>PISX010000790.1:0-238739 GCA_004024625.1 Mellivora capensis | reverse complement strand
TTCTTTTGATGGCTGCATAGTATTCCATCGTGTATATATACCACATCTTCTTTATCCATTCATCTGTTGATGGACATCTAGGCTCTTTCCATAGTTTGGCTATTGTAGACATTGCTGCTATAAACATTCGGGTGCACGTGCCCCTTCGGATCACTGCGTTTGTATCTTTAGGGTAAATACCCAGTAGTGCAATTGCTGGATCATAGGGTAGTTCTATTTTCAACTTTTTGAGGAACCTCCACGCTGTTTTCCAGAGTGGTAGCACCAGCTTTAGTTAGCCTGTATTTTTAAAAAATTCTTTGCATCTATGTTCATAACAGATATTGGCCAGTACGTTTTTTTGTACATATATGGTCTTGGTATAAAATTGGTATAAACTGGCCTCACAGAATGATTTGGGAAGTGTCCCCTCCTCTTCCACTTTTTGGAAGCATTTATAAAGAATTGCTATCTATCCTTTGAATGCCTAGTAGAAATCACTAGGGAATCTATCTGGGTCTGGGCTCTTCTTTGTGGGTAGTCTGATGACTAATTCAATCTCTTTAGTTGTCATATGCTTATTCAGATTTCTACATTCTCTTGTATAGGTTTCAATTGTTCATATATATATATATTTTAAAGATTTTATTTATTTATTTGACAGAGTTCACAAGTAGGCAGAGAAGCAGGCAGAGAGAGAGGAGGAAGCAGGCTCCCTGCTGAGCAGACAGCCTGATGTGGGGCTTGATCCCAGGACCCTGGAATCATGACCTGAGCCGAAGGCAGAGGCTTTAACCCACTGAGCCACCCAGGTGCCCAATTGTTTATATTTTTATATAAACTTGTCCATTCCGTATAAGTTATCTAACTTACTGGCATTCAGATGTTCATAAAATTACATTAAAATCATTTTCATTTCTGTAAGGTCAGTAGTAATGTCCTCTATTTCATCCCTGATTTTAGTACTCTCTTGTCAATGTAGCTAAAGGTATGTAAATTTCATTTTTTTTTTTTTTTACAAAGAACCAAGATTGTTATTTCATTGACTTTTGTTACTGTTTTCAAATTTCTATTTCATCAATTTCTACTCTAATCTTTATTATATGCTTCCTTCTGCTTGCTTTAGGTTTAATTTCTTCTTATTTTTCGAGTGCTTAAGGTGGAAGATTGGGCTATTTACTTAAGATATCTATTTTTAAAGTAGGTGTTTTTAGCTATAAATTTATCCCTAAGTACTGCTTTAGCTAAATTTTGTAAGTTTTGTATGTTGTGTCATTTTCTTTCATCCGAAAGTATTTCTTAATTTTCCTTGTGATTTCTTCTTTGACTCATTGGTTATCTAGAAGTATGTTGTTTAATTTCTATATACTTATGAGTTCTTCACATTTCTTTCCGTTACTGATTTCCATGCATTCCATAGTGATTAGAGAACATACTTTGTACTATTTTTAATTCTTTTAAACTTATCGAGTCTTGTTTTATGACTGAGCATATGGCCTATTCTGGTCAATGTTCTGTGAGGACTTGATAAGAATGCATATTCTGGGGGCACCTAGGTGGCTCAGTTGGTTAAGTGTCTGCCCTCAGCTCAGGTCATGATGACAGGCTCTGGGATTGAGCCCCATGGCAAGCTCTCAGCTCACTGGGGAGCCTGCTTCTCCCTCTCTCTCTCTGCCTGCCGTCCCCCCTGCTTGTGTGCTCTCTCTATCAAATAAATAAAACCCTCTTAAAAAACTGAACGCATATTCTGCTGCTGTTGGGTGTAGTGTTTCATAGTTGTCTACGGTCTACTTGGTTTACAGAGTTGTTCAAGACGTTCTTACAGACCTTCTGCCTAGTTGTTCTATTCATTATTTCTAAAACGAAGTCATTAAATCTTCAACTATTATTATTATTTCTGTCACTTTTGTTTCATATATTTTGGACCTCTCTTGTTAGGTACACACATGTTTATAATTGCTATATCTTCCTCATGGGTTGACCCTTTTATCATAAAATGTTCCTGTTTATCCTTAGTGGCTTTTTTTTTTTTAAAGTCTACTTTGTTTGGTATTAGTATAGACATTCCAGCTTTTTAATGGTTGCTGTCTATGTGATACATCTTTTGCTATCCTTTTACTTTCAACGTATTTGTATCCTTGAATTTAAAATGTATGTTCTATACATAGATAGCATGTGTAACATTATTATTATTTTTTTTTAGTATATGTGCTGCCAAAGGAAGCACTGTAACATTATTTTTTAAAAAATACAATCTAATAATATCTGCTATTAGTTGGGTTGCATAATCCAGTCTAAATTTAATGTTATTATTGATATTGTTAGATCTATGTCCCTCATTTTTATCATTTTTTTCCTTTAGCCTTCCTGTGAGAGTGCTTTTACATTAAATATGCTGCTTTTACATTAAATGAATATTTTCTAGTTAATATTCAGTACCTTTAATAATTTTTTAACTATATATTTTTTAGTTACTTTCTGGGTGGTTTCCCTAGGACTCAACATATACATATTATCAGAATCTACCTCAGGTTTATACTAAATTAATTCCAAAAGACAAAGAAATGTTATTCCTATATAGCTCTATTCCTTCTTCTCCCTTTTCGTAATATTATTGTTATTATATGATAAAATTTACCACTTTATATATTATACATCCAAAAATAAATCATGATAATTATTTCTTCACTTAATTTTACGTCTTTTAATGAAGTTGAAAGAGCAAAAGCATATGTCTAAAGTGCTTGTTACGTCAACTTATTTACCATTTCTGCTTCTTTTTTATTGGTTCTTGTGGATTCAAGTCACCATCTTGTGTCATTTCCTTAGCCCCCAACTTTGCTACTACCGATCTTCTTCATGCTGTTATTGGCAAATATATTAAATATTACATATGCTATATGTAATCAATACAGTGTATATGTGTATAAAATATGTAATTACCTTATCCAATTGCTTTTTAAATCAGTTAGAGAAAAAGTTTTTATAATTTTTTTATAATTATAAAATTATATATATATAATTTTATGATTATAAAATAAAGAGAAAAAGTTTTATAATTGCTTAATTACCTTCACTGACCATAATAAGGAGCTTATTTTATACATAATGAGCATTGTTTTTTCATGTGGATTTATCTGAGGTCACTTGCTTTTAACCTAAAGTACTTTTATTAGTATTTCTTAGAAGGCAGCTTTGAAAGCGATGAATTCTCTGTTTTTTGTTTACCTGGTAATGTCTTTAATTTTCCAAAATAGTTTTGCTGGATATAGAATTCTTGGTCACTGGTTCAACACTTTGACCATGTCATCTACTGTCTTCTGACCTCTGCTGTTTCTAAAGACTAATCAGCTATTAGTCTTATTGGTGTCCCCTTGCATGTAACGAGTAGTTTTCTTTTTTTTTAAGATTTTATTTATTTATTTGACAGAGAGAGACACAGCGAGGGAGGGAACACAAGCAGCGGGGAGGGATAGAGGGAGAAGCAGGCTTCCTGCTAAGCAGAGAGCCCAATGCAGGGCTCAATCCCAGGACCCTGGGATCATGATCTGAGCCGAAGGTGGATGCTTAACAACTATGCCACCCAGGCACCCCTTTCTTTAAGTTTTTATTCAACATTTCCATACATCACCCAGTGCTTATCACAAATGTACTCTAATCCCCATCACCAATTTAACCCATCCCCCCACCCACCTCCCTCTGGTAACTGTGATGAATATTCTTTCTCTTGCTGCTATCAACATTTTCTCTTTCAGTATTATTACTATGATGTGTTTTTAATGTGGACCTTTGTTATACTTCTTTGATGTGCAATGTTTTCCATCAAATGTGGTAAATTTTAAGCCATTATTGCCTTATTTATTTTTTAAAGATTTATTTATTTGAGAGAGAAAGAATGCATGCGAGGGAGTGGGGGAGAAGCAGAGGGAAAGGAGAAAGACTCTCAAGCAGATTCCCCACTGAGCATGGAGCCCATCTCAGGACTCAGAGATCACTATCTGAGCCAAAGGCAGATGCTTAAGACGCTATCCTCAAGCTTGTTAATTCTTTATTCTGTCAGTTTAAATATACTGTTGAGGCCTTCAAGTGAACTTTTCATTTTTAATTATTGTACTTTTCAACTACAGAATTTCTATTTTTTTTCCATCTTTAATAATTTGTATCTCTATTGAAATTCTCTATTTGGTGACACACTGTTGTCATACCTTACTTTACATAACAAGTCTTACCAATACTGAGTCTTCCAATTCACAAATACGGTATATAGCTATTTATTTAGGCCTCATTTCATTTCTTTCAATGATGTTTTACAGTTTTCACCTAGTCTAAGTGTGTATGTATTTTCAACTTTTCAAGATATTGCTAAACTATTTTCAAAAAACATTTTACTGATTTGGATTCCACTAGAAGTGTATAGGAGTGTTTTCTATTTTACTTCCTCACAAATACATGCTTTCATCAGACTTTTTAACTGTCTCCAGCTACTAGGTATGATATCATATCTCACTATAGCTTTAATTTGCATTTCCCTCAGTCCATGAAAGGATGAACATTTTTTCATGTTGATTAGAGACTATGATTTCCTCTTTTGTAAATTGTTTATTCATATCTTTGGCCCATTTTTCTACTAGGCTATTTTTCTCTTATTGATTGATAGAAATTGTTTATATAACTGGGTATTGATTCTCTTTAAGTTACATGTATCAGGTCTCATCCTGTCTCCAGTTTGTCTTTTTATTTTGTTTATTGTGTATTTCGAGCTGCAGAAATTTTTATTTTTAATATGGGTAGAACTAATCAACCTTTGCATTTACAGTTTGGGCTTTTTATGCCTTAAAAAAAATCCTTCCTATCCCTAAATGATAATCTTCTGCTTTTCACACTAAGATTCACTGACTAATTTAGACTTAATTTTTGTATGCTGTGGAGTAATAATCCAAATATTTACATAGATATAACCAAAAGCCCAGCACCCTTTATGTAAAAGTCTGCCTTTCCTTATTATATAGCATTTCACTGTATAAGTGGGGGTAAATTTTGTAAGTTTTTATTTCTCCATCTTCCCCTTTAATTATAAATTTAGTGGAGAGACAGACCATCCTATTTGCTATTGTATCCCTGATCCTAACATGCAGTAGTGATTTATTAATATTCAATGGATAATAAGGAGGAACAGGTAAGAGGGAAAGAAGTCCAGCACACACAAAGCATGTCATAGAGTAGAATCCAGTGTCAAAAGAAAAGGCTGCAAAGGTAGGAAAACCCTGACCATAATAAGGAGCTTATTTTATACATAATGAGAAACCAGTAAGAATTTCAAGCAGAGAAATTCTGCAAATTTTAAAGTCTGAAAAAAGCAAGTATTAAGACAACACACAGCAACACATACTGTACTGGGAGAGGGAGAATAAACTATTCAAACACTTCGGAGGGCAACTTGATACCTTGTAAAGCTGAAGATATGTAGTCTACAGCCCAGCAATTCCACTCCCAGGATTCACCTTCAAGACACTCATACATATGCATGAGGAAAAAGGTATTAGAATGTTTACTGCACTATTTTCTATAATCTTTAAAACTGGAAACAATCTAACATAAATTAACAGAAAAATAAGTCTGTAATGGCACAGTAATATACTGTAATACCATTTAATAATTTTTAAAAATTAGGTCTATATGTATCACCATGGATAAATCTCAACAAGGTTGATCAAAAATGGCAAGTTTCTGCATACTAATTTTCTATAAAGTTAACAGTGCTATGTTTTGTTTAGAACTACATAGGAATGTGGGAATAGAACAAAATCATGCATGAAAATAACACTAAATTCAGGATAATGGTTACTTTGTGGGCAAGAAGTAAGAACAGAATCAGAACAGGCCATTAATGTTTCATTTAAAAATATACAGATCTGAAGCAAACAGAGCAAAGCATTTAGATTTGACAAAGATGGATGGTGGGTGTATGAGTGTTCATTACACTATTCTCTCTGGTTTCTGCTGAAGGAAAGATTATTTTCCATACTACCACAAGGCAGTATGGAAAATGGACTGAAGTGGGGAAAAGGCAAAAAAGGAAACAAAGAGGACAGTCAGAAAACTTTTGAAATCCAGTGAGAAATGACAAGCAGTACCAATGAGGATAAAAACTGAGGGCCTGAGAAAAGAGTCAAACTGAGAGATACTAAGAAAATAAAATCTGCAAGATTAGGTGACAGACCAGATATAAAAAGTAAGAACAAAGTGGAAATTTGGGGTTCACAGTCATTCTTCTTCAAAACTGGAAAGTAGGAGGGATGGGTTTCGGGAGATTCAGACCTATTGAGATTGGAAGGCCTATTCAATATTGCAGTGAAAGATCCAACGGGAAGCAGTACAGCAAAGTGATAAGCATCACAGGCTCTCTTATCAGGTGTTCTGGGTTCAAACCCAGATTCAACCACTTAAACACATTAATTAACCATTTCAAACCTCAGGTTCCAAATCTGTAAAAAGGGGTGGGCAGAGTGTTAATAAAATCAACTATTCCCACAGGTCTTTGTGAGATGAAATTAGATGCCTGTCAAGTACTATGTGAAATCTTTGACAAAGACTATTTCTTCAATAAATGCCTACAGCTACTATTTACGACTCTTTTTTCTCATTTTTAGAGCACATGCTTCTATTCTATACATCACATAGGATTCCTCAATGATTTCACCTGGGTTCCTGAAGCACTTATTATGCATATCTAAAAATTTGAGGATGCTTAGCAGTATACTTTATTTAAAATTGCCAAATAATTTCACTAAACAATTTCACTAATAATTTCACCAAATAATTTCACTAATCTCATTTTCCAACTCAAGAACATACCCTTTATCACATGAATGTATTATGTATGAGATCTAGACCCAAATCCTATGGAACTCTACTAAATATATACATTCAACCATTATTTAGTAGAAAGCATATAAGCAATAGGCCAGGCACTTGGAGGTCATAATAAAAAAGGCGGAGACAGCCCTAACCCGAATTACAGTCAATGTATGTTTTGCTAACAAACAATTACAATGCAGTGTAATAATGCTAAAATAGGGTGTTAGAGAACACAGAGAAAAAGGAATTCTCCCAGAATTTAAGAAGGTCATCCTAAAGGATGCAGTATCTGATGTGAAAGATAAAGTAGAAGTCAACAGACAGGAAGGTGGAAGTTTGATTTAAAAGAAATAATGTTCTAGGCAGAGGAAACATTTTGTCTGAAGGCCCAGAATCGACAGAGAACAACAAGCTGTTGAAGCTGAAAAAACTTTAGTACACATAAAGTATGCAGTACAAATATGGAGGACTGAAACATGAAACTGCTGACATACATAGAAAAAAGACTGGGAAGAACTTTGTAAGTCATGCTTTATATGGTTCAATTAAATGAGATAATGCTTAAGAGTGTTCAGTATAGTCACTGATTAAAACAAATAAGTGCACACTAAAGTATTTTTTGCCTACTAGTTATCTAACACTCTCCCCTTTTTTTGCCACAGTTTGGAATGTGACAATATACTCACCAAAAAAAGAATATATTTTCCATCTGGTCTTCCTTGGGTGGTTGCCAGAAAACTAGTGTGTAGAGAACTTATAAAAGTCTCAGATGGTTTGTTTCATTTGTAAAATGGGAACCATAATCTCAACTTTGAAAAAGCAAAACAAACAAAATAATACCAACTTTGCAGGATTACTGTAAGAACTAGAAGGAGTGTGAAGAGTTCCTAGAGGAGTGCCAGGGCACATATCAAGGACCCCCCAAAACTCTCCTTGAGGCTCAATAAAGGCAGATTGGCAGACAAGCCCGAGAAAGGGGAAGCAGAAAGCCCTGGCTTCCCTTTAGGACTGTGCAGTAGGAACGCCTTGAAAATAAAATCACTCTAGGACTACACACTTTTTGGAAAAACAGCATTAAATGCATACACCAAAAATGTTAAGTTATAATGGAAGAATCAACCCCAGTCTATGATATGCTCATTTTTTCCTAACATGTAAGCTCTTTCAAAAAAGAAAAACCGACCTTCTGTAATTCACTTTTTTTCATGATTACCTTATAGTTAAAGATATATAAATGTGTACTTTTCTGTGACCTGTTTCTTGACATTTAAAACTCTCACATATATTTTCTCTATTTTCTTTTAATATGACAAACAAAAATTCTGGAAAAAAATTCCTAAATCCCATTGATGTAGATAACTAATGTCATTTTACATATATCTTTCCTAGTATTTTAAACACAATTAATATGAAGGTTTTTATACTCCATGTTTTACTATTCTGATTTAAGAGCCAGACCAAACATATATTGGATAAGTAATGTTTAAAGAGTATTCACTTTTGTGAAAGCAAAATATCAAACTCTCTGGGTACATTTAAAATAAGATAATTTATCATAATTTGATTTATTCTCAACCTTCAAGTAACACAACTTGGATTTTAAAAGAGATACCCTTGGGACGCCTGGGTGGCTCAGTTGGTTAAGCAGCTGCCTTCGGCTCAGGTCATGATCCCAGCGTCCTGGGATTGAGTCCCACATCGGGCTCCTTGCTCGGCAGGAAGCCTGCTTCTCCCTCTGCCTCTGCCTGCCACTCTGTCTGTCTGTGCTCCCTCACTCACTCTCTCTCCCCCTCTCTCTGACAAATAAATAAATAAATCTTAAAAAAAAAATAAAAGAGATACCCTGTAAAAATGTCATACCATGGAATTTATGTCTGACTCTAATTTGTCTTACTATCAAACTAAAACATTTATTTCTAGTTACTCCTTTTTCTCCCTAATGGTCTCATTCAATGGCAACTAAATTCTAAGAAAGTTTTATTGAAATGGCAATAAAATATCACAATATATTTGACAAAGGAAGCACCAAGTTATATCACTTTCTTAAAAAGCAAATAAGCCCCAAATAAACTAAAGGATGATATTAACAAAGCCAAACAAAACTTTTTCCCACTATTATACGACTATTAAGAACAGAAAAGCATACATGTATTGAAAGTTATGCTAAATATCCCATAGGGGAAAAAACTCAGTTCAATATAAAAAGCTTATTCTAAAAATTTTAAGTAAGAAATCCTTTGACGTTAGTAATAGAAGCTATAAATCCAAAGGAGATAAGACTATCCTTAGGACTTCTTACAGAGAAGGCTTAGAAAGAGTTACTATTTCAGAAGAAGAAGAAAACTTCATAGATCTTATTCAGTGTCACAAGTACTACACTAAATATCCGGTTAGGGTTCACATAAATTAGCCCTCAATAATCCCTCATTATGCCTTAGGATCAATTCATCGAAATGTGTTGATGCTAAACTTTCAATCATCCTCTTTCAATCGTCCTCTATGTTAAGGTGATTTAACTGTGGCCTCTCACAGACAGGTCTAGCTCTCCTGACCCTCATCAGTTATCATGTAAAAATGCCGAGCAATGAGCGAAAAATATACTGGAAACCACATAAATAAGTGACCAAAAAAAGCCCAGAACTACTAAAAGAGGAAATGTTTTGTTTTAAACTTTGAAATAAATATAAGGCAAAATCTTTTAGAGTGTTTAAAATAATCGTAATTCTTTAATGACTACCCACATAAAAAATATTCACTAACTCTGCCAATCAATCTTCAAAGAAAATGGTAAATCTAGGTGTGAAATAAGCAAATTAATCTCAAGTTTCTTTCAATGCCAATTAATCAATCGATCTCAATTAATCAATTAAATTTCTTAGGTAGAAATTGCCTAAATATATCATTCAGCTTAAAGCTACTATATGTGAACATCTTTCTTCATTTTCTGTACGAGTTTTTTTAAAAATCTCTAGTAAAAACCTACCTTTGAGGTTCTTTGAAGTTGATCGCCAACGTACGTTTTACGAAACTGATCCAAGAACCACAGAATTGCAAGCTCTATTTTCTCATTAGAACACTGAGGCAATCCGGTATCCATTAAAGATATAAGCTGAAAAACTCTTTTCATGGAGGAGAAAAAAAGGCTTCAGTAAAAATTCTTGGAGAAACAACATTAAAACATTTATCATCAATGTAATGTAATATATAATCACTTAAATGTGGAAAAATACAAAAGCTTACAAAGAAAATATTTTAAAAACCATCTGAAATCCTACTACTAAGAGATACTACAATTGGGTCTAAGTCCCTAATTCCTTCTAGTCTTTTTCCTAAGACATACACATACATGTACATACAGAGAAACCTAGAAGGACATACTTATTATTTCATTAAAAATACAGGTATAAATGCATATGACATATACCTATAAATATATTATGTATATATATAAGTAAATACCTATAATTATATGTAATATATATACAGATATAAATTAATACTACATCTATATAAGATTTTAGTACAAGAAAAATGATACTGAATGTATAGTTTTGTATTTTACCTTTTCATTCAACCTTAATGTTTTTATATAATTATATATGTGGGGTCATATTTTCAATGAGTAATAAAAATTTTACTGGAATAATTTATAAGATGATCTTAATAAAATCAAGTATTTTTAATATAGGTATACAACTATTATTATCAGATAATCACAAAGTAACTGAAGGTTAAGTCAAATTTCCTAGAGAAAAAAATTTAATTCAATATAATGAAAAGCTTAGTCTAGAGTTTTTAAAAAAAGAAATCCTTGTATTACCTATTTTCATTAAAAATTTCCAATGGATGGCTGCCAAGTCTCTGACGTTAACAAAATCAGCTTATTATAATCATCTTTCTTAAGGACCAAGAGGTGGAGGTTACTGAGGACCAGCACTTTTTTCTTCTTTTTCTAAGTGCACAAAGACAGCTACGTCTAGTCCTGACCTGCATGCTTCCTTCCACGTATGCACACAGGAACATATACACATGCTATTAATAGTTCCTATGTCCTTCCAGAGATTTTGTTAAATGTATATATAGACAAATATGACTGTATGTTCTCCTCCCAACTCCTTTAAACATATGGAACATACTATTATACTTATAGTTCCAACCCTAGCTTTTTCCATTTATCTTATACATCTTTCCATATCAACCATCAAGTGTTTCCTCTTTCTCTCTTGCAACTGTTTATATTACATGAATATGCTATAATATTTTCAAACATTCTCCTACACATGGGCACAGCTTAAAATTTTTGCTGTTGCAAAAATGCTGCAATTAACCATCTTGTATACACCATTTCACACATGTACATCACAACATACACTTCTAAAAGTAAAACCACTAAAGAATATAAATTTTTATAATGTTGATCCTTTTAATAAATTGTTCTCCATAGAAATTGAAACAACTTATATTCTTATCTCGTCTATAAGTGTCTATATACACTCAGATAGTTCAGATGATATGAAACTCTAAAATTCACTGAAATCTGAAAAATGGCATCTCAGTGCAATTTTATTTTATATTTCTCTCATGTATGTGAGGTTAAAATTCTTCCGTGTTTTTAAAGCCATGTTTATGTCCCCGCTTGTGACCTATTTGTCCATATTCTTTGCCAATTCTTCCTACTAGGCTGTCATTTTATTGTTAATTTCTATGAATTCTTTATATATTAGAAAACTGAGTTCTTTGTCTTTGATTCAGCTATAAAATTTTTCCTCAGTTTTGTCTCTTGACTTTGATTATGGTGTTGTTGGTTTTCTTAAAGAGAGATCACAAGTAGGCAGAGAGGCCAGCAGAGAGAAAGGAGGAAGCAGGCTCCCCGCTGAGCAGAGAGCCCGATGTGGGGCTCAATCCCAGCACCCTGAGATCATGACCTGAGCCAAAGGCAGAGGCTTAATCCACTGAGCCACCCAGGCACCCCTGATTATGGTGTTTTTAATGCTGTGGAGAAGTTTTTGCTATACAAAATTTTCATTCATTTTTTAAAGATTTATTTATTTCTTTTAGAGAACGCATTGGAGGGGGGTGACAGAGGGAAAAAATCTTCAAGCAGACTCCACACTAAGTGCAGAGCCAGACTTGGGGCTTGATCCCACCCTCCATGAGACCATGACCTTAATCGAAACCAAGAGTTCAACACTTAACTAACTGAGCCACCCAGGTACTCCTTTCATCAATGTTTTATTTTTATTTATTTAATTTTTGAAAATTTTATTTATTTATTTGTCAGAGAGAGAGCGCGCACAAGCAGGGGGAGCAACAGGTAGAGCAGGCAGAGAGAGAAGCAGGTTCCCCACCAGCAAGGAGGCCAATGTAGGACTGGATCCCAGGACCCTGAGATCATGACCTGAGCAGAAGGCAGGCAGATGCTCAACTGACTGAGCCACCCAGGCATCCCTTCATCAATTTTTTAAATGGATTTTGCATACTAACAAGGTCTTCGCTAAATCTGAGGGGGTTTGTTTTGTTTTGTTTTTACATTAACCTCTCTCATACATTTCAGCTTATCTTGAACACATTTTCTGAGATATGGATCAACATTTTTTCCCATTTTCCCCATTTTAGCCAGGTGCTTCAACACCATTTCCTTCTTATACAGTCTATCTTTTGCTCACCATTTCAACTATATCCCTTATCATATACCCTCAGTTCATTTATGCATTCAGATTCCTTTACCAGACCTTATATTCTATTCCAGTGATCAGTCTCAATAAATATACCTTGATCAGTTTTTTTCAAATTATTTAGAATTTTTCCAAAACATTATTTTTAATGGATGTAAATTAAAGACTATCTCAAAGTCTGAGCATCTCATTTTGAATGTAAATTCATATTTCAAGGAAATACAACTATTGCCCTTTTTCCTACTTCCAAAGAATTCTACAGAATGTCTAGGTTATAGCATATAAACTTCTCTTTAAAAAGTTGGGACTTGTGGGGCGCCTGGGTGGCTGAGTCAATTAAGCATCTAACTCTTGGTTTCAGCTCAGGTCCTGATTTGGGGTCCTAGGATTGAGCCCCAAGTCAGGCTGTGCACTCAGAGGGAAATCTGCTTGTCCCTCTCCTTCCTCATCTCCTTGCACTCTCTCTCTCTCTCAAATAAAGTGCTCCTCCTTGCACTCTCTCTCTCTCAAATAAATAATCTTTAATAATGGGGAAAAAAAGAAAAAAAGGTTGGAATTTATTGCCAAAGTATTATGAAATAATATGTTGAAAACCATTTTATGGTTATGATTTCCTATGTTTATATTATTTAAAAGTAATTTTCATTTGCCAAATATCTTTAATACCATTAAAATTTGTGAAGGGATGGGACGCCTGGATGGCTCAGTTGGTTGGGCGGCTGCCTTCAGCTCAGGTCATGATCCCAGCGTCCTGGGATCGAGTCCAGCATCGGGCTCCTTGCTCGGCAGGGAGCCTGCTTCTCCCTCTGCCTCTGCCTGCCACTCTATCTGCCTGTGCTAGCTCGCTCTCTCCCCCTCTCTCTCTGACAAATAAATAAAAATTTTAAAAAAAAAATTTGTGAAGGGAAATTTACTGATGAACAAATTTAAGAATTAGATTATTGTAGCCAAGTTGATGGGTTGTTGTTTTTTTTTCCTTAAGAAGGTATGTCCGTTCTGTAATTTTGAGAGGAGTGACAAAGCTTTTAGTCTGGGAATTTCTGAATTAGCAGTTCGGTGGAGTAATTTTTATTTTAATAAATAGATATACGCATCAAACTATGCCTAGATCCAGGTGATTTTTCACATGACTTGAACAGGTATATATATATATATTTTTTTTTTAATTATTTACTGAGTGGGACTTTCCTTTTCCTACTCTGGCTCTTTGTTGATTCTATGTACTCGCTCCTTTACTTTTTTTTCCTTTTTATAGCATACATTCCAAAATCATAGGAAGATGTGAAACCAGAAGACACTTTGTTGGGATACCTTTACAACTCAAGTTGAGCTGGTGATTTGCATTTGCCTAAGAGGAAATGGCATCCCAGCAGGAAAGCAGGAAAGAATTCACAGCAGGGTACAGGATCCATTTGTCAAAGACCTTTTGGTAGTTGCACAAGAAGTTCAGCTGCAACAGTCTAACATCCAAGTAATCATGGCTTAAAGAATATGGATATTTATTTCTCTCTCAGGCAAATATCCGAGCTAGTGCTCCCCGGTGAATCAGAGACTCGGGTGCCTTTCATCTTGTTGTTACACTTGCCTCCATTCACACAATCACTCTCTGGTGGACAATGGCTACTTCAGCTACACCCATTATGTCCACACGTCTTGCATATACCACATCTGTTCACATTTGTCTGCCTAGAATACAATCACTTGACCACACCTAGCTGCAAGAGAGTCTAGTAAATCCAGACTTTATTCAGGTGGCCACATGTCTGGCAACATAATGAGGTATTCTACTACTTCAGAAGAAGGGAAGAAGAGACACTGCAGCTAGTAGTCTCTGCCATGGTGCCTGTCAAAGATTTGTGGCCACCTTGAAAAGTAATTAAGGCCAAAGCTTGTATTGCATATATAATATTCACTTTCAGTTACCATTTATTGCCCTACATTTATTTTTTTCTTTATGTTAAATTACTTTTGGTAAAGAGCACAGAGGGAATAAAAAGACAAATATAACATTAAATAATTTTGGTCCAATATAAGCACATCATTTCAAATTCAAAGAAGTGAATTTTGGATACTCAGTTGTTTATACTCCTCTACCTATCCAAATAAATAAGTATTCATTCAGTCAACAAATATGTGAGGGCCCACTATATGGCAGGTGTGCATTACAAGTCCAGAATATAACAGTGAATAAAATATAGACATTCCTAGTCCTCCAGATATCTAGAGTCTGTAAAGCAAAAGACATAAAATAAAAAAAGCAATTAAAATAAAGAATGACAAGTGCTATAATAAACAATACAAAGAAATCAGTAAAGAATTCATAATATTCTAGGATAGGACAGGGCAAATAAAGAGTGTGTCCAGAGAAAGGGGAAAGCCTGTGTAGCTAACTAAAAAGGGAAGAAAGCGCATGGCTCATTTAAGAGCTGAAAAAAGTGAAATGTGGCTATAAAAGAATCAACGTCAGAAGATGAGGCTAATGAGACAGGCAGGAGCCAGATCATGAAGAACCTGATGAGCCACGTTGATTTTAAACCCAATAGCAATGGAAAGCATTGCAGAGTTTGAGCAAAGCACTGACATACTGAGATCTGTACTTCAGAAAGCCAGGAAGGAAGCAAGGCATCCATTTAAAACCGTAGCATGAACCCACGTGAAAGATGTTAAGAGCTAAAATGGCAGAGGAGATAGAAACAACTGGACTAACTGGCCTAACTAGAAGGTGGAAATGAGAGGATTTGGAGATGAAGACTACACGGATGTTAGAGAGGGGAAAAAGGAAAAGTTAAGGATAACTCCTGGGATGCAGGCTTAGACAGCTGAGTGGATGGTGATGAGCCTTGAGAAGAGAGTCAGGGCTGGGAGGGAAGGGAAGAGAGGAGTTTAATTTTAGCCACTGAATTGAAGACACATGTGGAACACAACTTGCAAGTGAAACAGTTCAACATAATTTGGAAGTCAGAAGACAAGAATTACTACAACAAAAGAGAGTCACTGAGCAATGCTGAAGGCTCAGCTGGGGTAAAAAATGATATCTTCATTGACAAATGGTACTTATATACAGCGGTGTACAATTTCTTTTATTATCACTCAACAAATCAGAGAAAACTCTGAATTCCTTCAAGGTTAAGGTTTTGTCAGGCAAATGAGATAAAAATATAGCAGTGAACAAAGCAGATAAAGCTAATTATTACTTCCCTTACTCTACTGGAATGAACAAATAAACATCAAGAGGTAATAAGTACTATGAAAAAAATAAATCAGGAAAAGGATGTTATTTTGAAATTTTTTGTTGTGTTTTTTTTTTAAGATTTTATTTATTATTTGACAGAGAGAGATCACAAGTAGGCAGAGAGGCAGGCAGAGAGAGAGGAGGAAGCAGGCTCCCCGCTTGAGCAGAGAGCCCGATGCGGGGCTCGATCCCAGGACCCCGATATCATGACCTGAGCCGAAGGCAGAGGCTTTAACCCACTGAGCCACCCAGGCGCCCCAAAGGATGTTATTTTGGATTGGGAAGTCCAGGCAGGAAGAGACAGCTGGGTACACCCCTGACTGAAGTGAAAGAGTACTGTATAAATACCTAGAGGAAAGCATTCCTAACAGAAGTGCAGAGGTCCTAAAGTGAGGATATACTGGTAATGCTCAAAGAACAGCAAGGAGGCCAGTGTGGTTGAGTTGTATGAGAAAGGGTAGGAAACAAAGTCAGGTAGCACAGGAAGCGCAGGGAGCTCTGAGCCTTGACAAGGACCCTGGCATTCGTTTCAAGTGTGACAGGAAGCCACTGGAAGCTTATGGATAGAGAAGAGTAGAGTAACGTTATTTCATGGGAAAGAAGCTGAAGTCATCCATAGGATAGCAGACTTTGGGGGAGAGAACAAAACTCGGGAGCTAGCTGCCAAAGGTTTCAATGAATGATGAGGGATGACAGGGAGATGAACAGGTCAGAGAAACAAGGAGAGATGGAGGGTGGCATAACTGAGAGAAATAAGCCTCTAAAAGAAGCAGCCACTCTACTGGCACGAGCAAACTGAGAGGATACAGGATGAATAAAACAAAATCTCTGGGTAAATTCTCAAGAGGTTTACGTTCTGGTAATGATGAATGAAACTGAAATGACTATAAAATA
The DNA here is from genome assembly GCA_004024625.1 of Mellivora capensis. NCBI lineage: Eukaryota > Metazoa > Chordata > Mammalia > Carnivora > Mustelidae > Mellivora > Mellivora capensis. Next base: position 222,101 of record PISX010000790.1, on the reverse strand, counting down.
ATCTTTACTTAATTAGAATTGCCTGGTCTGAGCTCAATTTGCTAAGTTAAAGAAGCATATTTAAATATTTTAAAGTAACGTGTTTTAATTAAAATGATCACAATATGGGGAGCTTTTATGAATATTAACCCTTTCTTGATAAAACAGCATGCAGGTTTTTGGCAGAAGCTTCACGATCTTCCAATTTGGTAGCGTTCTCCCAGGAGTTAGAAAGGTATCATATAATAACACACAGAAGGCAATAGTATTCAGTTACTTGGAACTTCTTCATAGGAAATTAATATTTTAAAATTCTACATAAAACATCATTCTTACTGAGGCGCCTGGGTGGCTCAGTGGGTTAAAGCCTCTGCCTTCAACTCAAGTCATGATCCCAGGGTCCTGGGATTGAGCCCTGCATGGGGAACTCTGCTCAGCAGGGAGCCTGCTTCAGCCTCTCTCCTGCCTACCTCTCTGCCTACTTGTGATCTCTGTCTGTCAAATAAATAAATAAATAAAATCTTTTAAAAAAATCATTCTTATTCAATTTAAAATCTCAATATTTTAAAACACATACTTATGTTTTTTCTATGCCCCACTTTGAATCTGCTTAGTCCTGTTTACATACACACCAACCTGTTCACTACCTCTCACCCCACCCCTGGCCTCAACTACTTGCCTTGTAGCTCCAGTAAAAATGTATACAGTTCCTGCAGTTGTAAATCCTCACCCAAGGGAGAAGAGAGTCTATGACAGCTCCAGCCCTACCTCCCAACTCAGTAGGACCAACAGAAGCTCTGGCTTCCTCAATGGCACCTCAAAGAGGCCAGACAATGCAGTTATGAAGTATGAAAAAATTAAAACACCCCAGGAGTAGACTTTAATACAAAATGGAACACAGAAATAAGGAAACTAATAAGAAACGGGACACAGAAATAAGCAAACAGAAAAATAGCTTGCCGGTAGTCCCCTGTCTTCCTGCTACCACCATGAACTGTTTTCAAGCACAGTGGTTCCATGTGGCCTCTAGGGAAAACTCCTATAATAATGAGCAACCAGGTGTGTAATATACTACTTTATAACTTGATTTTTATTATTCATGGTGGTTATGTTCTATTAAAGATATTAAGCAAAGTGAATTAGTGAATACTGAACCGCTGCATTCCCAGAGGAGACACAGGGTTAGGGTGCCTGCAGAACTATGGTCACAATATTTTCATCAGCCAATCAACACCAATCAACACATAACTTTATGTGTGTTTCTCTTTAAAGACATCTTATTTAATATATTGTTGATTCACTAACACCGAACTCTTAGCCAACAACACAATAATCTGTGCCTGAACAAGGCTTACATAACATATATATTTTCTCTGTAAGGTACTTCACAGCTTTTGTGTGTGTGTGCCTAGGAACACTAGAGAACTGTATCGGGGACCAGTGTAAAAAGCAAAACCACCAACAAAAAGTACAAAAATGTGAGATATAGGGCATTAAACAGACAACAAAAGGGACACTTATTTACAGCATGAGAGTTTGAAACAAGAAGATACAGCATCGGGGCGCCTGGGTGGCTCAGTGGGTTAAAGCCTCTGCTTTCGGCTCAGGTCACGGTCCTGGGATCGAGCCCCACACCGGGCTCTCTGCTCCTCGGAGAGGCTGCTTCCTCCTCTCTCTCCCTGCCTGCCTCTCTTGCCTACTTGTAATCTCTGTCTGTCAAATAAATAAATAAATAAATAGATAAATAAATTTAAAAAAAAAAAAAAGAAGATACAGCATCTGTTCAGCCTCAGCTGGGAAAGTGGGTATCAGGCAACTCAAATTTTTCATCACCAAGCACATACCCAAAAATGACTGTGGTAGCACCATGATTATTGGTTTTGGGGTTACAAATAAATTTTAGCAAGTACACAGATTTGCAAAAATGGAATATGTGAGTTGGGAGCACGGACTCTATTTGTTTTCTCTTACTCTCTCACTCTTCCTGTTCCTTCATTTTTTCCTTCCTTGAAAATGCCCCATTCTCCCTGTCAATAAAGCCTTAGACCATAGAATTCACCTAATACTTTGTTTTTCTAGGCAATGCCTAAAACACAAATCAAATCTTATTTAAAGTTAAATATGTCTGTTACTTAAAGAAAAAATTTAAAATTTTGTACTTGGCAAATATACACCTGCTTTTGTTTATTTCCTTAGCAAATATACACCTGCTTTTGTTTATTTCCTGTTAAATAATGCCAGTGGGTATTTCTCTACTTGATGATGAAAACTTAAAAATCAAACGAATTATAGCAAAAAGTATACTTACTTTTCACTTTACTAAATTATGTAATATTAAAAGATGGCACAGAAGCAAATTATTCACTGTTTAAAATTAACCAAAACAGGGGCGCCTGGGTGGCTCAGTGGGTTAAAGCCTCTGCCTTCAGCTCAGGTCATGATCCCAGGGTCCTGGGATTGAGCCCTGCATCGGGCTCTCTGCTCAGTGGGGAGCCTGCTTCCTCCTCTTTCTCTGCCTGCCTCTCTGCCTACTTGTGATTTCTATCTCTCAAATAAATAAATAAATCTTTAAAAAAAAAAAAAGGTAAAATTAACCAAAGCATTCTAAGAATACCCTCTTCATATTTTAAAGTTATTTGATATTAGAAATAAATCTTAGGAAAGCTAAAAATATTTATGTTCCTTTCAGACTCAAGTTTCACTAAAGCAAGTGCTAGTTTAACGGTTAAAAAGAGTATGGAAGAGAAAAATTTCTATTCAGAATGGTAACAATTTTATTAAATACTCAGGGATGTATTTAAGAATAGTAAGGAAGGAAAATGCCACAACTAGGTCTAATAATTTTAATGACCTTGGTAGGGTAATAGAGGTATATTGGGTGGTGGCAAAATTCGGGTGGCATACATGTGGTCAAAAAGCAATGGAGGGCACCTGGGTTGGTTAAGCGACTGCCTTTGGCTCAGGTCATGATCCCAGAGTCCTGGGATCGAGTCCCGCATCAGGATCCCAGCTCCATGGGGAATGTGCTTCTCCCTCTGACCTCCCCTCTCATGTTCTCTCTCACTCTGTATCTCTCTCTCTCTCTCAAAAAAATAAAATCTTAACAAAAAAAAAAGCAATGGATAGTGAGTTACCCAATACAAGCTTTGTTTATGATCATAGACTAGGTTTTTCACTTCATGACCATAGCCTCAATAAGGAGCAATGAATTATTTCCCTTATATTCTATTCTACATGGAGGAAAACAGACTTCTAAGACAAATAGAAAAGAATGAAAGGCTTAAAAAAGCCCTAAGAATTTTGTGTAAAGATAAAAGTAGCATTTCAGATCAGTAAAGGGTGGGGTTCACATTAATTGGTTAATACTATGGGAACTTCGGGAAAAGTATATAAAACAAATGTCTAGTATTAAAAATTAAATATAAAAAACTGAAACCATAGGGGCACCTGGGTGGCTCAGTGGGTTAAGCCTCTGCCTTTGGCTCAGGTCATGGTCTCAGGGTCCTGGGATCGAGCCCCACATCGGGCTCTCTGCTCAGCAGGGAGCCTGCTTCCCTTCCTCTCTGCCTGCTGCTCTGCCTACTTGTGATCTCTCTCTCTCTGTTAAATAAATAAAATCTTAAAAAAAAAAAAAAAGCTGAAACCATAAAAGAACTAGGAAAAAATCTAGGTGAATATTTTTATTATCTGGGTGTGGAACAACCTTCTAAGTCTGAAGAAAGGGGGAAATATGAGGGGAAAAATTCATAGATCTCAGTATATAAATATTTAAATCCATTACAAGAGAAATTTCTTTTTTTAATTTTTTATTTTTTTATTAATATAATGTATTATTAGCCCTAGGGTACAGGTCTGTGACAAGAGAAATTTTTGAAACAAACTAAAAACATGGAGAAGACATTTTCAAAATGAATACTAAATATTAAGATCTTTGATATACACTGAATTCTTATAGATAAATGAGGAAAGATAATCACAAAAGAAAAGCAGTTAAATGATACAATCTATATATGTTTTAAAACCACAAAAAGAAAATACAATTGGGAAGAATAGGGATGGAAAAGAATGTTTGAAACCACTTGTAACCAAAATAACAAAAATCAAAACAAGACATTTGTTATCTATAAACTGGCAGGGAAAAGAATTCTATTATCTAGCATTCAACTGCAGAAAAAATGGTCCTTTGAGTTCAGAAAATAAACTGGTACAACTCTTCCAGAAGGTCATTTGGTAATAAGTATTAAAACTCTTTAAAATGCTGCAGACCATTCAACCAACTATATAGCCTTTAGGAATTAACTCTAATGAAATTATTTTGACCTATATAAAGATATAACTAAAAGAATATTCACCTCAAAGCACTTTACAATATAGAAAAATTGAGAAACAACCCGAAATTCCAAAAACTGGGATATATTTAAATTATAGTACAGCTTAGAATATTTAATGTCTAGGTAAAATGTTCACAATATTATGCTTGATTTTTTTAAAAAAAGAAGTATGGGGGGGGCGGTATTTGGTAATATAGTGCTTATTATTTGCCAGGCATTGTTCTAAGCATCTTAAAAATATTAACTCATTTAACCCTTATAATAGCCAAAAATGAATTAGGCATTATTATCTCCACTTTAGTTTACAAAACAGTATTATAGTAGAATATAATTTTTGTTCAAAAAATGTTGAAAAAGACACATACAATGTACATATACCTTCAAGCATTAATTAAAAAGACACAAAGGTATTAAGCAAAATGACAGAAATAGTTATCTCCAAAATAATATACGACTTTTCTTTTTATTTGAAATAGTTAAGTGTCCAATTAAAACATGTATTACCTTGTTATAAAGAAAAATGTTATTAAAAATAAATTAAAATATCAAGAAAACCAACTCACATGTATTATTCACATGTAGGAATTTTCCTCAGTGTTAAGGCAAGTAATTCATTGCTTCTTACTAAGACTATGGTCATGAGGTGAAAAATCTAGTCAACAATCATCAACAAAGCTTGTGTTGGGTAATTGGCTATCCATTGCTTTTTGACCAGATGTATGTCACCCTAATTTTGCCACCACCCAATACAAAGCAATTCTGAATTCTGCCTGCTTTATCGGGTCCTAAGAAATAAAAAGCAACCTAAATCTTTATCACACTATTCGAATACAAGTTTAAAATATGTTTAAATATATTTGACTATAACACTTACTAGAGTTTTGACTTCTACAAATCAGTTAACCTCTATGCCTTGGTTTTCTCACCAATAAGAAGAAAATAATACTTTCTTCAAAAGGCCAGGTAGAAAATGTTTTAGCTCACAATACCAGTTCGATAACTACATTTCTTCACTACGTAAATTTCTGTAAACTTCATGACTATTACTTACCGGCAGGATAATTCTCCATCCATAGCATCATGTTCATCTGTACTGGTATATGTTAACCTCCCTCCAACAACTGTCCCAACTAAGTACACCAGCCATGCAAGACGTCCTAATATAGAACAAGAAAAAAAAATGTTTAGGTAGTATTAATAGAAACAATGCTTATTTTGCAGAAAATTCTAAAATTGGCAAAAATGACCTATTCTTCCAAACAAGTGGTAAACTGTGAACTCAGTCCCTGAAAGAGAGTGGAGAGTGGGTGTTAGGAAGGCAGTTTAAACGTAAAAATGACAGGGACACCTGGGTGGCTCAGTGGGTTAAAGCCTCTGCCTTTGGCTCAGGTCACGATCCCAGCCAAGGTCCTGGGATTGAGCCCCACATCGGGCTCTCTACTTAGCATGGAGCCTGCTCCCTCCTCTCTCTCTGCCTGCCTCTCTGCTTACTTGTGATCTCTGTCTATGAAATAAATAAATAAAATCTTAAAAAAAAAAAAAAAAAGTAAAAATGACAGACTTTAGAGCCAGAAAAAACTATTCAAATCCTAGTTTGAACAATGTGTTATGTGATCTTGCCCAAGTGACTTACCTCTTTACATCTTAGCGTTTTCATTTGAAAAATGGAGAAAATAAGATCTACTGTGAAGACTTCAGATTAAAATTAAATTTGGTAACAAAATACCAAACATAATGTCTAGATCCAGGCCTATGTTGGTTAAGTACTAATATGATACAATGAACAGCATCTTTTCTGAATGGTCAGTGTCATGATCACACCAGTCTAATCACTTTTAATATTATTTCCGCTTAAATAATAATAGATGGTAATAAATTTATTGCCTTTGTATTTTTATGCATAACTTCTTAAAATCCAAGACTGTCACCATTCAAATAACATAGTCTGATGACCAACTTTACAGACAGTATTACCAAGGGATTAAATAACTTTACAATAGTGGCACATGTGGAATGTACAGTTTTCAAAAATTTTATTTTGGGGTAGCCAAAAGTGAGTGGCTCAGAAATGGAGTTATTTACTGAATGATTTCTGTTTAAGCATGTTATTTTACAACTCTAGACTCATTGATCTATGTATCAGATTCTCCAAAATTTGAGACCTTTATGAATAATTAACAACATACCAATTATCTTGCTAAAAAGAAATTTTGTGCTATTCTTAGAGACTGATTTTTCAAAGATGACCAGCTTATTTCATAATACCAAAATCAATTACATTTCTGTATTGAGAAAACTTCTCAAGTGAACTAAAGTATTTTTCACAAGGTATTGATTGGAAGTCATAAAAGAGGCTGTCCGTGCTTCTTGGAAGACTTAGGAAGGATAAATACCTCCAGAAAAAGACCACATTCTTCCTATATTCCTGTGAATACTAGCAATCATTACAACTTATCAACTCCCTCTGACTTATGGAGAGACATCAGCCTATTGAGGTGACAAACTTCCTATAAGTTAGAAATACAACTTGGCAAGTATCCATATCCCCTATACTATCATAAAACAAATGAATAAATCAGAACAGACCAATCATGCAGTCTTGGACATTAACAATGTGAAATTAACAAGGAGAACAAAAACACTAATTTGATCAAGTAATAATAGAATTCATAAAACAAACTCAAGATTCAAGATCCATATAATTAAAAAAAAAAAAAAGTAACACAACAAAAAGCCCACGTAGGAAACTGAAGGTGTTAAGAAATTTACCTATATATATCAAAATTGTTTTTGTGATTAATATAAAAGTCTATTAAGAACATACACTATCCCCTGATGACCCTACTTCCTCTGTAGGTCCTCTCAAGGGATTTCTCTTCCACACCTCTTGTATTTCAGGCTTCCAACATGGAAGTTACATCTTTTTGATGTTCCTCATTTCTACTTCTAAAACACACTCCCTCTCCATTATAAAAGCACTCAGCTTTACAGCTTATGTCATCAAATTATACTACCAAATACCCTTTCCTGTTGCAATAATCTACTCTCCCTCAAGTTATTTTCCCTTATTTTCTGAAGATGTTAGTTCCAGGCTTGCCGTCACTCTTTCCAATAGTATTTCTATCATAACCAGCAGTAATTTCAATATGTACAAAGATGAATCTGCCAACTTCAACAATCCTTTGTTCTACTGGGACTCTCCAACACAGGAACCTATCACTTTCTTTTTTAACAATTTTACTGAAATAAAATTCACATGCCATACAATTCACCCACTTAAAGTATATGACTCAATGTTTTTTTAATAAATTCACAGGGCTGTACAACCACCACCATGACCTAATTTTAGAACATTTCAATCTATCCCCAAAGAAATTCCACCCCATAGCCCTTAACCCCACCCCCAGCCCTAAGCAACTATTAATCTGTCTTTTGTCTCTTCAGATTTTTCCCATTCTGGACACTTCATCTGAATAAAATCATTTCACATGTATCTTTGTAACTGTCTTCTTTCACTTAGTATAATGTGTTTAAGGATCATCCCTGTTGTGGTTTATACTGGTACTTCCATTTCTTATAGTAAAACAAAACAAAACAAAACAAAAAAACAACATTCCATTGAACTGATGGTTGCCAGAGGGGAAGGGGTTGGGGGAATGCACAAAATGGGTGAAGGGGAGAGGGAAATACAAGCTTCCAGTTATGGTATGAATGGGAATAAAAGGGACAGTACAGGGATTATAGTCAATGACCTATAATAGCATTGTATGGTGACAGATGGTAACTACACTTATGAGGATACCATAAGGTATAGAGAAGTTGAATGACTATGCTGTATACCTGAAACTAATGGAACACTGTGTGTCAACTATACTAAAAAATATTCCATTGTTGGACATACCGCATTTTATTTATTTATTCATCAGCCAATGGGCATTTGGATTGTTTCTACATTTTGGCTTTAAAAATAATGCTGCTACTTACAGAAACAACCCAAGTGTCTACTTACTGATGAATAGATAAGAAGACATGGTATTCAGATAGATAAGATAGATATCTATCTGAATATATATATACATATATATACACATATATATAATGGAATATTATCAGCCATAAAAAAAGAATGAAATCTTGCCATTTGCAATGACATGGATGGAGCTAGAAGAGTATTATACTAAATGAAATAAGTCAGACAAATACCATGATTTCGCTCATATGTGGAATTTAAGAAACAAAACAAATGAGCAATGCAGGGAGGAAAGGAGAGGCAAACCAAGAAACAGACTCTTAAGTATAGAGAACAAACTGACGGTTACCAGAAGGGTGGTGGGTGGGGGGAGGAGTTAAATAGGTGATGGGGATTAAGAAGCACACTTGTGATGAGCACCAGGTGCTGTATAGGGAACTGTTCAACCAATATATTGTACACCTGAAACTAATATACTGCATGTTAATTAACTAGAATTTTATATAAACTTTAAAAACAATACTGTTATGAATACCTGTGCTGTTTTTATGTGGATATGTTTTAATTTCTCTTGGATATATCTAGAATTACAATCACTGCATCACATGATACCTAGATTTTTAAAACATTTTAAGGAATGGCCAAACTTTCCAAAGCAGGTGTACCACTTCTTATTCCCACCAGCAATAAATGAAGGTCCAAATCCTTGTCAGCATTTTTATTATCTGTCTTTTTTATTATATCCACTCTAGTGAGTATAAAGTGGTATCTTACAATTATGACATGTCCTTCCCTGATGACTAATGGTGTTGATCATCCTCACATATGCTTACTGGCCATTTACATATCTTCTTTGGAGAAAGGTCTATTCAAATCCTTTGCTCATTTAAAAATTTTATTTATTTATATGAGAGAGAGTGCATATGCAAGGACACAGGCTGAGCTGGAGGGAGAAGGAAAAGGAGAAAGAATCTTAAGCAGACCCTGCACTGAGTGTGCAGCCCAACGTGGGAATCAATCCAGCAACCCTGAGATTGGGACCTGAGCCAAAATGAAGAGTTGGATACTTAGCTGACTGAGCCAGCCAGGCACCCTTCCTCTGCTCATTTTTTTTTTAAGATTTTATTTATTTATTTGAGATACAGACAGTGAGAGAGAGCATGAGAGGGGAGAAGATCAGAGGGAAAAGCAGACTCCCCACAGAGCTGGGAGCCCAATGCGGGACTTGATCTGGGGACTCCAGGATCATGACCTGAGCCAAAGGCAGTTGCTTAACCAACTGAACCATCCAGGTGACCTCCTCTGCTCATTTATAATTGAACTGCGTTTGTTTGTTTGTTTTTTACTAGTGAGCTATGAGAGTTCTTTATGTATTGTAGATCCAAATCCGTTATCAGATATATAATTTGCACACATTCCCTCCAATTTTCTGGTTGTACTTTCACTTTTTTTTTTTTAAGATTTTATTTATTTATTTGACAGACAGAGATCACAAGTAGGCAGAGAGGCAGGCAGAGAGAGAGGAGGAAGCAGGCTCCCTGCAGAGCAGAGAGCCCGATGTGGGGCTCGATCCCAGGTCCCTGGGATCATGACCTGAGCCGAAGGCAGAGGCTTGAACCCACTGAGCCACCCAGGCTCCCCGTACTTTCACTTTCTTGACAGTACCCTTTGAAGTAGTCTAAGATTTTCAACTGATATAGTCCAAATTTTAAATTTTTCTTTTGTCATTTTAGCTTTTGGTGCATATCTAAGAAACCACTGGCCAACCCAAAGTCATGAAGATTTACTATGTTTTCTCCTGAGTTTTAACTCTTCATAGTTTCTTCATAGTTTTAACTCTTACATTTAGGTCTATGATTCATTTTGACTTAATTTTGCGTATGTGGGAGACAGTGGTTCAACTTCATTCTTTGCATGTGGTATCCAATAGTCTCAGCACCATTTGTCAAAAACACTATCCTTTCGCCATTGAATTGTCTTGCCATACTTGTCAAAAAACAACTGATTATAAATTAGAGGATATCCTGGACTCTCAATTCTATTTTATTGATCTAATGTCTACCTTCATGCCAATTCCACAGTTTTGATTACTGTTGCTTTTTAATAAATTCTGAAATCAGAAAGTGTGAATCTTTAAACTTCATTCTTTTTCACACTTATTTTGCATATTCTGGGTCTTGTGAATGTCCTCATGAAGTTCAGGATCAGCGTGCCAATTTCTGCAAAGAGGCCAGCTGGGATTTTAAGAGAGAGTGCGCAGAATCTGTAATTTCTTCCAACAAGGGTGTACAGTGATCAGTATATAAGTCTTATGCTTCTTTTAAAAAACTTATACCTAAGTATTTTATTCTTTTTGATGCTATTTTAAGTGAACTGATCTTCATTTTTGATTAGTTGGGATATATATAAACATACTGTTGATTTTTATTAATCCTGTATCCTACAACTTTGTTAATCTCTTATTAGTACTAACACTTTTTTGGGACCTGCCATTTCTTCACTCTCTAGAAGCTTAATGTCTTCTCTATCCTGCTTAGCTAGCTTCAGTTCTTTGCTCAATCCTCAATCATTATAATCTCTGCCTTACACACCCCTTCAATTCCTCTTACTCTGACATACTCATCTTACACAACCCTAATTGTTCAAATCTAGTTCCCCACCTAGTATTTGCCTATACCCCCACAATTTAATACAACTTGAGAAAGATACAACCATGCTGACCAGTCTCACTTTGGATTCACCTTTTCAGTAAGGCCTTTTATAGCTATCCTATCAATTTTCAGTACCTAGAGTAGGAAGCATGCATGCCTTCCAGATAACCATCAATTCCTTCCCTCTACATATGCACAAGCCATCAAAAAGTGGAGTCTATTCTTCCAAACCTTTCTAAGTGTGAGCTGGATTTTAAATGCTCCAACCAACAGAATATGGTGGAAGTGACATCATTCCAGTACTGGGCTTAGCCTTTAAGAGAACTGGCAGTTTCTTTCAGTCTCTTAGGGAAATGTTCACTCTGGGGAAGCCAATCACCATTTAGAAGACCAAATACCCTGATACTATCATATTATTAGGAGGTCCAAGCTAGCAATGCAGAGAAATGCCCACCGAGAGCCCACTCATCGAACATTCCAGCCCAGATACCAGGCTTGAGTAAATAATCACTCAGGTGACTTCAGTGCCAGGTGTCATCTGATTACAATGCAGGAAAGATCCCAAATGAGAATCATCCAGCTGAGACTTATGAATCCCAGAGAACACTAAGAGATAATAATAAAATGATTGTTATTTGATAAACTACTAAGTTTTGGTAAGAGATTATGAGAACATAATCTGCCAACATTTCATATCCTCCTTCTCTGCTTGTTTATTTTAGTACTATCACTTTCTAATATAATATATATTTTACTTATTTATCTTGCTTTGTTACCTGTCTATTCCAATAGACTATCAACTGCATAATAAATGTTATTTTTTCTGTTTGGTTGTCTATTGCATCTCCAGAGCCTAAAGCAGTGCCTGGCACATAGTAAGTTATCCAAAGACATGGGTTACTGGACTAAGAAATCATTACATAGAAAAGATAGCATGAAGGGCACCGGGGTGGCTCAGTCATTAAGCGTCTGCCTTCAGCTTGGGTCATGGTCCCAGCGTCCTGGGATTGAGCTCCGCATCAGGCTCCCTGCTCAGAAGGAAGCCTGCTTCTCTCTCTCCCACTCCCCCTGCTTGTGTTCCCTCTCTCGCACTCTCCCTCTCTGTCAAATAAATAAATAAATAATAAAATCTTTAAACAAACAAAAAACAGATCACATAAAATAGGCCAAAAAAAGTTAACATTTTATGACTTTATACATTAAAATGTATAGTCATTACTAAAAATCAATGTTAATGGTAATTATATATTTATTGCTTAAATAAAACCAATGTCTTCTCAAAGCATACTCAACACAAGATATGATGAAGTCTATCCTCATTATTTGTAGATCCTCCTACTGAAAATTCATCTACTTGGTAAAATTTATTTTTAACTCCAGAAATACTTGTGACCATTCATGTGTAGGTACACAACAGCAAAATAAGCTGAGTAGCCCAGTGTGCACTTGCCAAGTGTAAGTAGAACAAAGCAACACTCTCCTTTCTTGTTTCATCTTTCACACTATAAACAAGTAAGTATTCTTCCATGGCCTTTTTGATGCTCTATTTTTTTTGTACTTTTGTGCTTTCTGTTGGTGATTTTACTATTTAAAATATTCCCCAAGATCAGGAAAGTGCTGCATAGTGTTCCTATATGTTCCTATATGCTGCATAGTTTCCTATATGTAAAAAACATATATGTTCCTATATGTTATGTACCTCACGGAGAAAATACATGTGTTAGATAAGCTTCGTCTTGGCATGAATATTAGGGACGTGGACTATGAGTTCAATGTTAATGAAGCAATAATATACAGTAAACAAGGTGTCTTGAAACAGAAACACATATAAAACAAGTCACCAGTCAATGAAAATGTTGTGACTGGTATCTGCAGGAACCTAACGTGTATTCACCCTAGAAACAGTAGCTTAATATTTGCTAATTCAGTGTTCACTGCAACTTTATAGAATGTAAATACTGAATAAGAAGATTTGACTATATTTCTCAGAATCTCACAGAGTCATTATAAATAGATTATGCCGCAACTCTGCGTGGAACATACACATTTTGAGTCATGGATGTGAATCTGAAACACCACAAGTATAGTTTTTGGTGAAGGCAGTGTAATAATCTACCTGGCCAATGGGAGTCATTACTTTAAAAATATCATACTGCAAATTTTTTGAAGATGAAAAACATTATTTAAATGTAAATAATAACCTTTTAAAATAATAACCTTCTTTATACGTTTTATCAATTTAGGTATTTAGGTACTGGTTATTAAAGCAAGCTTGACTATTACTAAAAATAACAGCAAATATCTTTATGATGTTTCCTATGCACTAACTACTATTCTAACCATTGTATCTATTACCTATATTTACATTCATTTAATGTCACAAATGTTCCTATTAAAAACTGCAGGGCTATGATTCCAATACAGGCAATGGAATTCCAAGAGCCCGTTCTCATTCCCTTAGGAGATACATACCACTACCTCTCAAGATGGATGAAAGGGAATACTCAAGCAGCACAATTGTCCATTAGCTAGACAAACTGTGATGATCCAACAACATCTTATGATCCAAGAATCTCCCAAGTGTTTATTTAACACATTTTAATTCCCAATCTGGAATTTTTCTCTGTCTCCCAAGTTTTGACCACAGATGAGATTGCATCTACCTTTGGGATCATGTCTAGGGTCTTTTATACTTCCTTTGATTCCCAAACCACCCACAATAAACCTAAGTATATGTGACACCTGAAATGAGTATGTTTTGAATAGCTGAATTTAAATTAAGAAAACTTATTTTGGGGATTTATCACTAATGTAAACACAGAAACATTTGTCTACCAGTTCCTGATAAAAACAAGCCTACTTGAAAATAGTCAAAGAATTCACCATGCATATAGCTTTCATATTTCTCTGTTGACATATCAGTATTATAAAAAATGGAGGCAGTACAATTTAGCTACCAAGAGCATAGGGTTGGTCCAAATTCTGCCTCAACTATTAACAATGCTAGTTACTTAATTTCTCGTTTTTATTCTTATTTATAAATATGAGGGTGATAATTACACCTGGCTCACAGGCTTGTGACAAGCACTAAATTGTATTCTGCATGTAAAGTACTCATAATAATGCTTCCTACAAGTGCTCACTAAATGTTTACTATTATCACTAATACAATTATTATAAAATAGCCATCCTTTTTCATTCTTCTCTATCAAACAAACCTACAAAAAACAAAACATACCAATGTTGCCTTTATATGTTCATTATAAGTTTTACTTTATTTTTTTAAAGATTTTATTTATTTATTTAACAGAGAGAGAGAGAGATTACAAGTAGGCAGAGAGGCACACAGAGAGAGAGGGTGAAGCAGGCTCCCCGCAGAGCAGAGAGCCCAATGCGGGGCTCCCCTCCCACCTGAGCCGAAAGCAGAGGCTTAACCCACTGAGCCAGCCAGGCGCCCCATAAGTTTTACTTTAAAAGCTGCTCATGAAAATCAAGTCACAATATTAAAAAATTTTTAAGTTCTTTTTGTCTCTACCAGACGTTTGTTGCAATTACAACTAGTTACCATTAGTTATATATATATATATATATTTTTTTTTTTTTTTAGTGCTTTTGTAAACCAAAGCAAAAAACTATAAAGTGAAAAAAAAATTTCTAAGTAAAATATACTTAGAAAAGCACAGGCCTTTCTATATGTCATGTTCTGCCATAGTGCTTTAACTAAATATGTAATGTATGAGGTAGAGTGAGAAGGGAGAGACCCCATGCCCAAAGGACTGAACCTAGTAAGAGATAAAAGAGAAAAATGATTTTTTTCAGTGCAGTTATGAGTATTACTGTCCAATAATAGAAAGATAAAAGATACTAATATAAGACATGAACTTCTCAAATTTGAATTTTTTATTGTTTAATTCCTTTCGTTCTGTAACTCAAAAATTAAGGTTTATATATCAAAAAACGCTATGCACAAAAAACATGGGACCAATTATAAGCATTTTTTTCTGAAATTATGGTATATTCTGAATGGAAGTTTGTTTATTCAGAGGAAAAATAGAATATTTACTCTCCTTGTTTTAGAAAGCGCTGACTTCTATCACACAAGAAACAACAAGCAGGCATTTCCTAACCTTTGGAAACTTAACAACCACTAACTGAATAAATTAGGATTAGTGTTAGAAATAAAAATTGGAATGTAAAGGCATTATTATTAAACCATCAAACATAATTTTTGTATTTAACTGAATGAAAAATAATGAGAAAATAATATTTCTCATAAACACCCTTTCCCTAAACCTCACCAATTTTAGACTGACAACATTCAAAATAATAAATGTTAATGGTTACAGAATTTTGTCCACAAAGTTTAAAGAACAATGTAAATCCATACATCAAAATTATTTAAATATACATCAGTTTCATATCTATAAATTTGTTTTGAATCTCATCTTTATAATGATACTGTATTTCCATTATAATTTTCCATTTTTCTATTTATTCTGAAATGTTCAGGGCGCTTGTTTTAGCAGCTGTTCAAGCACAGAACATTTTTTCCTTTAACAAAATAATTATTGCTGTAATAATCTGTAATTATGGTTTATAACTGCAATAATCCCAAAGAAATCAGTCATTACCATAGATCACAAGTAATCGTTAACTACTGTTAATGACCTATTTCTTAGGGATTATTGTTTTCGTAAACCATGACCATATCACCACAAATATGGAAGAGCAAGACAATATAATACAAATGAGATCATAATATAATAATAAACTTATTTTGTAACATTAAAAGCCATTAAGCATCTAAATTAAAGCACACATAACGAGAGCATATAATTTTCTTTGTTCAACACTAACTGAAGTGTTTAGTCTGCACAAAAGAAATTGAATACTGCTACATGTGGTGGTATAAACTAGAGCCACATTAGGCACTTCTTGTAATCTAAAACAATCATTTTTAAGTAGAACACAGATATTTCTAAAAGGCAGATTCGTTCCCAATGACAAAAAAAAAAAAAACGTAAGAAAAACAAAATGTTAAAAATTTTCTATGTACTGGACATTAGAGACTGAAATGTTATTAAAACCACATAGTGGGTGCGTGGGTGGCTCAGTTGGTTAAGCAATTGCCTTTGGTCATGATCCTGGAGTCCGGGGATGGAGTCCCACAGTGGGCTCCCAGCTCAGTGGGAATCTGCTTCTCCCTCTGACCCTCTCCCCTCTTGTGCTCTCTCTCACTAAACAAAATCTTAAAAAAAACCTACACAGTATATCCAACTATAAAAACTCCTTGAATTTATATTTAACCAAGAATCAGGTCTGACTTAATTCTAATTTAGTATCAATAAATTATTACATTGAAGTGAATTCCATTTTTGTATCTCATAACAGCTATACTCCTTTGTAGGAAAACAGATATTATTTTATAACTGAATCTTTTTACTTTTTACATTGCAATGTAATATTTGATATATATGAAGCTATGTGTAATGGATATGAAGTGTAATGAAACAAACACCTATTTAATCCCCAGTCCAACTCAAGAACCAAGGCTACCCCTCCTCTAACATAGCCCCTTACCTGCCACCCTAGAGGTAACCATGATCCCGTATTGGGTGCTTACTATTCTCTTGAAATTTTTTTTTTTCATTTTATCACTTACGCATATACTCCTAAACAATGTATTTTTAGTCTCACTTGTTTTGGGGCTTTATTAAGTGTTTCATTCCACATACAGTTTCCTGAAAATTACATTACTCCACTAGCTATCATATCTCTGACATTCATCGTAAGTATACCTCTACTTCATTTATTTTTATTGTTATAGAATACTGTGTTGTATAACCACAGTATCATCTGTTTATCCATTTTCACGTTTATGGGTATTTGAGCTGTTTCCATTTGTGCCTTTAGGAACGATTCAACTATGAACATTCAGTCTCACACCACTTGTGGAGAAGAGATTTCCTAGAGGACATCCCTAAGACTGGAAGTGCCAGGCCAGCAGGGATTCAAATGTTCCACTTTGCAAAATAACATCAAATTGACTTCTATTCCATTTCTAATTGATTTACTTTATATTCCTGCCACAAGTGTAAGAATTCCCTTTGATCTACATTCTCCTCTAAGATTTCTTATTTTTCCCACCTACTGGGAATACAAATGGTATCTCATGTGCCTTTTAAGTATGGTTCTAAAAAATACACAAGTGTACGGGTTCACTTATTATTATTTTTGTAATTTAGTTTTAGTTTAATTGCAAATTGGTAGGACTGTGGACTCTATGCTATGTGACTGAAATTTGTTGAGACTTGCTTTATACGCAAATACTAGCTCAAAGTTTAAAAAATGACATGCAATTCACATATCACATTATATTAGTTTCAAGTGTAAAATATAATGATTTGATATTTGTATATATTAGGAAATGATCACATTAATTCCAGTTAACATTTGTCACCTCACATAGTCACAACTTTTTTTATGGTAAGGACATTTCAAGATTTATTCCCTCAGCAACCTTCAAATATACAATAAAGAACTCTTACTATAGTCACAATGCTGTACATTACATCCCCATGACTTATTTATTTTGTAAGTGGAAGCTTATACCTTTTGACCATGTTTATCCACTTTGCCCACCCCCCCACCTTCCTCTGGCAACCACCAATCTGTTCTCTGTATCTATGAATTCAGCTTTTTGTTACATTTTACTTTCAGATTCTACATATAAATGACATCATATGGTATTATTCTTTCTCTGACTTGTTTCACTTAGCATAATGTCCTAAGGATCCATCTTTGCTGTCAAACATGGCATGATTTCACTGTTTTTTATGCCTGAATAATATTCCATTTCTCTCTCTCTCTCTCTCTCTCTCACACACACACACATACACACACACACACTTTCTTTCTCCATTCATCCATCAGTGTACATTTAGACTGCTCCTATGTCTTGGCTCTTGGTT
This sequence comes from Mellivora capensis, assembly GCA_004024625.1. Taxonomy (NCBI): domain Eukaryota; kingdom Metazoa; phylum Chordata; class Mammalia; order Carnivora; family Mustelidae; genus Mellivora; species Mellivora capensis. The sequence continues at coordinate 204,199 of PISX010000790.1, read as the reverse complement.
ATTGTAAATAAAGCTGCAATGAACATAGGAGTGTAGATACCTTTTCAAATTAGTGGTTTTTATGTTCTCTGAATAAATACAGAGAGGTGGAATTGCTGGATATTATGGTAGCTCTATCTTTAATTTCTTTTTAAAGATTTTATTTATTTATTTGACAGAGCAAGATCACAAGTAGGCAGAGAGGCAGGCAGAGAGAGAGGGGGAAGCAGGCTCCCTGCCAAGCAGAGAGCCTGATGCGGGACTCGATCCCAGGACCCTGAGATCATGACCTGAGCGGAAGGCAGAGGCTTAACCCACTGAGCCACCCAGCCACCCTCTATCTTTAATTTTATGAGGAACTTCCATGCTGTTTTCCATAGTGGCTATTTCAATTTACATTCCCACCAACAGTGAATGAGGCTTCCCTTTTCTCTACATCTTTACCACAGTTGCTTCCTCTCGTCTTTCAGATAAAAGTCATTCTTGAGAGGTGTGAAGTGCTTTAATTGTGGTTTTAATTTCCATTTCCCTGATGACTAGTGATGTGGAATACCTTTTGATGTACCTGTTGTCACTGAGTTGTGAGTTCCTTAAATATTTTGGATATTAACCTTTCATCAGATATATATGTTTGCAAATATTTTCTCCCACTGGGTAGGTTACCTTTTCATTTTGTTACTGAAATTTTTAATGAAGAACCTCAGCAAAGATCTATTGGTAGAAAAATTCTGGTTTTGTTTGTCTGAAAATGTTTTTTGTTCATCCTTGTTCTTGAAAGATACTTTTGCTTACATGTAATTATAGGATTGCTGTTATTTTGGCTCCATTAAAAAAAAATATTCTACCATCCTCTGGCTTACATTTCTACTGTTGAGAAGTGAGCTTATCAGTCTATTTTATACTCCTCAAGCTGTTTTGGAGATAATCTGTCTTTGGGACTATACACTATGACTAACTTTTTTTTTGATTGGTATATGTTGGGCTTGCTGTATCAATAGATTCATGTCTTCCATTAATTCCAAAAAATTATCAAATAGATTACCTTCAGTTATTGCCTATTCTGCTTTTCTGAGATTAATCTGATACCCTGACATTTCATCCCATCCTTTAACTTCTTTTTAAATAGTCTCACTTCCTTGTTTCTCCACATTCTTAAAATTTCTTCAGACCTAACTGCCAATTTGCTAATTCTTTCCTTAGCTATGTCTGATTTACTGTTTAACACACTCATTAAATTTTAGATCACAAAATTTTTTCCTCAATATTAAAAATTTTACCTGAGTCTTCTTCAGTCTGCCTTGGTCATCTGATACTCCTGTTGGCTCATTTTTTATTCTATTTTTTATATCTTTAAACATTTCATACATTATTATTTTATATTCCCATCCAATTCCAGTATCTTAAGTCCTTGGGAAGGTCTAGATCAAATAGGTAATTTATTGTTTCTGTTACTGCTCATTGAGGCTATCTTGTTCATTATTTGTGTACTTGTTATTTTTAAAATTATGAACACTCATTTGATTGCTGTGAATTTGCAGGTTTCTCAAGGCCCTAAATTATGGTTACTATTCATCAGAGAAGGTTTTAATTTACTTTTTTTGCTGGAAGCCAAGGGGCTCTAACATTTTGGGGCCACTTTATTCCCTTTCAAGGGTCCAACTTAATATACGAATCTTAATCACCAATTTAATCCCTGACTGATAATTTGCCTTTGGATATATGAATCTTAAGTTCAGTACACACACGAGGCCTAAGGCCTTGTTACCAATTTAGTCACTGATATTGATAATTTGCCTTTGAAAGCAATACTGCCTTCTGACCTTGTTTGCTATTGACTAGTTCCACTCGGGTTCAAGTTCATTTTCTTGAGGGAGAAATAGGTTGGGGTGGGACTCAGTGGACAAAAGAGGTGGAGAGTAGCAGAGGAGAGGAAAAGGAACCTCAAAAATTTCATGCACTTATTTCAAGCCCAGAAATGCTTAAAAAGTTTATACAGAAGCTGGCTGTTTTGCATCTGAAAAGCCTTTCAGAGCAGCAAGCTGACAACAAAGAAGTGAAAGAACTACTAATTCTTTACTATTAAAAAGAAGGAAACATTATTTGGAGTATAAACCAAAAAGAAAAATGTGATTTTACAGGCAGCCGGCCATAACATAATCTGAGTCAATGTAGAAAGCAAATCTGAAAAGATACTATATGAGATGCCACTGAGTCATTAGACCAAGAAAAGCCCAAAAAAAAAAAAAAAAAAACAAAAGAAAAACCCTTTTAAAAACACTACAACACAGACTTACAGGGCAAACACACAGCTACAAAAAGATAGCTAGCAGAAAAGACAAGGAGGGATGAAAACAGCGTGTACTCTACTCATCAGTCTGTGCTCTCTGCTACGGTGCGTCTGTACCCAACATGCACGAAGACACCAAATGTACTACTGAGCTGATAAGAACGTAAAATAAATCCTCAGAGGCCTAAAATCTAGAGACATAAGCTAGAGAACTTGAGTTTCTCCTTGATGGACAAAGGACAAAGCCCAGGGCATGCCCAGTGTGAGGAGCCCAACAAAAGCTGAGACACAGTTATACCCCTAGTGAAAAAAAAGGAACTGGGGGGTGGGGGGGTGCGGGAATCTGCCCATGGCAGAGAAAGACAACAGAAACTTGTCTGACTTGACTTTAACATTAGATGGAGAGGAGGTGAAAACCCTCAAGTCAGACCTTATATGGTCTGTGGCCTTAATACAGACCACCAGTGTGATATGAAGAACCTTATTCTAAAGAAATAGTTCAAACGGTATTGAGTTGGTAGTCCTCCTCTACCTCATTTAGTTAATGGACTAAACACTCCAATTAAAGGACAGGATAGTCAGAGTAGGTTTTTAAAAAAGAAAGAACTATATATTGTCTAAGAGGGATGTACTTTAAATATCAAGACACAGATAAACTGGAAGTAAACACATGGAGAAGGATTACTGTGTAAATAGAAAGCATAAGAAGGCACTGACTTTAGTTAGTATCAGATAAGACTGATTTCAAGATGAAAGATTTTAATTAATAGGAAAGACAAAACAAATATAGATATCTATATGAAGCAAAAATTGATAATTAAAAGTAGCTAAGAAAATTCCACAATTCTATTTGGAGATTATAACAGCTCTCTCTATAAATAATAGTAATAGACCAAAACAAAACACAAAATCAGCAAAGACAAAGAATACCTGGATGCTATTAATCATCTTGACTTAATTTCTATTTATAAACTGTTATTCCCAAATGGTAAAATACATATTATTTTCAAGTGTACGTCATATGTTTACTAAGACATAACATATGTTAGGTCATAAAACAAGTCTCAATAAATTTTAAAAGTTTGAAATCCTACAAGATAGTCTTTGACCAAGGTGGAATTAAATTAGAAATCAGCAATAATAAGACAACTAAGAAAACCCCAAATACTTGGAAATAAAAAGCATATACTTCAAATTCCATAAGTTAACAAAAAATATAGACTAGAAAATATTTTTAACTAAGTGGTTATAAAAATAGAACATCAAAATTCATGAGATGCAGCTCAAACAATGCTTAACAATGAAATTCATAACTTAAAATTTTTCTATTAGAAAAATACAAAAATTTAAAACTCAAAGATGTGGAATCTCTATCTAAAATTAGGGAGGAAAAAGATGAAATAAAATCAATAGTATAAGGCAGAAAATAATAAAGCTAAAATAACTTATGAAATTAAAAAATGAACAAACAAAAAATCAATAAAAATAAAAGCTGGTTCTTTGGAAAGTTTCACAAAATTGGTAAATATCTAATTGAGGTCAATCGGGGAAAAGAAAAAAAAAGGCAACAATTGTCAATATCAAGAATGAGGGGTGGGCGGGTAAAATGGGTGAATGGGGTCAAAAGTTAAAAACTGCCAGCTGAAAACTAAGTCATGGGAATGTAATATACAGCACAGTGACGACAGTTAATACTGTATTGCATATCTGCAAATTGCTAAGAGGGTAGATATTTAAAGTTCCCATCACAAGAAGAAAATAATTTTATAACTATGTATGGTGACAGATAGTAACTAGATTTACTGTGGTGACCATTTTGTAACATATACAAATATCAAATCATTATGTTGGCTACCTAAAACTAATAATGTTGTATGTCAAGTATGTTTCAGTTAAAAAAAAAGAAAATGAAAGGAACATCATTTCAGATCCTACAGACAGTAAAAGAATAATAACAGAATATTAGAAATAACTTTATTCCAATAAAAAGGAATTTAAAAATAGGACAAATTCCTTGAAAGATACAAATGACTAAATTTAAGTCCAGGAAAAACAGAAAATTTGAATAGTCCTATATCAATTGAAGAAATCGAACTTGTGATTTTAAACCCTCTAGGCCCACTGACCTTGCTGGTGAATTCTGTAAGACTCTTAAGAATGGAATAATACTCATATTCCACAAACTCTTTCAGAAGATAAAGAAAGAAGAGGAATTGTTTCCTGACTTATGCTATGAGGGTATTACCCTGTTACCAAAACCAGGCAAAGGCATGACAAGAAAACAAATATAGACAATATCCTTCATGAACATCAATATAAAATTAACAATTTTTTGCAAACGTATCTAACCCTATATAAATGAACACTATATCATAACCAAGTAGGATTTACCCTGGGAATGTAAAACTGGGTTAACACAAAAAAAAAATCAATCAATGTAATCCACTATATTAGTAAAAAGAGGGGAAAAAAAGTCATTTGAATAAGTAGATAAAAACATTTAAAAAAAAATCAGTATCCCATTCATTATAAAAAGCCAGAGGAATAGAAGGGAATTTCCTCAAATTTATTATAAACATCCTTTAAAAAAAACTTACAGGTAACATCCTACATCAATGGTGAAAGGCTCAATGCTTTATATGTACAAACAGAAACAAGGACAGCCTATCCACTCTCACCACTTTATTCAACATTGTACTGGAGGTCCTACCAGTGGAATAAGGCAAGAAAAAGAAATAAAAGGCATGAAGACAAGACATTAAACTGTCTTTATTTGCAGATGATATGTCATATGTAACAATCCAAAAGAATCCCAAAAAAGCTATTAAAATAAGTAAATTTAGCGAAATCATAGGACATGAAGATAAAAATCAATCCTGGTTTTATAGAGTAGCAGAGAATAATTGTAAAATTTACAATAGCATCAAAAATATATAGTAGTAAATTCAGTGAAACGTTTCTAATACCTGTGCACTGAAAGCAATAAAACATTGCAAAGAAAATTAAGGGACAACTATATAAGTGAAGTAATATACCATGCCCATGAACTGGATGACTCAATATTGTTAAGATTGCCCAAATGGATGCATAGATTGAGGCAATCCCAATCAAAATTACAGTGAGATTTTTAAAAAGAAATTAACAAGCTGATGCTAAAATTAATACAGAAAGGCAAAAGACCTAAAACAGACCATTTTGGGTCTAAAACAACCATATTGGGAAAGAAGAATGAAATGGGAGTACTTAGATTACCTGATTTCAAGACTTACAAAGTTACAGTAACCAAGACAGTTTAAAACTCACATAAGGGAGGATATACAGATAATGGCACAGAATAGAGTCCAGTAATAAAACTCAGCTGTTTATAATCAATTGATTTTGACAAAAGTGTTACAATAATTCAACAGGGGAAAAGACAGTTGTTTCAGCAAACAGGGCTAGAACAACTATATATCTGTATGGGTTGGGAAGGGGCCTTACCATTAACTCACACTATGCACAAACATTAACCCTAAGTGGTTCCGACTTAAACATAATAGCTAAAAACTATTAGACTTCTAGAAGAAAACACAGAATATCATCTCTGTGACTTGGGTAGCAGATTTCTTAAATCCAAAAAGCACAAGCCAGAAAGAAAAAATTGAAAAGGTAGGTCATCAAAATTTAAAACTTCTGCTCTTTGAAAAATAGTTAAGATATACCACAGGCAGGGAGAAAATACTTGCAAACATATATGTGAAAGAGAGATTATATACAGAATTATAAAACACTCTTACAATTCCAATAAGAATATGTATAAAAGAACAACCCAACTTAAAAATGGGCAAAAATATCAACATTTCATAAAAGAAGATGTATGAATGGGCAAAAAGCACACCACCATTAATTATCCGGGAAATGCAAACTGTAACAATTAGATACTACTATTAGATACCCAGTAGAATGGCTAAAGTTAAGACAGTATCAAATCATGATGCAGATGTGGAGCAAATGGAACTCTCATACATTGTCAATGAGAATGAAAAATGGAACACTTTGTAAAACAGTATAGTACATTATAACATTATAGTACCCTGTAATATTAAACATACATTTCTTATATGACCCAGCAATTTGTCTTAGGTATTTAGCCATGAGAAATAAAAACTGAAGTAGATACAAAGACTTGTCTGCATATGTTCATAGCGTCATTATGCATAACAGCCCCAAAACTGAAAGTGGAACTCAAATGTCCATCACACAGTGACTAGACAGACAAAGTATAATGAAGTCATACTATGAAACACTATGCAGAAATGAAAAGGAAATAATAATATACACAATATATTTGAATATCAAAAAATTATGCTATGTAAAGTCAAACACAAAAGACTACTTATTGTATGATTCCATTTATAAAGAAATCTAGAAGAGACAAATCACAGTGACAGAAGCCAGTGATTCCTGGGTCAAGAGACAGGGAAAGGGATCAAAGAGTATGCAAAAATTATTTGGAGTGAAGGAAGTGTTCTCTATCTTGAATGTGGTGATAGTTACACAGCTGTGAATATCTTTTAAATTCATCAAACTACACACTCAAAAAAAAAAAAAAAGAAAAAATATATTTGCAACTCTCATCAGAGACAAGGAGCTCATCTTTCTAAAATACAAAGAGCTGTTTAAAAAAAAAAATCAATGAGAAAAGGACCAACAACCCAATTAAAAAAAAAGCAAAGAAATAAATAAGTCATTACAGAAAGAGATGACTAAATAGCTCTTAAATAAATTTAAGCAATGCCTAACTACACTGACATGGAAAGTTAAATTATACTGAGAAACCATTTTCACCTACAGAATTGCTAGGAATTCAAAAGGTTGGTAAATTACCCTGTGAAGGCAACAAGGAAACACTCCCATAGAGCTGATGGACAAGTAAACAGACATAGTCCTTACCAAGAGTAATTTGGCAGTATCTATAAGAGTTATAAATACATTTATCCTTTACCCAATAGTAGTTCTACCCTGGAAATTTATCTTATTTATATATATATTTGCAGACATGTAAAATGACATATGTATGTCATTAATCTATGTGGAATTAATTTTAATAGCTGACGGTGACAACTCAAATGACTTTCAATGGTGGACGGAATGGTTAAATAAATTATACAAAATGATACATATGAAATATCATGCATCTATTAAAAAAAAGAATTCTCCATAAACTGGTTTGAAAATAGCTATAAAATACATTGTTAAATGAAAAAAAAAGGCAGGAACAGAACATTAAGGGTGGTATGCCACATCCAAAGTAAATAAAGGGGGATAAGAATTTATAAATTCATAATTGTTTGCATATGCATACAGAAACTTTGAAAATATATGCAAAACTAGTAAGAATTGCTACTTAGAGTAAAGAACAGGAAGACAGGGAGCTGAAATAGATCATATTTTAATTTATTTCTTCTAGACGATGTGCATATATTACCTCCTCAAAAAGATTAAGTGAATTAATTCAAATGAAGTTTGGTATGAAAAATAACTAAGAAAACAGACAATTAACATGATATGTAAAGACAGAGCACAAACTTGGGGACAACATTTACAATTCAAATAACTGAAGGATTAGTGTCAAAAATACATAAAGAATTCAATCAGTAAAAGAAAAACTAACAATCCAAATGGCGAGGAGAAAAAGAACAAAAATCATGAATATATATCACTGATAATGACACAAGAGTCAACAAACATAAGATAATACTAAACTTCATTAATAATTATGGGAATTACAAAAACTAAAATACCCATGAGGTATAGTATCTCAACTAGTAAAAATTTAAGTCTAACGTTATGAGCTGCTGGCAAAAATCTAGATGAGAGTAGGTGGAATACAAAGTAGTAAATCACTCTGTAAACTGCGTTGGCATCCTCTACTGAAACTATGTAATAGGTACATATAACAATCTTTACAGCAGCACTCATTGTATCAGCAAAAAAACAGGAAAAACACAGTATCTACAGACAAGAAAATGCATACATAAATTTTGTATATTCAAACAGCAGAGAACAGTGGCAGTGCAAATGAAGGAACTATAGCCATAGTGTCAACACAGACTCTCATAAATGCAATGTTGAGGGGGAAAAAAAATAAAGCAAGTTGTAGAGGAACACAGTCTCATTCCAGCTGTACAGAGTTCAGAAATTTGCAAAACCATCCATTATTTTCAGAATATATAGATATATATATACACACATAATATATATATATATACATATATATGGAGTAATACTACGAATAATAAAAGGCACCAACTGATAAACACAAAACTCAAGTCTGCAAGTATTTTCTGCTGGTAGGAAGGACAGATTTGGACAAAGAACAACGAGAATGGCAAAGATACTGATAGTGACCCAGTCTGTGTGATGGTGCTGTTATTGCTAGTCACTATGTTTCAATATATAAATAACCTTTTGTATGTATTTAATATTTAATCATTTTCAAAACTCTACTGAAAGAAGAAATCAATCATGACAAGACTAAATGCTGCAAAAAATAACTGCTCCTCAATTTAATTTATAAATCATGAGATCTTAATAAGAGAAAACATTTGCAGTAGAGAAGGTTAACTACTTACTCCACTATCTAGCCCAGCAGTGGTTTTCTAATGTGACTCAAAAAATGAAAACAAAAACATAAAAAAAAGGCATTTTAAGAAGATATTAGTAAATGTAAAATCTTATAAACAATTGTTTAAAAAGCATTTAGACAGGAAATCATTGAGAGTGTGACTATCATTCTTTACCATTCCCTTTCTGAAACGATGAAAGGAAGAAACAAAAAAAATTCTGCAACTATAATTAAAGGGCCTCCTAATGGAAATATATAGAGCCAATTCCATTCTCATATTCATTTAATTTTTTTAAAGTGTGAAAAATGTATTTACTTAAATTTTATTCCCTGCTATGTTCCTGATAGGGTTTAAAGGGACATATAGCAATAAATAAATCCTCCCTCAATAATCACTTAAAGAAAAATAATAAGAAAATCAAGGAATTAAAATACAATGATAAACCAAAGTCATGGTGAAGGCTAATACACAGATGCAAAACCATAATGAAGTCTTATACAATTTTTTATTGGATAAAATTGGGCTATGAATTTACAGTCAACTATACCAAATAAGGAAACATGATTAGTTAAAAGACAGTTACAAGTTAATGAACTCTACTCAAATACCATTATTAGCTTTTCTTGATGGTCTTTCCAGAGGCACAGTTCCCATGTATCTTATAAAGAAAAACTAAAAATTGAACATCCAGCAATCAAAATACCCAGAAAGTTAATAAAATTAATGGCTTATTAGAAGATGAGGATTTGGGGGAAATACATAAAAATAATTTGCAGCAAAATTATTGAAGTGACTAATGAAAAGTTACTTAAAATTCAACATAATACCATAGATAGTTTTATAAAATGTACTGACCTTCCTGAATTGCCTTGTCCACAGTTATTCTAGAAGGTGAATGCAGAAGCTTTTGGTAATTCTGAGCATTTTGGTCAAACAACTGTACCAGAAGAGTGCATGTCTTTTCATATTCACATCTGCTGACAGTGCACAACTGCTCCAGCTGCTGAAACACAGTAGCAGTATCATCCAGTGGATCATCTAAATTATCTCTGCAAATATAGAACAAGTTTGCAGACAACATTAGAATGTGATATGCTATTATTCACCACAAATAAACTTTATGTTAAATAAAAATGCTACCATGGATAAAGAAACAAAAAGACAAACAGTTTGGAAGGTAAGAAATAAAATGTAAATTCTATATTTGAAGATGACATGATTCTATACACAACAAAAGTCCCAAAGAAACCACACACACACATACACACACACACAAGCTACTACCCTTACAGACAGAAGAGTTTACCAAGGTCCTAGCATACAGGGTCAATATATAAAATCCAACTGTATCACTATATACTAGCCATGAACAACTAGAAATTGATATTTAAAAAACTGTACCTTCCAAAGGAACCATAAAAAACTAATTAATTAAGTCTAATTAAACATATGTAAAATCTGAATGCTGAATACAACAGTAAGGAAAGAAATCACCAGTGAGGAAAAGAAACACCAAAGAGCTAAATAAATTAAAAGATAAACTTCAAAGACAGTCTCTTCAATAAAGGTGAGGGGAAAATTGGACAGCTATATGTAGAAGAATGAAACTCGACCATTCTCTTACACCGTACACAAAGATAAACTCGAAATGGATAGAGGACCTCAACATGAGACAGGAATCCATCAGAATCCTAGAGGAGAACATAGGCAGTAACCTCTTTGATATCAGCCACAGCAACTTCTTTCAAGATATATCTCCAAAGGCAAAGGAAACAAAAGCGAAAATGAACTTCTGGGACTTCATCGAGATCAAAAGAAATGCCATGGCTGAGGTCCATATCTAGCAGGCAAAGCCAGAAACAGAGGTGGTCACGCAGGGAGACCGTGTCATGTGAGAAATAGACATAAACTTGATTCTGAGGCTCTTCAACCATTGAAGGGAGGGGAGAGAAGAGCCACAGAGGAGACAGTGGACTCTTGGCCACACAGCACAGGGATAAGAGAGGATGCTGGTGAGTGTCTGTGAGGAAGTAAATGTGCTTCAACGACCATCAGCGGATTCCTGGAAGATGTGGATTGAAACTGCCTGCGATGTCAGAAACACAGATGCCTTTGCTGACCTTCCTGAGAGTCGGTTTGGTGGAATGCATAAGCAGAGACCACCCTGGAGTGGGTGGGAGCATGAATAAGAGAAGTCAGTGCGTCTGATGTGGAGAAGAATATTGCATGGGATCTGGGAATAATGGGGTTCATTACTCGGGGCATAGTTTGCCCTTTTATGCCATATGTTTTTTTCCTGAGGGATTTCATGGAATGGATATTCTAGCAAATTATATTACTGTGTTTAATACTGTAAAAAAAAAAAAAAAAGCTTCTGCACAGCAAAGGAAACAGTCAACAAAACAAAGAGGCAAGCCACAGAATGGGAAAAGATATTTGCAAATGACACTACAGACAAAGAGCTGATATCCAAGATCTAGAAAGAACTCCTCAAACTTAACACACACAAAACAGATAATCATGTCAAAAAATGGGCAGAAGATATGAACAGACACTTCTCCAATGGAGACATACAAATGGCTAAGAGACACATGAAAAAATGTTCATCATCACTAGCCATCAGGGAGATTCAAATCAAAACAACATTGTGATACCACCTCACACCAGTTAGAATGGCCAAAATTAACAAGACAGTACACAACATGTGTTGGAGAGGATGTGGAAAAAGGGGAACCCTCTTACACTGTTGGTGGGAATGCAAGTTGGTGCAGCCACTTTGGAAAACAGTGTGGAGATTCCTCAAAAAAATTAAAAATAGAGCTACACTATGATCCTGCAATTGCACTACTGGGTATTTACCCCAAAGATACAGATGAGTGAAAAGAAGGGCCATCTGTACCCCAATGTTCATAGCAGCAATGGCCACAGTCGCCAAACTGTGGAAAGAACCAAGATGCCCTTCAACGGACGAATGGATAAAGAAGATGTGGTCCATATATACTATGGAGTATTATGCCTCCATCAGAAAGGATGAATACCCAACTTTTGTATCAATATGGACGGGACTGGAAGAGATTATGCTGAGTGAAATAAGTCAAGCAGATAGAGTCAATTATCATATGGTTTCGCTTATTTGTGGAGCATAAGGAATAGCACGGAGGACATGGGGAGATGGAGAGGAGAAGGGAGTTGGGGGAAACTGGAGGGGGAGACGAACCATAAGAGACTGTGGACTCTGGGGAACTAGCTGAGGGTTTTGGAGGGGGTGGGGGTGGAAGGTTGGGTGAGCCTGGTGGTGGAGGGCATGTATTGCATGGAGCACTGGGTGTGGTGCATAAACAATGAATTCTGGAACACTGAAAAGAAATTTAAAATATAAATAAAAATTAAAAAAAAAAAAAACCTGCTCACTGACTAAAGACTTGATCCTGTGGCGATGTCAATTTTTCCCCAAAATTAATCTACAAATTTAAAATAGTTCCAGTCAAAATTCCAGCAGGATTTTTTGGTGGAAACTGACAAGATGAATTTAAAATTTACATGCAAAAGCAAAGGAAGTAAAAGCGCCAAAGCGATCGTGGGAAGGGAAAACCAAGGTAGAAGACTCATACACTCGATTTCAAAGCAATTAAGGCTACAGTATTCAAGACAAGGTACTGGTAGAAGGAGAAACACACTGATTAATGAAAACAGAGTCCAGAAAGCACATGTATGCGGTCAATTAATTTTTGAAAAGAGAATAAAGGCAATGCAATGGAGAGAAGGCAGTCTTTTAGGCAAATGGCGCTAGGGTAATTGGTCATCCATTAAAAACAAAAAAAGCAAAAGCAAAAACAAAAACAAACCCAACATCAAGCCTTACCTCAATACCATATGCAAAAATTAACTCAAAATGGATCAGAGAAATAAATGTAAATTCTAAAACTGTAAAACCTCTAGAAGAAAAAAATAATGGATAAATCAGACTTCATTAAATTCTAAAACTTCCGCTCTTCAAAAAAGACTGTCAGGGAAATGAAAAAGCAAGCTATGGACTGACAGAGAATATTTACAAGATACATACAATAAAAAGACTTGTGACCAGAATATATAGACCTTCAAAATCTAAATAAACAACCCAATTCAAAAAGAGGGGGCAACAAATTTAACAGGCACTTTGCCAAACAATAAGCATGTAAAATGATGCTCAACATTACTGGTTGTTAAGGGAATGCAAATTAAGTCCAAAATGAGGTACCACTACATACCTATTAGAATGACTAAAATTCTTAAAAACTGACGATATCAAGTACTGAAGAGGATAAAGAGCAACTGAATCTCATACACTGCTGGTGGGAATGCAAAATGGTACAGCCCTTTGAAAAACAGTTTGGCAGTTTCTCTTAAAGTGAAACATATACTTACCATTCAACCCAGAAATCTCCCACCTAAGGTATTTACTTCTCTACCTACCATCATACAGAAATCTGTTTAGGAATGCTTATAGCTGTTACAGTCATAATTGACAAAAACAGAAACAACCCAAATGTCCATCAACAGGTAGATGGTTAAATAAACTGTGATACATCCATAAAATGAAATATTATTCAGCAATAAATTTTAAGAACTCCTGACACAACATGGAGGAGTCTCACATGCATTATGCTAAGTGAAAGGAGCTGGACTATATACCATAGGATTTCATCTATACAACATTCTGGAAAGGCAAAAACTACATGAAAACAACAAGTCAGTAATTGCCAGAGGGTGAGGGTGGGAAAAGGGATGATTACAAGGGACACAAAAGAATTTTCTGGGTTGATGGAACTATACTCTATCCTAAGGTAAGGATTAACTTACCTTAAGGTAAGGTAGTTCTACAGCTGTATATCCTTATGAGAACTCATAGACCTGTTCACTAAAAAGGGTGATTTTACACTAGGCAAATTACACTTCAAATGTTTAAATTGCAAGATGCAAAAGATAAAAACACAACAGAAACATTTAGTTTTCAATACCTCACAACTATGGCAACAGATTCCAACCGAGAAGTGATAAAGGCCTTCGTGACTTCTGGTGCGTAAGTGTCTAATAAGTGGGGTTCAGTTGATTTCACAAAAGGCACTGATGCTACCATCCTTTGCCACAGAGTTAATAAATAATGAACACTGTTGGGAGCAAATTCCCAATGCTACAAAGAAATAAAGCAAATGTTATTTAAAATGACATATCTTCCTAGAATAAGAATTATAAAGACAAAATTACTAAAAATATTTTTTTGACAAATTACTAAACACAGACTTTAAAATTAACTTTTATTCTAATTATATAGCCAATGAACATTCAACATAGCAAATTTTATGAATGCAAAAAGGCATAAAGAAGAATCCAACAATCTCTCATTATTCTACCACCCAAGGATGACGACTATTAAAATGTTAGTGTACTTGCTTCTAATCTTCTTTCCATGAATACGTTCCAGAGTTGAGATCATGTAGAAAATGTGGTTTTAAAACCTCCCCCCAAACTTATAAAAATTTTTCCCCCAAAAAATCTGTAAAAAATGTTTTTATTTTTTCACAGTTTATTATAGCTTCTTAATTCATCCTTCAATTATTAGATATTCAGATAGCCTATATCTATTTTTTTTATAAAATATGTTCCAGTGAGCTTTTACTTAAAATCTTGGAGTATTTTTAGTAAAGTACAGTAACAAATATTAAAAATCCCACCAAATCTTACCAAGAAATTGTTTTTAAAATTATCTGTTTAATACCAATTATGTATTTTTATTTACCTGTAGGCTAGTAATGGTAAAGTTAGCAATCAATCTGATAACTTCAGGATATTCCTTCACCATAACTAATTCTCCCAGCTGATAATTTGTCTTTAAACGAGCCAAAAATCGGCAAAATTCATGATAATTACCTGGATCAGACAAACCCTAAATTATAAGACAAAAAGAAAGACTTTTAAAAATACTTAAGAACAAACCAAGCTAATAACCTGTCAATAAAATTCCAAGAGTATTTTATTAAGTTTTCCAGTTTTCATTGGTACTCTGTATCAACTGGGTAGATTATTAATGAAATAAAGCAAATGATTTCTATTGAAATTAATGTTTTCATGAATGATTCATAATAAGAAATCCAAAGTAGAGGATGTAGAAGAAGCTTTTCACTGTGATGACTAAATTATATTTGGAAACCCACCATATTACACAAAAAATTTGCATGTGTACATACATGCGTATGTGTGCACCCAGGTGCACACACACTGCAGCTTAAACAGAAGTTAACAGAAGACTTGAGAAATATTTATGATGAAAATTCAGAATGGGTTCTTGAAACCCTGGAAAAAAGTGATACCAGCTGAACTGAAGTTAAAATGGTATTTGTGCACACAAGCAGAAATTTCTTCTAATTCAACAAATATTTACTGAGTTCCTATAGACACTGTGCCCTCAAGCAATTTCTGGTCCCTAAGAAGAGTCATTCAAATAAATTAATGCAGAAAGGGCAGAAAGTTTAACAGAAGTACTACAAGAGAGAGAGGTAATCTTGAGGAAGGAAAGGTTAAAAGGAAAGACCAAGAAGGAGGTCCCTAGTTGCCTATGAGAGCTCCTTGAGGACTGGGTACAAGTGTCATCTTTACAAAAGTTCAAACACTTTGTATTGTAGATGGCATGAAAGAGAATTCAAAAAGTATCTGTTTAGTACTGAAAGTTTCTAAGAAATTTCATTCATATGAACACCATGAAAATATAAAATAGAGTCTAATTACAGTAAGATACTTCATACTCATAGGTCTTCTAATATGTTTGTAACTCTAAAATAATATAATATTCAAACTAACTTTTACAGACATGAAACATGAACATGAGGATTTTGGAAAACCAATTAAAACAATTATTTGATATTAACATATTATTTTCCACATACTGATTGATGACAGTGACTTTACTAAAAATTTTAAAGTATATTAGTAAAATCCCATTTATCAACAAAACATGTATATTTCATGACTGTGCTAATGTTGGAAATATAAAAGTATAACACACAAAATACTAAAACACTCTTGAGAATGACCTACAAAATCAATTGCTCCTTATTAAGCAAGCACATTTTCCTTATGTACAAATATTATACGTCCCCTCAAAAGTTATTAATAACTAAGAGACAGATAAATCCCCTTAAAGCATTTAACCTCTTAAAATCCATACTTTCATTACATATATTTTAAACCAAAAACAAAATAAAAAGTAAAACAAAAAATTTTATCTAGGCAGCCAACTCACTAATTAAGAATGGCTTTGCAATTCTCTGGAATAAATATTGCTACTGAAGCTTTGCAAGTTAATGTATAGATTTTTTTAAATCTACAAACTCTTATTTGTCCACAAGAGGGCAAAAAGACATTATCTCATAATTCAAAGCCACTTAATCCAATATTAACGTTCAGATTTATATTAAGTCTTCTAGTTCAGAAGGTAGCTATGACTCTGAAGTAATTAATAACGTAGAAGTACAAGCAAAGAAATGCAGGACACAATGGTATAAAGCAGAAGCATCACAGCATATATACCTTCTATTTTTATTCACCTAAAAGAATGGAAAAAAGTCAAAAAGGAAGAACACAGAAGTCTGTCAGGAAAGCACCCATTTTTTAAAACTGCCCATTTCTACTACAAATGAGATCTAAGGAAGATGGATGTGATACTTCACACTTCCTTACAGAATCATAATCAAGTCACGAGTTTATTACACCTTTCAGCAGAAAAACTGTATTTCTACATACTAAGTATTAATTAAATTACTTCATAAATACCTGAGGGTTTTCAAGTATCCTTTTTACTCCCTTAATTAAATTACCAAGGTACTTGGCACGTTCAGGACTGCTAAATAAGGACCTTCTTGTAGAAGCAAACTGAACTAAACATGAAAGTGCCTAAAAATAGGAACAACAAAATTCATTTCAATTTTAAAAGTAACTATGGCCACATGTAAGGAACACTGTCTTTACATAAAAAAGTATTTTTTAATTTTAATAACAGAAAAGTACTAAAGAATCCAGAAATAATGAAAGCTACACACCATCAACCATCACCACCACCCGTCACTCTTCAACCCCACCACTAAAATTTCTATTCATCTGTATTCTCTTCTAATATATTTTCCTACGTTAATATGCCAAAGCAACCTGGGCAGGCATACGCTCCAAAGATTCCCAATTGCTTCTGCTGCCCAGCTCTGTTCATGAACCAATAAAACAGTTGTTCTACAGAAAATAAAAGATGGTTTTGTGGTAGACTATGCTTGAGAAATACCGTACACTATGTACGGTATGTACTTTACTTTTGTGTAACTTGGTATGACTTCACTTAATCCAGTATATCCCCAATTTATGTGGTGATAGTACATCTTATCCATACCATTCATTAAAAAGTTGAGGCGCAATTTGGAGAAATGCTGCTAGGAACATTAGCTATTCTACAAAAATGGTCTAGTTATCTTCTAAAAGTTAATACTTGACCAGACAATTTCACCACTTGGGGTCTTAATTCTACTACTGAAAACCACTGGAGTCTGTCTGATCATTAAGTGAGAGGCCCACAGTTGGCAGCTTTTCAGGCCAAACAGGCCCTCATAGGTTTTGTTTTGGTCCACATGTTTGCCAACTTTATAAAAAAATTAGAATTGGCTGTTAAGATTTAAATGTTTTAATGAAGAGATATTAAATAATGTCTGGCTCTCTTAGAAAAGGTGAGAACAGCGACAAGAATCAGAGTATGGCCTTTTAGATGTTCTCCAGTTTGCCGCAATCCTTACTGTTAAAACAAACAAACAAACAATTCCTTAGGCAATTCTGATATACTGAAGGTTTGGGAACCACTGGTGTTTGGGGGCCAAAAACATCTGGGTTTGAGTCTCGGTTTCATTATTTAGTTTGCTACCCTAATAAATTTATCTTAGCCAGTCTGAGTCTGTTTCCTTGTCAACATAGTGAGGATAATAATACTTACCTTGCAGGACCACTGTGAGGATGAAGGGAGATAAGCACCATATAATAGGGCAGGCCCAATAAATGTTAGTTACTTTCTCTTAAAGCAGTTGTTTTACACTTAATTTTTTAAGTGCCACTAGCTTATGTTATTGCAAAACATAACTGTACATGAAAACATGGTTTTTAAATAACTAAAACCAAAATTATTCTGGTTAATAGATAGAAGGCTGAAACTCTGGCACCACCGGAAACATGAGTATCCTGTGAAACACAGTTTAAAAACCACCACCTTAAAACCCTAGACTGAAGAACAGACATGTTTTTTAAAAAAAGAAGGGGAGAGAGTATTTTTGCAAATCTATTCTCCCCTTCTAGGCAATAACATATCTAAACAAACACACCACTGATCTGTACTTTAAATTTGGAACATGTTTTTTCAGGAAATGGCAATATCAGAATCCTCCAACTTTACTTCTAGAAGCTTAGATATTAAACTGACAACTTTTTCTTTTTCTTTTTTCAGTCTTGGCTGGTCTCTGTTTTAGGTTCCACAAAGATAGGGTTCACATTCTCAAAGTTACTATATAACCAAAGAGTTTTAAGATTTTTAAGCACACAAAATAATTTAATTCAAAAAATAAATGAACAACTCGGGAGTGATGAACACAAAATTACATGAGCAGATCCCCTTTGTTTGTCATTCAGATACACTGATGCAGGCTGCCTGGTGAGCATAGGGAAGGGAGGATTAAGGGAGAATTCGAGAGAGGGAAGGAAAAGGGAAGGTAAACGATGGTGTGGCCAACTACCAGACTGAGACCCAGAAGAAGGGGTGGGGTCTGGGTAGAAAGGAAGGTACACTTAAAGGGTGACAAGCTTTCCTGGCTCTGGGCAAGAGCTAAACCAACAGCTAGAGGTCCTGGGTTCACCCAAGAAAAGGAAACCCCTGGTCACTATAAACAGAATCTGACAAATAGCTCAAGTAACATAAATCCCAGGGGATGTAAAAAAGCATTTCTTGTGAGAGGTGAATCCAATCAAGAATATAAATTGGACTTTTTACACTAAAATAGATACCACCCTTAGATAAAGATTGCAAGTACTTTTTAATGAAATAATGAATGATTTTTACTTACTAACTGAGACAGTAGTGGTGGAAGTGAATGATACAAATTGAAGAAGAGATCCAATGTTTCTGGTTCCAGGAAAACTGGAAAAAAAATTTTTTTCTAATACCATTACTTCCATTCAGTTATTTTAATGTAAACAGTAAGACATCAGCACACAAACAAGAACTCTAAGACCTCTGCATGTGGCCACTCTTACCAGTTAGGCTTAATTCCTTTTTAATTCCTAGCTATTGTCCTTTGAAAGATGAAATAATACAGAGATAGAAACTAATTAGCTAAAATGTTCCTTATTTCTATGTAGCATCTATAGTTCTTACTGGGAGAATCTTCTTACCATTTTCATCTGTATTACAGTAATATAAACATTTAAAAATTTAAACAGTATCAAAAAGTAAATACTATTAAAAAGTGTATCATAAAAAACAGCTATACCCTACCCCATTCCCACTACCTTTCAACTCTTAATCTACACTTATATACGTATTTCCAAATAACATGCTATATGACTATTTCTTTGTTTTACCTTAAACATCAAATGAATTTGTTATAAGCTATGAGGCTGGAGCCTCTACCACAACCTGACCTCTTTCAAAAACTATCCGCTATTTTAACAATTTAGGATTAAATCAATTATAAGTGTTTACATTTATTATGGCTGTGTAAGTAATGTTAACAGCTGAGCCAAGGAGTACACTATGATCTTATTTCTCACTCTGGATTTAATCATAGCATCTTTTCTGTGCTTAGTTGTGTATCTGTCACGAATTCTTTCCAAATATTCTGACAGATTTGTAAAATGTTCTTCATACCATTTTCCACAAGATCAGTAGCATCAAATAATCTATAATTTCCACTTCTCTCCCCCTTCCCTCATCTCCTAGAGCCTTCAACTTGTTCCTAAATTTGTTATATAATTATCTTCTATGTCTGTTCATTGTCATCTTGTTTTGAAACTTCCTTTTCTGAGAGCAAGCACATAAGGGATAAATTCCAGGAGGATGGGCATGTCTGAAAATGTCTTAATTCTACCTTATGCTTGATAATTTCAGTCTAGTTTGAAAATTGTTGCCCTTCAGAAGTTTAGGGATACTACTCCATTGTCTTCTGGCTTCCAGTGCTGATGCTGAGAAGTCTAATGCTGTTCTTGACCCCAGTCCTTTGTAGGTGACTTCTCCTTTCTGGTAGATTTTAGGATCTTCCTTTTATCACTATTACTCTGAAATGATTATGATTATGAAGCTTAGTGTTTCTTTTATTCATTCATTACTATGTGCCCTTCGTGGGATCTTTCAATCTGAAATTTTATGTTTCAGTGCCAAGAGCTTTTTTTGGTGTTGTTTGCAAATTTTCTTCTTCTTCTTTTTTTTTTTTTCTATTCTCTTTCTCAAATTCCTAGTAGTCGGATGCCAGCTCTCCTAATTTCATGCTCTAATATTCTTGTATATTTTTTCTCCTATCAAATCTCTCCTTGCTTTTTTGTTCTACTTTCTGGGATATTTCCCTAACTTTATCTTCCAACCTTTTATTAAGTGTTTTATTTAAGCAACTGTCTTTTATATTTGGAACATTCCCTGAACTTTCCTTTATAAAACAATATCTTATTCTGGAACAACAGTGTGGCTCAGCTGGTTAAGTGTCTGACTCTTGATTTTGGCTCAGATCGTGATCTCAGGGTCATGAGATCGAGCCCCACACTGGGGCTCCATGCTTGGTGGGGAGTCTGCTTGAGATTTTCTCTTCTTCTTCTTCTCTCTTTACCCCTCCCCACAATGCATTCTCTCTCTCTCTCTCAAATAAATAAATAAAACTAAAAAAATACTAATCTTGTTTCAGGGATGTGTTACCTTTTTTTTTTTTTAATTTCCCTGGGGATATTAACTATACTTTTTTGAAGTTTACTTCTACTCTTTACTTTGTTTCTACTAAGCTCTCCCTTTATAAAAAAGCTTCTTGAGATAATTACAGATGCATATGCAGTTGCAAGAAATAATAGAGACCCCATGCACCCATTACTTAGTTTCCTCCAATGGTAAATTCTTGCAAAACTACAGCAGAATATCACAATCAGGAAACCACACTGATACAATCCATCAATCTTATTCATTTTCCCCATTTTTACATGCACTCATGTGTACATACAGGTGTGTGTCTGTGTTTATGTGTAGTTTGTACAATTTTTATTGCATTTGTTGGCTCATGTATTCATAATGATACTAAGAATACTACATCCCTTTTAATTGTTTTAATCTCTGCTTTCCATATTAGAAGTTTTCACAAAATCTGTGGTGTTCCCCTGCTATATCTGTTATCCTAAATATCCAGTTTAATTTCTTGAGAACAAAAAGGTCTGGTCTTGGGAAGTAAGGGGAAAGGGCACACAGGGAAGAGAAATGAAAAGTTGGTAGTTGCACAGGTGGGAGAGAAGATCCTGGGGACTTTGAGCAGAATACGGACTTTTTTACCAAGCCCTATTCCTCACCTCACCTCTGACTGTAGGAATACCATAGGGCCATCATCTTTTTGAAATGTGTGAGAGTAAATGAGCTTGCTTTTTTTCTTGGTATCCTTCTCTATAAGGAAGTAAGCTGCAATTCTGCTCTGCTAAGTCCGTTATTGTAATTCATTCTCTTTCTAACTTTGAAAAATACAGTTTCTCTGCATTATATCTCCGTGTTATATCCTCTCTCACTCTATTCATCTGAAACTTTCAAAACAGAACTCTTCATTTTCCCTCCCAAACCTGTTTTTCCCCTAACTCTAGAGCTAGCTTTCCTATTTTCTAATATCAAAATATGGAAGCTCCCATGATATGAAATAAGGAAAGCAGATTTCAATACTGAGTATCAGCAGCTACCCTGTGTTACAAATCTTTTTGAATTTTTTGATTGCCTAACAAAAACGAGAGGTAACTGCACATTTGGCAACTATATTGTTTAATTCTGTGCCTTTGACTCTGACCATCCTACACACTGAACTTTCTTCTTACTTGTTCTCCAGGTTGTTGGAATCTGCACTGTGCAAAGATCATCTGCAGATTCATCTGCTGAACTGCCAATGAAGTCAAAGCTAAGGCAGTTGAGGACCAGTTTCAAGACCTGCATTACTAGAGTTTGTTGACCTTCATCCTGAAGATTTAAGGGTTTAGCCAACACCTGAAAAAAGGTGAAAGTCAAATAAAACTTCATGAAATACGTCAATAAATTGTCACTTCACTAAATCACTTTTCAATGCCAAATTAGAATTAAGAAGAAAAGTCTGCAAAGTTATGTTGTTGTGTATGTCAGAAAAAGTTGTAAAATCACTATCAACAAAAATCTACAATAGACTATTTTCAAAATTTTATTTTCTAAAATGAGAATAAGACCTTTGACACTTAACTGCAAATTGTAGGCCACCTTCTAAAGTTATAAAAAGAACTTTAGGACAAATACTGTACTCAGCAAGAATGTACAAATCTTTGGGATTTATTTTAGATCAAAGGCTGCTTAGAACAAGCTGGAAATATAATATTCTTCAAGTGGGGGAACTTTATGTATAAATGATCCATATTCAGTTAACAAAGGTCAGAGCTGCATGAGTCCCCCCAAAAGGTCTATCCTGACACAATCAGAATAGATTATCTCCTAAAGACACATTACGAAATATCTACGGAAGAAGTGATAACTAAGTTTGGGATTCTGCTTCAAGAATAACACAAAGACAAAGAGTTGTTTGAAAAGTACAGAGATTAAAAGAGACTGGATCTGGAGTTGTTACTGCTTAACTGGTTAAAGGGTCCAAGGGAGCTCATTATACTCTTCAACCTTCTTTTGCGTATGTTAAAATTTTTCATACAAAAGGAAATTTTTAAAAATAATAGAGGGTCTTTCAGACTGGCCTACTGCAGCAGTTATCCTGTTACTATGTAGAGAACTGAAATAATTAGAAACAGGTACTCCCTGGAACATACTTTAGGAAATGCTGTATTACGCCAATTTAAAAGCTTGAACCGCATGACGGAATCCCTATATTACAAGCAAACACAATATAATTATTAATTGTACTATCCCTAATATTCCACAGGGCACCAAGTAGCAAATGGGAAAATATAATTTCCCAAACAATTATTAAAGTCAACTGTCTTGGCTCACCTATGAATTCTGATAATTGATGAATTAGGAAAACTTACTGCCATTTCATTGTTCATCTGCATCCCATTAAAATACAGGCAACAAAAATAAAGAAACTAAGTCTCAATTAGCTTCTGTAATAAATAATCTATAGCAGTAGTAGGAAAACAATGAAACTACCTAAAGATGAGTTACTGAATTCCCTTTAGATTTTGTTTTATTATATCTCTGGTAAATAAAGGTGAATTTTTTTGAACCTCTTACAGACTTGCGGAAATCTACTGTACCTAAATTAAGATTGCTCACAGTAAATCTTCAAAAGGCAGAATGGGGATTGGGGAAGGGGGATTCATTTGAAATTCTTCTGAAACTTAAAATTTCCTAAATACTCTAAGTAGGATATTGAATTATTTAAAAACTTACCTCTTTTAGGAGAGAGCATGCTAGCACTAAAATGTCTTTGAGAGAAGTGTCACGAAATGAGGTAGCTATTTTCCTGTGTTTTGCTGAAGGTCTAGAATAATCAACCTAAAAAGATCAAGATAAATTTATTTAACCAGACTTAGCAAATAGCAAAGCAAAACTTTACTAAGAAAAGGAATGGAAATAATGATTAAAGAAGCATCAAGTACAGAGCTAAGAGAGCTTTTAAAAATCTATGGGATTGAGGGAAATTGGGGGGGAGGTGAACCATGAGAGACTATGGACTCTGATGAAAAACAATCTGAGGGTTTTGAAGGGGTGGGGGTGGGAGGTTGGGGGAGCCAGGTGGTGGGTATTATGGAGGGCACGCATTGCATGGAGCACTGGGTGTGTTGTAAAACTATGAATTCTGTTACGCTGAAAAGAAGTGAAATTAATAATAAAAAAAAAAATTTAAAAAAATAATGAAAAAAAAATCTATGGGATAAGTGCCCTGCTTAATGTTACTCAGAGTTAATGGCAGACCCACCATCGGCAAAACCCAAGCTTCTGGACTGTTTCAATTCACTGCTCTTTCTAACCATACCAATCCCAAAATTAGAAGCCAGAATTGATCGCACTTTCAGAGGTAATATGAACACAGATTATAAAATAACAGATGGATCCTAAGACTATTTAACTCCTGTACCATGTACCATTTCATATTAGGTAACTAACAACTTCTCTGTTCCTCAGCTCAGATTCCTCCTGTAAAACAAGAATCCCTAAAATAACCTTCAAATTTTAACTTTCTGTGAATCAGATAATAATCAATTACAGAAAAATTGTTCATGTAAAAGTAGTATTTCTATATACACCAGAAATGTCATTGGTTCATATATCCTTGGTGTTTTCAAAAGAAACCAAGGAGAAAAAATAAACAACCAGAAATCTTAGTATATAAGCAACAGAACATTCCCTCTGAATATTTATTAGTTACCGATAAATAACTATTAAGAATAAATTTATGGGGGCGCCTGGGTGGCTCAGTGGGTTAAAGCCTCTGCCTTCGGCTCAGGTCATGATCTCAGGGTCCTGGGATTGAGCCCCGCATCGGGCTCTCTGCTCAGTAGGGAGCCTGCTTCCTCCTCTCTCTGCCTGCCTCTCTGCCTCCTTGTGATCTCTCTCTGTCAAATAAATAAAATCTTTTATTAAAAAAAAAAGAATAAATTTATGAAGAGTAGTTCTTAAGCCTCTAATCTAAAATATGATATAGTCAAAACTATACTATTATTGCCATTAATACTTCCATTTATCAACAGCAAACAAAGCTGAAGTCTGATACCCAAATGATATTAACACCATGGGCTACAGTCACTACAGCATTCCTTCTGCTATTTGGAAAAGAAAATAAACCATTTTCTTTGCTAATGCTTAAACACATTAAAAAAAAAAAATCAGTGAGCTCAAAATTGATTATCTGATACTTCCTAAGCTCCATCAAACAATTTAGACTATATTTAAAGCCACATTTACTTATAGAAACATGAAACATAACAGAAGTGATTACGGAAAGTAGTTACTGGAATCTGTAACCAATAGGTAAGATTCAAATTAGCATTTCCAGCATTGTTCCTTTCTTTTAAACCAAACTGCAGTCTCTTTCTCTTATAATATTTCCCTCAATATATAAAAACTTTTCCTTAATACAAATTAATAATAGCATATAGTATTATAATTGTAATTTATGAAATACTCTTCACATATTATTTCACTTCTTAAAATAGCCTGTGAAAAATATATTATCCTCTTCTAACATATGAAAATTAAAGTTTACAGGCACACTATCTTAGGCCAACCTCTCTTTACTACCATATTATAACACAAACAGAAGAAACTCTTATGGAGCACTTGTACATCACCAGGCCCTGAGCTAGCAGTTTATCTAATCTTACTAAGATCCTGGAAGGTGTCATTCTCACTTTATAGAGTGTAAATCTGTACGTTTAGAGACATTTAGAAGTTTGTCCAAAGCAGTAAGCAATAGAGCTAAAATACAAATCCAGGTCTTAGTTCAGTTATCTTCAAGGCCTACCCTGCTTATTTTACTTGTTTTATTCACCAATATCCAGTTTTTTGAGAAGAGGGACTGTGCATCTATTGTCTAATGTATACCTATGCCTCTACAATGTAGATAAAGGATATTGTACTTCTTGATGAGTATATACTGAATATCCTCCAGAACAGTAGAAACAATAGGCTTGGCTTTGAAAAAAACAAGATTGCATATAATCCTCCTTTAGGAAACCTCAAGTTTAGATATTTTTTCTTAAAAAATACATCTTGCTATTGACATTACATGAATTTGCCTGATTCACATTTGATAATGATAGTGTCTGATTTTCACCATGCACTGTAGATCTCCCTGCTGCCTGGTCAGAAGTACTTACCAAGTGCTTGTTCAAACTGTAAATGCCATAAAATTAGACCAAGTAAAATGTGTCCACAAAATCCATATTTTTTTACCATACAAAACCAAAATCATACTTTAGACCTTGAAGCTTTTTTCAGAAGCAGTTGGGTTATATACAAGATAGCCTAGAATATCTTGTGACAAAAAGTAAGAAGATATTCAAAGACTGGTGAGTAAATGTCAAATGGACATGGAAGCAAGCTTAAAAGGGTTCCTACTGGCCAAATCTGGCAAAATGAGAGCATGAAAGTATGTTAGTAACAAATTATAACCTAGTAAATACAATTGGAAGCCAGGAATGCATATTGATATAGATAAGTGAATAAATGGGAAGTCTGATGAGGAATGGGTATTTTGTCTTAAGTAGTTATTATTTACAAGGGAGAAAAAATAAATCTGCAATTAGAGAAGCCTTGGTGGAGACCATTTTCATCAAGTAACCAAAGTAAACATCATTAGTAATGTAACAAATCAAATCATGTGCTTCCTGATTGGAGAAAATGAGAAGACCACAGTATCATTTCTGTGATACTCCTAACCAATATGCATAATCCGAATCTAATAATAAAGAAACATCAGACAATCCCAAATTGAGGGACATTTCACAAAACTGGCCTGTAATTTTCACAAATGTTAAGGTCATGAAAAGTGAGAGAAAGATTGAGGAATTTTTCTGGATTGATGGAGACTAATAGAACATGTCCAATAACTGAGACGCACAATTCTACACCGGTTCCTTTGTGGGACAAATGGATACTGGTACATAGCCACAGGGGAGAAATTGTTACATGCTCAGGGTGGAGGAGTCAGGGAATGAGGTCTGTGATAATGTAAGGGATCACTTTAAATTTAAGATAAGCATCCGATAAAACTAGAAATATTCTCTAATTCCTGACTGAACACACATTGGAAACGGTAGTTTTGACTGAATTTTTTACGTACAGGAAATATACTGACACTCCAAAGAGAGCTGGCAAGTAGTCCTGGGTATGCAAGCTCTTCGTATTCACGCACACAAACGCAAACTATTGAACATGACAAGAGTTTTAAAATATAAACACTACCTTTACTCCCCTTTATTTTAACATTATCTCACAGAGAACCTAACTTCTGCTTTTGTTCTGTTTAGAACCATGCTAAGTACAAAAGTGAGGAGAAACAGGTGACAATGTGCTCAGCTGTTGAGCTCATAAAGGCACTGTTGGGGGGAAGCACGGCTTCTGGAAACTCCTTGTACAGTGGAAATTCATGCCAGCAAATGGCCAAGTGCCAAGTGGCCTATTCTTTGAGGAGTCGTGCTCTGTACCCATTGTTGAGAATCCATTCACCAAACTGCTTGTCTTTTACTTGTAAGCAAATAAAGGTCTGTTTCTTTTCATAAAATTTTTTTCTTATGGTTAGTGTATTACTATATAGAGAGGATAAAAGGACAATTCACCAATGGTCATGGAGCAAGGACCATGTCTAATTCCCTCTTCCTTGCAGTACCTTAGTGCAGTAACACTATTTCTGTTACTTTCAATAAGTGTTCCAATACCCAATTATCCCACCAATAAAATACACAAAAAACTTGATTATTCAGAGTTTTATGCTACACAAACATTTTATATGAAAGAATCAGCATTATTTAGCAAACTTCACACCACTATTAGATGGAAGGCTTACCAGGTTCATTTCCTGAGTCAACTCGGAGAGGATTATTACTCCTATGATGCAGTGCTCCACAGTACCCTATGGAGAAAACAACCAAGTGTACCCTAAGTAGAGACATATTATTGGTTCTTTTTTTTTTTTTTAAGATTTTTTTTTGTTTATTTGACAGAGATCACAAGTAGGCAGAGGAAGAGAGAGAGAGGAGGAAGCAGGCTCCCCGCCGAGCAGAGAGCCCGATGCGGGACTCGATCCCAGGACCCTGGGATCATGACCTGAGCCGAAGGCAGAGGCTTAACCCACTGAGCCACCCAGGTGCCCCATATTATTGGTTCTTAATGTGTAAACAAATAATCAAATACTGAAACACCACATTTTAATAATAATATATCTACTAAAATATGTAAAAAAAATTTATGATGTCTAAAAAAATAATTTTGAATTCATTTTTTGAAGGATAAATTTAGGTTCACACAGAGCTGAGTGAGGAAAAAAGCTCACCTACCTAGAAATGCTAAATACTCTAAAAAATGTTTATAGCACCTAGGACTTATATTAAACTAAACCTTAAAATACAAGAGTTTAATAGTTTTCATGAGACTGCATAAGATTGAACAAAAATTGCTCTTTAGTTCTATAAATGTGCTTGAAGGCTACTGAAATAGCTGCACTCAATAAATAATAAATAGCTTAGGAACTAATCTAAATCTCTCAATCTAATATCACATAAGATCACTTAGGCCTTTTAAATATTATTTAATAGCACATGTGTATGCATTTACTATGATATCTAAAATGAAGGCGCCTAAAGTGTCCAATGCACTGGGGTAAATTAATACATAACTATCAATATGGTATACAGTTTCACAGCCTCTATAATGTTTTTAATTTAATCAGCTTTTTCCAATTTAACCTCAAAAACTTCCTTCAAATCAAAATTCAAATTTTACATGCACTTTTACTAACAAATTACCCTACTGCAAAATCACATTTTAAGTATAAAAACAAAAAAAGTAACATCCAGGGATGCTTGGGTGGCTGAGTCAGTTGAGTGTCCGACTCCTGATTTCTGCTCAGGTCATGAGCTCAAGGTCATAAAATGAAGCCCAGCACAGAGTCTGCCTGAGATTATCTTTCTCCCTCTCTCTCTCTGCCCCTCCCTGCACATGCTCTCTCTCTCTCAAAATAAGTAAAATAAATCTTTTAAAAAAATAACATTCAATTATAGTGTAATCATAAAAAAGAAATAATATAGATTACAAGTTTTTCAAGTCTTTTTTTTTTTTTAAAAGATTTCATTTATTTATTTCAGAGAGAGAGAGAAAGAGGGAGCACACGAGCACACAAGCAGGGGGAGCAGCAGGCAGAGGGAGAAGCTGGCTTCCTGCTGAGCAGAGATCCCTAAGGAAGGGCTCAACCCCAGGACCCTGGGTTCATGACCTGAACTGAAGGCAGACGCTTAACTGACTAAACCACCCAAGGCCCCACAAGTTTTTCAAGTTTTTTTATAGTTGGTCATTCCTTCTATTTATTATCTCAGGATAAAAAAATAAACAAAAGACACATCCCATAATTTTTGCATTTTATTTCTTTATGGCCCTTCACAACAATCTCAACTGTTTGAACTAGGCTACACATTTCCTGTTACTGAAGCATTGGCCCTCTGAGTAAGCACACCAGGTCAATGCTCCTCGAAGGGCTGCTCCCTGACGGCCTGCTGGTCATCTGCAAACTCAATGCTAGTCTCAGAGTGGCTTGGAACTCATTCATGATGGATGAGATAAAAGAGTTTGCACAAGATTATAAGCCTGTTAAGTTCCTACTTAGTACCCTGCTTAGTTTAGCTGGCATTTTTTTCATAGCAAGTCTTCCTCAGTGAAGGAAGCACCACGTTGATTTACATTCTGCTCCTTATCTCATTGTGAATCAGTAATGTGGCTAGCACTGCCATAGATGATAGGAGGCTCTCCTGGGTATGTATGTAGAAAAGAAGCCCATCAATGTTTGTAGTGTGGCAGCAGTAAGACTGCAATAACAGAGAAAAGAAGATGTACAAAACTTCAGGCCATTAAAGATTTAGCAAATTTAAATAATTTTTAATACAAAATTCACAGAAGCTGTTAATACCCAAAGGAACCATGGGGTACTCTATTTGAGTACTTAAACATTAAAGTCAATTGCCTTTCTCATGACTCAAAGTTAGGTTAAGACATACCCAGAAAACAAGTGCTTCCTTTTGTGATACTTTGTTAAACTTTGAAGACCAAACATTTTGTTTCTTCTGTTTTTCCAAAATTGACAAGAACACACTACAGCTCAACTTAAGTTCAATTTACCAGCCACTGGAAAGAGAGCTTGAAAAATGTTAACCAACAAGAATGACTTCATTCCACTCAGTTTTCAACCTTAATTTTATTTTTCAAAAACTCTGAAGTCTATTCTTGCCTACACTAATGATTCTTGAGCTGTGTGTGATCTTAAGAAACGACAAGAGAAGGCTGCTATTTTGTTAGCCAAAACTGCAAGTACAACTCTGGAGTGAGGAAGTCATTTGTCTCTGAACAAACCATCCCACTGCTCCAGGGCTGCTCACCTCAGGGCTAAAAAGACATGGATTCCTGTGAAGTCTTAGACAATCAAATATTTGTTAACCAGAGTTTTAACAATATGAATAAAAGGAAAGCATTGTAGTCTAGTGTTTCATACTCTGAGGTTTCTAGAATTGCACTACATGGTAGAGTTACATCTTACACAGGGATTTACTGCATAAGAAATAAAATCTCAGAAAATCCAAATTGCCTCTAATTGCCAATAAACCAATACTGAACCATCTCTCAATCCAAACTGCCAGTTTTCCCTCAAGAACTGTAACATCACTGCTTCTGCAGCAGAGCACCAGCTGAAGTGCCTTTCTTGCAATTAGGGATAATGTTTGCATGAAAAAATATGTAGCTTTAAATATCTGAATCACACTGAGCAAGGCAGAATGGTCATCCTAAGAGGCATGCAGAGACTGGAAATAGCAGATTTAAGTTTGCCACACCATACCTCAGGACACAGACTACTCTGTGGAATGGCAAGCAGAATCACCAGCACAGTGTATATGACTCTCCTCTTGCTTATTTTTCTTTTTTCTTATTTTTTGCAGTTCAAATACCCAAATTTGCACAGGTTAAATGTGCATATGCTATAACTTGAATCATTTAAGTTAAAAATATCCTTAAGAAACTAGCATAGTCAATACGGTCTAATGCAAAAGTTAAATATATGTATCTCTTAAGTTGGAAAACTTGCTGAAATGCTTGCTTTATACTTTACTAGGTCACTGTGCAACCTTGTGTAATTCACTTAACTTTCCTAAGCCTCAGTTTTCTCATTTCCAAGTGAGATCCACTACAAAGAGATGTAATGAGCATTATATCACATCATACTCGAAAAATATATGTTTTGTATGTATGTAGTACATAGACATGCATGTTAGAAAGGACAGAATATGTATTTTTGAAATTTTCTAATTTTTGTATATTTTCTAACATTTAATGTTCATTCTTCTTGTCTGAAACTTCTGTAATGCCATGATGCTCATTTACTGGCAATAAAAAATAAAGGGCCCAGAGGATAAACAATAAGTTGTAATTAATATGGTACTGGTAGTCACAGAAGAAACCATACTTAAGAAGTTTTCTAAACAAACAAACAAAAAAACCAACTAGTGATGTTCTAATAATGTGATAATGCCTTCTTACCTGAAGGAACTTCTTTACATCAGCAATAATTTCTCTGAAGATAAACTGGTCTTTCTGAACCTCAAACCATCCCAGTTTAGTGATTTTAGCAATGACTTGAATTAGAGCTTGGATAACAAAGGGCGCCAGCTTGGGCTGTGATGCCACATAATTAAGAATGTAGTTTCCTGTAAGAAAATATTCTGTGATCATTTGAACTTTTCCATAACATAATGTGAATCTTGTGAAGAAAAACAGCTGGTAATGACACATTCTTTGACAAAAAGCTAATCCTTTTCTCCAAGATATATACTTACTTAAATAGTCATTTCTGCTACAAGGCTTATTGTGGAAAAGGAAATTTGCTCCAATTCAATTTAAATATTAGGGGATAATTTGAATGTAATGAGAATGTCACTTTTGTTTTTGCATGATTTCACGTAGAAAAAACTGCCAGGTGAATACAAAACTGCAACCACGCCAAATGAGGCAAACCATATACAAAATGCAGCCACCTCAAACATCCAGTAGCTGTCTCGGTTCACGTCATGTGTTACCCGCCTCACACAACCTTATCTGGTTTTACACTTTTCCATCCTATTTCAGATAATCTTCCTTCACCACTTCATTATGGTTCACAAACTGCAACCCTCTGAGGTCCACATCCAAAAACAAAATTCAGATATTCAAGATAAAATGCTTATTTATTCTACTATTTAAGTATTTCTTAACCATTTAACATGTGTAAAACTCTACTAAACCTATTAGATTTCTTTTTTTAATGTGTCACTGACGAAGTTGAGTTTTATTTCCATGTTCTATTTCTCTCCCGAACCCTGTGATTTTATTGCATAACAATGCATAGCACAGTCTCTTTTATGGATGCATATATATATATATATATATATATATATATATATATATAACTATAGCAACACTGACTGTATGCTATCCTGTTTAAGTAGCACAAAAAATACAAGTAGTATAGTATGGTAAAATAAGTATATAAGTTATGGAAAGTACAAATAGAATAGTAAATTAAAGCTTGGAACAAAGCTGATATACCAAAATCATTAAAAGTGGGTAGCAAAGTTAGCTATGAGTTTCCTAGTGGATCAGATAATTAAGGTCAGGTAACAAACATGCCAGAAGTCTAACAGAAAAATAAAGGGAAAAATTTTTTAAAAAGGAAAGGATTCCATTTCTACTTTGGCCCCAAAGACCAGTATGCCATTAGGGAAAAGAGTGAAGAAAAGGTAAATACCTCAATATTTAACTAAAAATAGCTTTAACGGAAACAGCTGCAGTGAGATTCTTACATTAAAAAAAAAATTCTCATGACTACCATATTTCAACCTTAATTTTTATTAACATCAAGATTATATAGTTATACAAATCAATCCTTTTTTTTTTTTTTTAAAGATTTATTTATTTGAGAGACAGAGAGAAAGGAGGACAGGGAACATGGGCAGGGTGAGGGGCAGAGGGAGATGGAGACTCCCTGCTGGCCATGCGGGGCTCAATCCCAGGACCCTGGGATCATTACCTGAGCCAAAGGCAGACGCTCAACCAACTGACCCATCCAAGTGTCCGAAATTAAATTTTCTTTAAAAAGCATAGATTTTTCTAGAATTAAGATAAATGTAAAAAAAGGTTTCTCCTATGTAGTAATATGGATATCCTAAGCTTCATAACTTGTAATGTTTTATTTCAACAATGAAGCTTAAGATGACACTGCTTCTAGAATATAAAAGAAAATCTGGTTTATTTACCTCAATTATTTTTACTATCTTGAAAATTTTTAACTTGGAGGGGATATGGGAATCTGCATGGGGGTAATGATAACCACAAAGAGGGTAATCTCAAGATAATCAACAAAATGTGAGATCGACCAAGTTTGACATTTAAACTAGGTCCCAATATACAACCCTTCCCAGACTACCCAAGTAAAGACACTGGCTAACAAGTTTGTCATCTAAGGCAGAAAAAAAAATTAATACACTACAGTTTTGTTATTTTAGCTGAATACCTTACATAAAATACTCTCATGTTATGCTTTTTTACAGGACTTCTAATATTTTTCCAGTTTAGTAAGTGTCCATGATAATGATCAAGTAAAACAATATGCATCTCATCATCACCAGCCCAAGGTAACAGAGAAAAGCCATATCAAGAAGAAAATGAAATGCTCAAGAAGACACACAGGAAAATGAAATAAAACAGCTAAAAAAGTCCCAGAGAGAAGTTAGCAGAAAGTTGGAAAGCTATGCAGTAGAGGCTCTTCGGGTATGGGACCCTATGTAACAATAACATTTAGCATTTATGATGCAAGTTAGAAGTGCTTCCCAGCAAATTCCTTACATGGCTCTCATAGCAATGTGAAGATATTGCTATTATACTATTATTACTATTAACTTGTTTCTTAGGTAAAAGATATGAAGGTGAAATAACTTGTCACAGTGGCCAAATTGGGACTAAGTCAGGTTGTTTTGGTTTAAGTTTTAGTTTATTGCTTCCAAATACTGGCCAAACCATAAGTCTTATTAGTAATGAGTAACTCAAAACTTGCAGACGTCTTTGGTAATTTACCATCATTAGACTGATGTTTTTGGTATTACACATTATGGGAATGTAATATTTAATAGTTTTTGACTAATTGATTTTATTTTTTTAAATTTTATTTATTTATTTTGACAGAGAGAAATCACAAGTAGGCAGAGAGGCAGGCAGAGAGAGAAGGGGAAGCAGGCTCCCCGCTGAGCAGAAAGCCCAATGTGGGGCCCTATCCCAGGACCCTGAGACCATGACCTGAGCTGAAGGCAGAAGCTTTAACCCAATGAGCCACCCAGGTGCCCCTAATTGATTTTAGGTCGGGAAAAAAAAAAAAAGGCCACAAAATCTATCAGAAAACACATAACAAGAATATAAAAGAAAAGAGGAAAGATTCAATCTCTACTTTATTCCCTAAGGCTAATATGTTATTTGAGAAAAAAGTAAAGAGAAGGCAAATAACCTCAATATTTAAAGAATTCTTTGATGGAAATTCTCCAAATTCCAAGAACACAAAAATTTGAGCTATAAACTATGCCTGGAGTTTGCTTATGAAATATTTGGAGAGAGAGAGAATAGATGGGACAAAAGAAAGGATCACAAAAAGATCAAGATAAGACTTATGATGTGAAGATGTGGAGAACCTGGAACCTTCATGCATTGCTGGTGAGAATGCTCAGTGGTACAGGCACCTTGGAACAAAGTGTAGAGGTTTCTTTAAAAGTTAAGCGTAAATTTACTTATGACCCAGCAATTCCACTCTTAGGTATCTACTGAAAAGAAATGAAAACCTATGTCCACACAAAGACTTGTTAGGTCAGTGTTCACAATAACATTATTCATTGTGGCTAAAAATCAGAAATGACCCAAATGTCCATCAAGTAGTGAATGGTAACAAAATGTCATCTATCCATACAATGGAATATTACTCTACAATAAAAAGGAACAAAATATTGACATATGCTACAACATGGATAAATCTCAAAAACATTTTGCTAAGTAAAAAAAGTCAGACACAAAAGCTACATATGGGTATGATTGTATTTATATGAAATATTCACTAAAGGTGAATCTATAAGGGCAGAAAGCATCCAGTGGTTGGGGTTATGGGAGCAGGACTAACTTAGTAAGCATAAGAGATGTTCTGGGAGTGACAGAAATGTGCCAACATTAACATTGAACTGTGATGATGTTCACACAACACTGTAAATTTACTAAAAATCATTAATTGTACACTTAAAACAAGTCAACTTTATGATATATGAATTACACCTCAATAAAGCTCTTTGAAGGGAAGGAAGGAGGACCAATCTATATAGGTAATTAAACTTAAGCTAAACTTTCATTTGAATAGAAGACCAGACAAACAACATTAAATAAGGCACCAAGGCAGAAATAACAGGGCATAAGGGGAAGACCTTCTGGCACAACTACTACTAGACTAGTACCAATGAGCATACACGGTTACAAGAATGGTCCATCAATTACAAGCTCATAAAGGGACTTGAATACTAAGCTGAGGAAATACTATTTAACTGATGAGCAACAGTAAGCCATTGTTAATTATACTAATAAAGGCAGAAAACAGTGTGGTGAATACTAACTGGCAGAGTTAATGTTGGAAAAAAACGGAGCTATGTAGTCTGGGGCCTTGCCATGAAAAACTGAGGATTTTGAGGTGATGTGAAGGCAAGGCGACTGTTGAAGCAATTACTCGTATCTTCCACTTTAACTGACACGTGAATTATTCTACTGACACATGTCAGACATGTCATGACAAACATTCTAAGCTACTTGCAGAAATAAGAGCAGTAAGTTAAACCAATGAAACTCATAAGGAGAACACATCATTTGTTGCTTGAAATTGTGTTCTAAGTTTCTACTTTTCTCTTGCTTCCAAATTTCCTTTAAAGAGTGTTCCTCTTTAAGTATTTATTTAAAAACAAATAAGTCAAATGGACCATCTGACAATAGGTCTGTATCTTTCAAATAAACTGAATCAGTAATTATTCTGCACCAGGCCCTGAGGGCTTCACTGGTGGGTCCTACCAAACATTTAAGGAAGAAATTATATCAATTATCTTCCTTCTCTTCCAGAAGACAGAAGCAAGAGAATTCCTTCTAATTCATCCTATGAGGCCAGCACTACCTTAATAACAAAACCAAACAAAGATGTTATAAGAAAAGAAACTACAGACCAATATCTCTCATCAACATAAAGAAAAATCCTCAACAAATTATTAGCAAATTGATTCCAAAAATGAATAAAAGGAATTACATACCACAACCAAGAATTATATACCACTACCAAGTGGGATTTGTCCCAGGTTATGCAAGTCCAGTTCAACATCTGAAAATCAATTAATGTTATCAAAAGAGGAAAGGAGGAAAATCACATGATCATTTTACTAGATGCAGAAAAAGCATTTAACAAAATCCAATGGCCAGTTATAATAAAAATTCTCAGCAGAAACAGGGGGAAACTTTCTCAACGTGAAAAAGAGTGTTACAAAAAACCTAAAGCTGACGGATGAAACCAAAGAAGAACTAAATAAATGGAGAGAGATTCCATGTTCATGGGTAAGAAGACTCAATGTTGTCAAGCTGTCAGTTCTTCCCAAACTGACCTGGAAATTCAATGCAATCCAAATCAAAATCCCAGGAAGTTATTTTGTAAATATTTACAAGCTGATTCTAAAGAGATTCATAGAGAGGCAAATGATCTAGAATACCTGCCACAATATTGAAGAACAACAAAGCTGGAGGTCTGACACCCCTTGGTTCAAGACTTATTATAAAGTTCCGGCACTCAAGACAGTGCAGTACTGGTAAAAGAACAAACAGCTCAATGCAACAGAACAGAGGGCCCAGAAAAAGACACACATGAATCTAGTCAACTAGTCTTTGACAAAGGGACAGAGGCAAAAAAGAATGTAGTGAGACAGTCTTTTCAACAAATGGTACCAGAACAAGTGGACACCCATGTGCAAATAAACGAATCTAGACACAGACCTTACACTCTTCACAAAAATCAACTCGAAATGGATCACAGTCCTAAATGTGAAACACAAAACCATAAGAACTCCTAGAAGACAACACGGGAAAAAAACCTAGACCATCTTGGGTTTGCAATGATTTTCTGCACACAACAACAAAGGCACACTCCATGAAAAATATAGTGATAAGCTAGACTCACTTAAAATTGAAAACTTTTGCTCCAGGAGAAACATCAAGAGAATAAGACAAGCCACAGACTGGGGAGCAAAATCTTTGCAAAAGACTTATCTGATAAAGGACTACTATCTAAAATATACAGAAACTCTCAAAACTCAACAATAAGAAAACAACCTGATTAAAATGGGTGACACATTATCAAAGAAAATATACAGATGATAAATAAACGTATGAAAAGATGTTCAATCATATTTCATCACCTACATACCTACTAAAACAGCCCAAATCCAAAACACTGAAAATACCAAATGTTAGCAAGACTGTGGAGCAATAGGAACTCTCATTCATTGCAGGTGGGAATGCAAAATGGTACAGCCACTCTGGAAGACTATGATAATTCTTTACAAAATTAAACACAATCTTACCATTTTTTTGGTAAGATTGTATAATTAGAGCAATTACTGTCCTTAGTATTTACCCAAATGAGCTGAACTTAAGCCCACACAAAAGTCCATTTTAGGCTTTATTTACAACTGCAAAATCTTGGAGCAATCAAGTAGGTGAGCAAGTAAACTGTAGTACATCCAGACAATAGCCTATCATTTAGTGCTAAAAAGAAATGATCTACCAAGCCATGACAAGACAGGGGAGAAGGTTAAATGAATATTACTAAGTAAAAGAAGCCAATCTGAAAAAGCTACACATTGTATTATTCCAACTACATGACACTCTGGAAAAGGCAAAACTGCAAACAGTAAAAAGATCAATGGTTGTTAGGGGTTAGAGGGGAGGGAGGGATGAATAGGTGGCACACAGAGGATTTCTGGGGGGCAGTGAAACTATTCTACAGACTATTATAATGGGGGATATATGTCCTTACACATTAATGCAAACCCCAGAATGCACAATACCAAGAGTGAACCCTAACATAAACTGGACTTTGGGTAATGATCATGTGTCAATGTAGGCTCATCAATTATAACTAATGTACCTCTGGCACAGGACACTAAAATGGAAGAGCCTATACATGTGTGGGGGACAGAGGGTATGAGAATTCTACTTTCTGCTCAATTTTAAAACTGCTCTAAAACAATAAAATTTATTCAAAATGTATGTGTGTGCATACATAAATAAGTCAAATAAAGTCATGATGTTTTGTGAGTTAGGTTTATAATGTTTGGACCCTAATTTTTAAAACTATAAATTCATTTTGCTTTCTTAAGCACCCAAGTCCATGAACACATAGATAAATCCTCCTGTAAGCGCTGTGCAGTGCCTATGATTCTAAGTGCTTTAAGAAAAGTATTAGTCAAATATATGAGGCAAATGACATGTCATTGTGTGATCTGATTGTTCAAAAATTTGGCTTACTATCTATCATAGATATACATTTTAATTTTTCTGATACACAAATACAAATAATGTGAACCCTGAGACTGGAGAGCACAAATGAGTCAACAGTTCGTTTCTACTATGAACAAAGATCACTGAAAAAAAATCCCATAGCTCAATTATTAGACTCCTGTCCATATGAAAAGCTAACACATACATACACAGATACATGCACACACACACACACACACACACAAAATCTTAAACTACATTATTTCTGAAAAATATACTGCTACTTCACAGAATAAGTTTTCCAACTACACTAAGTTCCAAATATTTTTCTTCCATATACACATTATCTTCCTAATAAGTAGGAACCTGCTTTTTTTTTTTAATTTTTTATTTTTTATTAACATATAATGTATTATTAGCCCCAGAGGTAGAGGTCTGTGAATCGCCAGGTTTACACACTTCACAGCAGTCACCATAGCACATACCCTCCCCAATGTCCATAACCCAACCACCTCCCCTACCCCTCTCCCCGCTGCAACCCTCAGTTTGTTTTATGAGATTAAGAGTCCCTTATGGTTTGTCTCCCTCCTGATCCCATCTTGTTTCATTTTTAGGAACCTGCTTTTGATTTGACATGCACCCCAAATGATTTTGTATAGATGCCTGAGAAATAAATGGACAGATGGCTTCTTTTCTATCATTCAGTTGCAAATGAAGTTAAGACAATGGCTAAGAGCATAAACTCCACACAGATTGTATGGATTTTTTTTTTTTTAATGACATAGATGATTGTATGGATTTGAATCACAGCTCTACTTACTTCTTCTGAGCTGTGTGATCTTGGGCACATTACAGAGCCAATCAAATCTAATTTCCTCATTTATAAAATGAGGATAATAAGAGCACCTACTTCATAAATGTGGTTAATAAAATGAGATAGTACAAATCTTACCAACAGTACACACAATAAATTCCTAGTTATTTATTTATTATTAAACTAAGCAAATGCTTTTTTGATTACACACTGTTGTATAACACATCACTGTTCATTACTAAATGGATAAAGGAGACTTGACAACTCATCTTCAAAAAAAATAACAGAATTTTAAGTAACTTGCATGCCTCTTCACAGTTTAACATATTTAAAAGGAAAAAATGATTTTAAAGTGCAATGTTAAATAATGTTAACATTGTGTGTCAACTGTACGCCAATAAAAAATAAAGTGCAATTTTATAAAAAAAAAACAAAAGCATAATAAACCACTTACTGATATCTACCCTCTGTTCAATTGGCAAAGGACTGACTCGGCTAACAAGTTTTGAAAGACATGTTGCTGCAAGGAGCTGAGCATAGGATGTCTGTAAAGAATAATAAATTTTATTTATTATTATCGCAAATGAAATTAGAATCATCAAAACACTGTGACAGGAACTTTTCCTAAGCAATAATGGAAATTTTTCTGGTTTTCCAAAACGGCAGATTAACAATGAATAAAGTATATATACAAATATAGACATATATTTATACACTCTCTCATGAGGGTTCAGTCACTGAGGAAGGTGTAGGTCACTTTTTCAAACAACAGCAGATAATCAAGAAAAAAAAATTATTTTGAGCAAGTTCAAATAAAATACTTTTATCACGTCTACTCAGTCCTATACGATCTGGCCTCTGATTATCTATCCCAATTCACCTGGTTCCACCCGTCACTGCCCTCTGACCACAACAGCTCTCTTTTAGCCCCTTTCAATGCCTTTCCTACCCTGACCTCCGCACTCCTTCAGATCCATGTCTTACGGTATTGTATTCCCTTTGACCACCAATTGTCTTAACTTTATACTCAATCCTTCAAAATTTAGTCCAGTTACTCACGACGTCTCCAGCAATTTCTTGTAAAGATAGTCCTTTCTTTTTTTTCCTCTGAACTAGAGGTCAGCAAACTAAGGCCTGTGGATAAAATCCTATCTGTTTTTGTAAGGCCCATGGGGTACGAATGGTTTTTACTATTTTAAACAATCAGGGGAAAAATAAAAATAATATTTTATGACATGTGAAAAATCATGAAATCCAAATTTCAGGGTCCATATAGAAACACAGAGCATAGACATGCTCATTCGTTTATATATTGTCTATGGCTGCTTTCAAGCTATGACAGCAGAGTTGAATAGTTGAAACAGACTGTATGTGACACTCATTGCCTCCTGCTGCTGAATGCATTATAAATTGCAATAATATAGTTATAATTCCATAGCACCTAGAGTGCCATGGGTATTGCCATGACATGTACCTTTGATTATTACCAGTGCATAACCATCATGTCAAAACATGATAAAAAGCAGATTTCAAATACCTAACTTTTAAGGCACAGGAGAGTTTGAATTGTTATTGAATTAGAAAGCAGAGCAATGTGCTCTTTATGAAATGGCACTATGGCTACCCTAAAAGACTATAATATATGTTGACAATATCAGACTATGTATTCATGACAGTGTACCTAACTCACAGGAAATCAACAGTCAGAAAAAGTAGAAAATTGGAACAGAGTATCTCATCACAGTGGAATTTCCTCACAAAAATAAAATAGGACTGAGACCAAAGTTCTGAAGTGACTCACTGTTGGAAAGTCATTTACCAATGGAGAATTAATTAAAATCACCATTATTTTATTACAGTAGCAAAATTATATATGCAGAGAAAATAAACCTCAAGCTACTAAACTTTCAATGACAACAATGCTGAAACAGTTGAAGACATGGAAGCAACATCAAAAGTCAATTTCAAACAAGGGAAATGATTTGGAGGTTCTCTTTAGTTCCTGATGAGCTGACAGATGTTGCTAATTCTGTCTTATTCCATTAACAATATTATCCACTTATTCCAGAAGTCAATACTAAGTTTGAAGTGACTAAAGGCCTCAATGAAAAGTCTATGTGGAACATCAGGCCAGAAATATTTTTAAAGAAGTTAAGAAAACACTGTGTACAATCTGAAGCAGTATCTGCTAAGATGTGTCACAAGCGGTGGTAAAAATATATGGAGCAGAAAAGTGCTTAGTTGTACAAATTTACAAAGCTTATAAAAGTGTAAGAGTCCAAAAACCTATGGTTATTCATTATATTCTCCATCAGTAGATACTCTGTAGTAAATTATTTGAGTCTATCATGTATTAATGAATCAGTGGTGTTAACAGTAGACTTAAACTGTGAACTTATCTTCAGTTCTGTGAATTTCTGTCAGAAATAGAAGCTGAAAGTCCTGACTTGCCCCACCACAAGGTAGTTCAATAGCTTAGGAGTAGTAAAGTTTTACTGTAATTTTTTTTTTAGCTCAGGGCTGAGACTGAAATTTTTCTGAGAATCATTCTAAACCCCTATTGTTGAATGCTAAATGGCTTTGAAAATTAGCTTTTGCTGCAGACTTGATAATGTAATTTAATGAATTCAACCTAAAGTTACAAAATTGCCTAAAAAGCAAACGAGTACTTAGTACTTATATCACAAAACTTAAAATCCAGTAAAGTCATTTCAATAATAACTAACACTTTTTCAATCACAACTAGTATTAAGTAAGCTGCTTTAAACACTTTCCACACTACCAAAAGTTAAAACAAGTAGCAAGATCTCTACTCCCAAATATATTTTCTGAACTCAAACTATACGTCCAGCAGCATTTTTCAGACCCTGAAACAAGTGGAAAGGAAATTTCCATATTTTAAAAACCATTTAACTGAGCAACTGAGGAGCTTCCAGCTACCCTTCAGTTGGAAGTGATTACTCTGCAATGTGAATGACATTCTGGAAGTCAAACATCCAGAATTCCATAAGTGCCTCCTTAGTATGAATATGCTTAATTAAAATCATATGCTTATGGATGGGTATCAATATTTGGCAGTACCTATTTATGTGAAAAGACATTTTCAAAGATAAAATATTAAAAATCTCATTAGAGACGAGTATTAACACATGAACATTTGCAATCAACACTAATGACAGAAGTATGAACTTTGAACCCCAATTAAGTCAAAAGTTATCTCCAAAAGAATAATTTCATTCTTTTGATTAGTAGATCTGTATTACAAAAAAAAACTGTACTCAATTATTATACTTTAAGTTTCATCAATAAAACTTTGTGGAAATTTGTTTTCTCTCTTCTTATAGATGTACTTACAAAATATCCTTTATTTAGCCTCTTGGCCTGCAAAATCTAAATATTTACTGTTTGGCCCTTTACAGAAAAAGCTCTTTGACCTCTGTTCTAGCCCCTATACTCTCCTGCTGTAGCGCAACCATATCATTTTATAGCTATCTATTTACACACTTATACCTCCCGAACTAAACTAGGAGTTACTTTTATGCATGTGCATGAGGCAAGTAGGTAGTACCATACCTAGTTTTACATTTAAGTATTTGCTATGTGACTACTGAGTGAATGGCTAAGAATCTCTAGAAGAGAGGCAGGCAAGAGATAGTCAGCATTCCTATTAACCATTCTTTGATGTTTTGGAGTCAATTACAACCTGCCTCTCTTACCCCAATTTTTTTTTTAAAGGCTCTTATTCAACTTTCTAAAAATGCAAACTTTGCCCATTACTGATGGCAAAGGGGGTCAAGAAGAATTAAGACATCAAAAGGGATTAAGAAGAATCAAGAAACTATTTCAATTTATGCCTATTTCTGCCTC
Organism: Mellivora capensis; assembly: GCA_004024625.1. Lineage (NCBI taxonomy): Eukaryota > Metazoa > Chordata > Mammalia > Carnivora > Mustelidae > Mellivora > Mellivora capensis. The sequence continues at coordinate 161,105 of PISX010000790.1, read as the reverse complement.
TTGGGCTCTTTTCTAAGTTTGCTCTCCAGGCTTTCTTTCTATGATTAATCCTTTGACAGTGAAATAAACTACACCAAGAAGACATGCAGTATTATTTATCAATTACCAGTGACCATAACCTACATAAATTCATTGACACTAACATACATCTACTGATCTCTCATGGTTAATCGCTGTTATCAAATACTTACCGTTCCTTGTTCTAATAAAAGTTGACACTTGCTGAGACATTCTGGGCTGTCAATAAGTTCCAAGAGTGCTTTCTCAGCCTCTATTCTTTGTGTAAGATCAGTCCCTATGTAGAGATGAGTACATAACACTTCCAATTCAGCCAAGCTCTTGAGAAGAAAAAAAATATATATAACATTTTACTTGAGTGAAAGACAAAAATAAGATAACTATATTAATACAGGAATTGAAGGATGCATATCATGCCTAAATTCATCAATTCAAGAAATACTTACTGAGCTACCACTACTTACTCGGCGTCACAGTGGTGAACAAAAAAGGCCTATCTCCTTCCTCTAAGTCATTTATTTATAAATTGACAGTAACTGTAGTGGAAAAGAGTATAGAAAGAGAAGGACTTGCCTAATCCAAGGAGTTTGAAAGGTCTGCCTGAAGGAGTAACATTTATCCTAAAAGGGTGAGCCAGACAAAAAAACACTAGACAGCAGTTCAGGCAGAGAAGTAGCATTTACCAGGGCCCAGAACAGAGTGTAATCATTTAGAGGCATTAAAAGGTCAATGTCACTGGTAGAGAGCAAGGAGGAGATGCCAAATGAAGCTAAAGAGATAGGTGGGGGGAATTATCATGAGCGAGTTGCAGACACTATATCAATTACATTACTTCTCAAATTATAAGAATTTCAATGGTTCCATCCATAAAAAAGCAAAGATAATTACAAATATACGCTGATTTGGGGCCTCTAAACTAATGACTCATAGTGCTGCAGGCAAACTGTCATGATTTTCAGGAACTATGACCTAACCCCATGTTATTTCTAGCAGTGTAATAACTAGTTATCATGTTGTAGGCTCCTATTTTATAAGCACAAAGAATAACTCATTCTGTTTATAAATATAATTTCATCTGAAAATATAAAATACAGAGATAAGATCTGGGGAAAAAATGAGATCAGCATTCTTTTTTAGCTCAAAACAATTTTTATTAAAGGCACCTGACTAAAACAAACTACTTCATTTTGAACTTGAATTAAAGAGAATTCTTTGGAGGACAAAAAAAAAATTGCAGATTTCAATATCAGGTAGTCATACGAAGATAATCAGATATTCCTAAAGAAATGCCATTTTTGGGGCGCCTGGGTGGCTCAGTGGGTTAAAGCCTCTGCCTTCGGCTGAGGTCATGATCCCAGGGTCCTGGGATCGAGTCCTGCATCGGGCTCTCTGCTCAGCAGGGAGCCGGCTTCCTCCTCTCTCTCTGCCTGCTTCTCTACCTACTTGTAATCTCCATCTTCAAATAAATAAAATATTTTTTTAAAAAAAGAAATGCCATTTTTTATCCTTTCTGGCCTGAATTTTTATGTGGCAGCCTTAGAGCTACACTAGGCCAAACATTCTCTCAAATACATGTATCTCTGCCTGATAGGAATGCACATAAAACACTGAAATGAGACCTCCTCTAGCTCCCTTCTTTCTCCTTCTTAGCTCCTTTATGGCATTTTCCATTTTCTATCCAGGTCAGAGCCAAACATCCCAGATTTGGGAAATTTCTGCTAGAGTGAAAGTAAAAAAGAAAAGTTTCAAATGAATAAATTAAGATAAGGGACCTCAAGTGTGCCACATTTTAAACATTTCCCCCACCTAGACTGGCCCGACAAGCCCCCAGAGTACCACTCCATAATGCTCATATTAAAATGCATAGAAAATGTATGGTTCATGAATACATATGAATTTCCATATTTTCTCCAAGGGTAAGAAATACAAAAAAAGAAATAGCTACCTTCTTCCCTCTCTTGACTCATGATTAACCTTAGAAGTCTTTTCCTTCATCTAATAAATATGAAGGACTAAATTTTAGAACTGGTAATATCCAGAATAATTTAATGATAAACTGATCCTGCTGTCTAGCATTCATCGAGGTCTAAGAGTCTTTGAAGTAGACCTTAAATTCAAAAAGAATTGGTCCAGAAATAATGACAAGACCTAACTATTTAAAAGCAAAAGGCAACAAAAAAGTGAGACTCAAACCTATCTTGTAAGTTTGTTTGGAGAATTAAATTTTATTTAAATTATTTATTTATTTTATATAATATGATATATTTTATTATTTATTTTATTATTTATTATTTATTATTATTATGACTTAATAAAAATATTGTAATGGGTAGAACTGTAACCCTCTAAAAGATATGCCCAATTCCTAACCCTGGTACCTTTGAATGTGCCCTTATTTGGAAATGAAGGTTACTGGAAATCCTAAATTAAGGATCTTAACGACACTGGCCTGGATTTAGGATGGGCCCCAAGTCTAATGATTCATAAAAGAAAAGAAAAGTACATGTGAGACACAAAGACACAGAGCTACAAAAGGGAAGTCATATGAAGAAGGAGGCAGAGGCTAGAATGATGACTCCACAAGCCAAAGAACGCCAAGCATTACCAGCAGCCAGCAGAAAGTAGGAGAAAGGCATGGGCAGTTTCTCCCTCAACAAGTCCAGAAGGAACCAATAAGACTGGCATATTAGTTTCAGACTTTGGCCCTCATAACTGTAAGACAATAATTTTCTGTTGGCTTTTCAGTTTGTAGTTATTTGTTACAACAGTACTAGGAAACAAATACAAATATTAATATTAATCAATTCAGTGGTACCTAAGTAAACCTATTTGGAAAGATTCCAGAAAAGTTCTCGAAATTATTTTGTCTGTTTTGCTATACTGATTTAAAGAACCTCAACAAAGAACAAATCTGGAGTATATTCAAATAGTATTCATTTAAGTCAACAATATTACAAATTACCTTTTTCTTCCAAAAGGTATTTCAAAGTATTAACTGAAAGGCAGTTCAAGATAAAAAGGGAAAGGTTTGAACTTTTTCTTATGAAAGACTGAAACAAAGGGGGGGAAATCAAGTCATTCTTTCACTGTAATGATAATAACAAAACACATCCTAGACATATAAAATCTTTTTAGAGAAAAGGACACATCCACAAAGATCCTTACCCTGGTGGAAAGGCATTATCTAAACATTTAAAACACTTAAACTCACAATTTGGTGAATGCTGACTGACCAAGCAATCTGATTAGTATTTGACTTTCCAGAAAATCTATAGAGACTTTATTTTTCACAATGAATTAATAAATTTGCATCTTAGTTTTACACACTGATGTCTATGCACATGGTTAACATTAGAATGCTTCAGAGAAATGGATCCCTTCTCTGTTTGCTGACAAATCAGGTATGAGTTATTAAAGCTCCTGCAAGGCTTAATATCAATATTAGATGCCCATAAAAATAATAGGTAGAACAAGTAGAATTGGACATCACCTAACTCCCAAAAAATAACTATCAAATATAAACAGAAAGTATCCAACTTCCATTGCAGAAGAGACAATGACATTTGCCTTAAAGACTTTCCGAACTATTCTGAACTCGTTTCTAGTCTTTGCACTTGACATACAATTAACCCCTAAGTGACGTGACTTCTTTCTATACAGTAATTCTCACACGTGTATCCATCAACAGGTAAGTGCTGAGTAAAACAAAAAACAAACAGACAAAAAGAGTATAAATTGGAAGGTATTAAAGGAACAGAAAACAGATTACAGGTTTTGGCCAGGGAGGGAGGAGAGCAGAACAGGACAGGGGAACAGCAATGGGGGATTACAAAGGAACAAAAGGAAACTTTGGAGAGATGATGGATATGTTCATTATCTTGATTTTAGTGATGGTTTCGCAGGTGTAAACACATGTCAAAACTGTACAATTTAGGGACGCCTGGTGGCTCAGTTGGTTAAGCAGCTGCCTTCAGCGCAGGTCATGATCCCAGCGTCCTGGGATCAAGTCCCACATCGGGCTCCTTGCTCGGCAGGGAGCCTGCTTCTCCCTCTGCCTCTGCCTGCCACTCTGTCTGCCTGTGCTCGCTCTCTCTCTCTCCCTCTCTGACAAATAAATAAATTTTAAAAAATTAAAAAATTAAAAAAAAACTGTACAATTTAAATATGTGCAGTTTGCTTTTTGTCAGTTACACCTCAATATTAAGCTAAAAGAAGAAGAATGATGGCTTTGTTCTAAGGAAAAAATGGCCCCTAATAATAAAAAATAAATCGATGAGCCACAAAAATCTCACCCCAATTGAATTTAACTCTTTTCAATTACTTCTCTATATTTTTCTTGCCATCTGGAATTAAGGTTCTTGATTATCATTTACAAAAAACACTTTCATCTTGAAGTTACTAATTTCCCCACAAATCTTTGTTTCTTCTTCCCTTTACTACCTTTTCCTTAGCAAATCTGAAGGCTCTTGGAACTCTTCCTTCTACAATGAATTAAGTAGTATTTGTTTTTAGAGCCTTATAGTTTACAAGGATTTATAGCTTTTATTTTTCAAGCAATCCTGAAAAGTAGACTCCTGTAAAGTACATATTTGTAGTACACTCAGTTTAAGACCAAAACAAAACAAAACAAACAGAAAAAACTACCACTGAGGCTGAGAATACACATACACACACACACGCACACGCACACGCACGCACACGCACACGCACACATACATATATATGTTGCTTATGATCAAGTGTGAAGTAAATGGTCAATTTTGAGCCAAATAAATACAAGTCTACAGACCTCAAGAACACGTTGTTTCCTTACCACCCTGACATCTTGCCACCCTTTTCTTTCAGTCTACAGGGAGATAAGCAGATGATTTCCTACTCTATACATTCAACCCTGTCTGCTCACCATCTTTATATCTCCCAATTTCTTCCTCTTAGAAATTCAGAAAGATGCTAAAAACCCAAAAATGTCAAAAACTGACTTGAACAAATTTCCCACAGATTGCCACTTCCAAGTGGCTCTTTGTTTTCAGTGGTTTCAAAGGACTAGATCAGGATCTAGATTTTTAATTTTGATGTTAAGTTTTGTCTCTTCCTTCTCCTTAGTCCCTCCTATATAGTTAAGAGTTTGGCCTTGCCCCATTACCTTCAGATTCTGGAAGGTTAGCCTATGTCATACCTGACTGGCCTATTTTTGTTTAGGGGCCAGGAATTGGGGGGTACACATTCCATAGTCTTAAGTCGGGGGCTGGCCAAACCAGAAAGACCAACTATGTATTTCAGGGTGCAGGCTTTGGATCACATTAGTATTAGCCTAAAAACTGAGATCAATCACGTGGGCAATCAACAGTCAATCATGACTATGTAATGAAGCCCCAATAAAAAGTTCCCCAGTTTGCAATACTCAATGCATACTGTCATATATATAGGCTGGGTGAATAACATGCCCTAAGAACAGCAAAAGCTATGTTTTGGAACCCTCCCAGACACTGCCCTTTGCACCTCTTCTTTTAATCAATTTTAATCTGTGTACTTTCCCGGGAATAAACTGCACGCAGTTTATTCACTGACAGCTTTCAGTGAATTCTTCGAGTCCTTTGCTAGACTATCAAATCTGAGCCTGGTTCTAGGAAACCCCCAAATATGCAGCTGGTGTTAGAAGTGAGGGCAGGGAGGGAGTACCTTAAACCTCACAGTTTAGCTAATTCCTGGTATATACCTAATTTGTCATAAAATCCTAACAATTCTTTATAACTAGAGACTCAGACTTAATACCTCTACATGATATTCATAGACAACAAAACAACAGAACAGTATTTTCTAACTGTGGCCTCCAGTGCCCTGGATTTCTTCAGAAATCTACCATTTATTGATCCGAAGCAAATTATTTAACCTTTCTAACCCTCCCTATCCTTGAAACTGCAGATAGTAATTTCCACCTCCCAAAATAACTATGAAGATTAAGATAGAAGACAGAAAGCTTAACCCAGTGCCTGGCACACAACAGAAGCAAAATAAATTGTAAATAATTCCTGCAGTTCACGATAAATTATGAAACATTATATTGGTCTTTTGTCTGTAGTTTCTCCCATTCGAGTCCATGCTGCCATGATCTTTCCCAAACCTTTTTCCCATTATGTTACCATCATGTTCAAATAAAACAGTGCACAAACACATCTAGATCAAATCAGGTAGCCTGACTGGGTATTAAGAAGCATAGCCATATTTCCTGGTTCTGGAACAATTCTGAGAGTAAAAGGATTGACCAAATGAGTACTCTATATTATTTCCTGACATTACCTCTTGATTCTCATCTCAATCCTTCTGTTCTATCTAAAATTCTTTTATCTTACCTATTCTCAACTCTATCTTTCTTTCCTCACTCTGCCTTCCTCCCACCAATCTGGACTATCTCTTTTGATGATAATCCAGATCCACTGCTTCCTTTGGGACAAAGTACTCTAACTCGCTCACAGCTTCCTAACCAGAATGCATGTACCTGGAATAGCATGCCTAGCATATTGATCCTCCTGCCCTCCAGGCAGCCAGACTTTTGGCTGTGAGCAGTTTATGTCAATGAACAAGACAATTACCATTTTTTATGTATGCCATGATGTGAAAAAGAATGTGCAGAAGTGCCCTAACCTCATCTTACACAAGTCACATCTTTACTCATCACCCTAATGGCATAATTTTTGACAAGCTACCCTGGTGAGTACATAACAGTAAGCTACTGATATGAAAAAATATGGAATTATGAATTACTGGGCCTACTCTAACTCCACAGCCTTGGGCAAGTCACAACTGTTCTAAGATTCAATGTCTTCAAGAATAAAATGTATATATGTACATATATGCACACCTCTCAAATCACTTGTGGAGCTCAAAATCAATAATAAGCCCATGTGAAAAGTCAAAATGTTAGGTACTGGTTATCATTTTTAATAAATGCTCCTAGAGTGAACTGGAAAATATGGTCTCATACACTAGAAATACTTCAAACTGAGAAGTTTCAGAGCTTTTTTCTGGCTTGCAAAATTGTTTGATCTTTTATTCGTCCAACTACACTTGCAAGCTGCTGTGAAATACATTCCTAAAAAACCAATATAGGTAGTTTTGGTGTTAGTAGCTAACTTTTCCAAACTCTAAGTATGAAGAAGTCTTCCAGGACTGAGGGATTTACTATTATGCATCACCTTTCTAAGCCTGAAAATTTCCAAACTTCCCCCAGTCTTTACCCTCAAGATTTACACCTGAGCTATGAATACTTGATTACCTATTTACAATCCCTATGACCTCCCTGTAAGATTCTTCCTGTGAAAATTTCCAGGGGGCATGTTTACCAAAGTGGAAACAAATAACATTATTTTGACCTGGACACCCTTAGAAATGGCAAGAAGTCTAAAGGTAATGTGTAGGGCTCACTACTACCTGGTGTATACATCCTGGAGCTTTCAATTACCTGACAGGAGAGTGGCTGCTTGGAAAGAAAATATCCTTTGGAAGAATCAATAAATAAGAAATGAGTCAGTATGACCACAGGTAGTCCAAAAAAGTCTACAAGAGGAACTTGACACATAGAGACAGTCACCCCCATTATGAAATTGACTACCCCTCCAAGGTCATTCCCACCATCCAGAGCAGCCTCCCCTTCTCTCTTCCATTTCACATGAACCTTATGCTCCAGCCAGACCAAACTTCCCACAGTGTGCCATGTTCTTCCACAATTTTTCACCATCGTTCACATGGTCCTTTTGCTTCTGTACTCTTCCCCTCCTCTTCACCTGGCTGGCTCCTAAAATTCAAGACCCACTAGACTGCAAGTTCCCTGAGAGCAGAAATCACAGTTTTGCGAGAGCTGTTTTCCATGCCTAGCAAAGTAGGAACTCAGTATATAACTGGACGAACGGAAACTCAAAGCATCTCCTCCGAGAAGCAGAGAAGCTCTGCCTCACTTCTACACATACACACACACGGCGCGCGCGCGCGCGGTTGACTGCCCGTCTTCAATGTTCCCACATCTTGTGATTAATTCTACCGTATCATTTCCGCATGTACTGTAATTATCTGTGAATTCTATGAGTGCAGGGATGATAAGATGATGTAATCCTTTATCCCAGAACTGTGCACAATGCTTGAGACACAGTGGGGAGCTCCATAAATGTTTGTTGAATGAATAACTGGATGCACATGCCAGTGCAGCCCGAGAATACGTGAGCCTTCCTCCGCAAGCACGCGTCCCATCCTTATCTCCGCGCTCCTCCGGCACGCTGCCCCCGTTTCCTCCTCCAATAAGGCGGCTGCTCAGCACTCCGCAACTCCCTGCAGATACAGCCCCAGCCCGCTCTAGCCAATTAAAAATCCAACCGCTGCCGCCGTTCCCTCGGGGGACCCTGGCCCCCTCTCGAACTGCATCCCAACCGTGCGGACGCTAGCGATGGAGCCGCGGCCAGGGACACGGCGGGAAGACTGGTCCGGCCTGGTGGGGCTCCCACCTGCCTGGGCGCCGCCAAAGCCGCCCTTCGCACAGTGCCCCGCGCAAGGAGTGCGGGCTCCCGCGCAGCGGGTCCTCAGCATCCGCACCTCCCCGGAGGGGCGAGCTCCGAACCTGGCCCCTTGCCCCTCCACCCGCCACTCCCGGGCACGGGCCCTCCCCTCTTCGGGCCCGGGCCCGGGGTGGGCAGCCCAGGCCAGTGCCCGAGTCTCCGACCCGGGCAGGGGCGGGGGCTGGGGCTCCAAGGCGCGGGTCCGCGGCCCGGCGTCCTCCGCCGTCGTCCTCCGCCAGACCGCAGCGTCGCGCCGGGTTCCCGGGACGGCAGAGCGGAGGCCCGCGGTGCAGAGCGCACTGACCTGGAAGTGCAGCGCCATCTTCCCGGGAGGCGGCGCCGGCCGGCCGCCCCGAGCGCCCGAGGGGAGGGAGCGGAGGCGGCACCGCGGAAGCCCCAGCCGCCCGCGGGGTCCCTGCGCCGCTGGCTTGCTGGCACGTTCGTCGCCTCGGCTGTGCGGCCCCTGCGTTTGAAGCGCTGGACGGGGCGGGGCCTGACGGGACGGGACAGGGCGGGGTGACGGAGGCGGCGCGCGGGGTGGGGGGTGGGGGGTGGGCCCGAGGGGGCGGGGCCTGGAGAGCCGGGAATCTCAACCGCCCCCAGCACGGAAGTTTGAACCGATGCTACTACCTCAGGTGGGTCATAACCTCTGACATCTTTCCTTTGACACAACCACAACTCAACTGTCAGCCATGACCTCTGGTTCTTACATCTTCCGCAAATTCTGTTGATCCTGAAGACTTACAGCACAACTATGGCCACAGCTTCTGATGCCCCCGTCTCCGTAACTGTTCTTGTCCCCTGAACACCCACTTGGCGTGCACAATCTGCCATAATCTTTGACTCCTTCATGCCAGCTGCTTGCTGTTCTTGACCTCTGACTTCCAGAGTTCAACTTCCATTTTCTTTTAACATTACTTGGCTTGAAATTGAAATGACAGTATCTACATGGTGTTAAGTTGTAAAATTCTAGTTCACCTATTACTACTTCTTGCCTATATTTCATTTAATATGAATTTGTATTTTACACCAAATGATTCCATTGGAATAAGGATTTATTTGAACAAAAGTAAGTCAAAGTTATTCCTTTCTGGTGCTCTTCATTTCTTCTTGAAGATTGACCCTTCTAGTTGGAGGCATTGTACTTCAGTGTGAAAAATTACTTTAATACTTCTTTTTTTTTTTTTTTTTTAAAGATTTTATTTATTTATTTGTCAGAGAGAGAGAGAGAGAGAGAGTGAGCACTGGCAGACGGAGGCAGAGGGAGAAGCAGGCTCCCTGACGAGCAAGGAGCCCGATGTGGGACTCGATCCCAGGACGCTGGGATCATGACCTGAGCCAAAGGCAGCTGCTTAACCAACTGAGCCACCCAGGTGTCCCTACTTTAATACTTCTTATAGTTTAGGTTTACTAGTGACAAAGTCAGCCTTTGTTAACATGAATACATCTTTATACCTATATTTTGTATAGGATAGTTTTGCTAGGTATAGAATTCCATTTTGTCTTTAAAAAAATGTTCTCAGCATTTAGAAAAAAAAACAAACAAACATCTTTTCCCTTGATTTCTGGTTGCCATTGTTTCTGTTGTGAAGTTAGCCATGAGTCTGACTATTGCTCCTTTGAAGGTAAGACATCTCCTCCCACCCCTGGCTGGCTTAAATTGTTTCTTTTCTTTCTTTTCTGTCTTCAGCAATTTGAGTGTAATGTAACTCTGTGTGTGTGTGTGTGTGTGTGTGTGTGTGTGTGTGTGTTATCCTGCTTCAGATTCCTAAGGCTTCTTAAATATGAAATCTGATATTTTAATCAATTTTTGAAAATTGTCTGTATTTCTGTTCCTTTCTCTCTCTTCTCTCTCTGGAACTCCAGTTACATCTACGTTAGACCTTTTTAAGTATTCCATATGTCTCTTACACTCTTTTCTATATTTTTTGTCTCTTTTTCTCGTGTTTTAATCCGCATTTTTTTTTTTTTTTTACTGACCTGTCACCCATTCAGTAGAAACTCTGTTCTGCTGTGTCTTAGTGCTGCTACACAACCCCTCTATCGGAATCTTAATTTTAGTTATAGTATTTCCAGGTCCAGAATTTTCATTTGCGTTTTCCCTTTCCATTCTTTTAACAGATTCTAAGGCTCTGGTGGAATTGTTTATCTTTCTTTCCTCTATTTTCATAAACATTTTAATCATATCATTTAAAGCACCTATCAGATAACTCCAATATCTGAATCACCTATGAGTCCTTCTGGCTTTCAGCATTTGGTCCTATTTTTTAAGTGTGCCTTATAACTTCTTATTAAATGTCAGACAGTGTGGTAGAAAAATTGTAGAGACTGTGGATAATACCAGCTTTCTCCAAAGAGGATTAAGTTTTCTTATTGTAGTAGGCAGACAGAATACAAGTGAATCACCTTAATCTGATTGAGACTTGGTCTTAGGCTTTTAAATTCAAGTTTACTTCAGTTTTGCCCTTATTCCTAGGTCATGGCTCTTAATAAATCTTACTAGATCTTGAAACCCTAACTATTTTCCAAGACCCCTCTGCCTTGTGGGCCTTGAACTCTAATCCCCATTTCTCCAATTCTGTGAAACTGCTAAAATCTCTGTTCAGCTCTTCAGGTGCTGCTGTTCTGCTGAGTCCCTTAAAGTCTCTTCCTGTTCATGTACGTCTTAAGAATTTACTAATGATTTAAAGGAAATTTATACGCAGATTTTGGAGCTTACATCTCTGTGATTTTCTCCTCTCTAGAATTGTGTCCTTCACATCCTAGCTGCATTTGTTCCTAAACTCCCATCTCTGCTCCTAGCCTACTGAGATTGCTACTATCTATTTAGTTCAGTTACCCCTGTGCTAATTCAAAATGCGCTAGGGGTGGAAACAGACCTGAATGTGGACCTTGCCCTCAGTGCTTTCAGGCTCTCTAGGGTTAAGCCAAACAAGTCTTGTCTTTATAGGTTGTTCCCTAGAGCCTTCTAGCAATTGTTATATATGTGTGTGTATGTGTGTGTGTGTCATTAATACACAGTAAATTATCAAATTTATATCTATTATGTATGTAATATATTAACATATTTGTTAAAAGTGTGTATGTGTGTGTGTGTGTGTTTGTCCTGTTTTTATAATTGACTTAAGTGGGAGGTCTAATTCAACATAAACTACTCCATTATGATCAGACTGTTTGCATCTTCCATTCTTCGCCCTTGATTTACATAGCTTATCCCAAGCACATGAATCCTTGCCCCCATAACCCAACTCCTAAACTTGAAAATGTTCAATTCCCTCATTCTGCCATTTATGATTCCTATATCCCAAAGTTTTTGATTCCTATATTCTAACTTCTATGTCCATGCTTTAAGACTTTTAACATCCAGTCTCATTTGTTAACACCAGTGTTGATCTCTGACCTCCCTATTAATATCTGCCACACAATACCCTGTTATTTTAACTGCCTATTGTCTTTGTCTAACTTCTGAATTCCAGTCCACATTTTAAAGTTATTGTTTTAAAGTAGCATTTCTATTACCTCAAAAATTAAGCCATTACAGGAGGAACAATTTCTTGAGATTTGATCATTTAGCTTTTTCTTTCCCCATACCAGAATATCCTTGGCACAAATATAGGGTTGTGGTAAGAACAGCAGCTGACTATTCTGTGGATTTACAAGGTAACTCAGAAAAGGAAAAACCAATTCTTTTTTCCCTTTAAATTTGAATGACTGATAAAGATTTCAGTTTATAATGAACTCTCCCTTCCATGATTTTCTAACAAGATATGCATACAACTCCATATCTTTTTTGTCAATTAATAAAATTTAAGATAGAATTGTGTCCCTGCAGCTATTAAAACTATCACAAGGGGCATCAGGGTGGTCCAGTCAGTTAAGCATCTGCCTTTGGCTCAGGTCATGATCTCAGGGTCCTGGGATGGAACCCTGAATCAGGTTCTCTGCTCAGCAGGGAGTCTGCTTCTCCCTCTCCCTGCCCCTACTCTCTCTAACTATCTCCCTCTCTTTAAATCTTTAAAACAGTTTTTTTTTAAACTAGCACAAAAGATGCTCCAGGATGTCAAATAATTCATTTCTATCACAAAACTCAATTAAAGGAGGTACATTTAGGGCTCTTAGGAATTAAAATATCTTCTATGTCAACTAGCCTTCTAAAAAAGACAAATGGATATTTGATCTTTGTATCTTTGTATCTTTTCAGGAAATTCAATTAACATTTGTAATTCTGGTACCTTGGGAAATTCACCTAGCGTCTTTGAGTTTTGATTTGTTATTTATTGTTTTGATTTGTTATTCTATTGTTTCTATAACAGGACTTATGTGGGCCCGAACTGTGGGGCTGAACTGTGGGACTGAAACTTCAAAATACCAACTAACTAACCAAACACCACCACCACCAACAACAACAATAACAACAAAAACAAAACAATACAAAAACCCTCAAAATAGCCAACTAAAATTTTTTTTTAAGATCTTATTTCTTTATTTGACACAGAGATAAAGAAAGCCAGAGAGTACAAGTTGGGGGGAGGGCAGAGGGAGAGGGAGAAGCAGGCTCCCTGCTGAGCAGGGAGCCCCATGCAGGGCTCTATCCCAGGGCCCTGGGATCATGACCTGAGCCAAAGGCAGATGCTTAACCAGTTGAGCCACCCGGGCACCCCTCCAACTAAAATTCTTACATTATCAATATGTAAGATATAAAACCTATGGTCAATCATTTACTTTAGTAGCAATATAAGCAAAAACAGGAAACATTAGTGCACACCTTCATTAATTTGTTCTACAAAGTATAATTTTATTAAATACACTTAATAAGATTACTTAATACCTCAGTAAGTTTTGGGAACCAGCAGAAGGCAGGCAAATGGGAGAAACAAGAGAAAAATGCATCCAAAAAATTCAAATTTATATAAATTCAAATTTATATAAAACCCCTCCAACACACAACAGCTGTATAAAATATGTTTATTTGTGTATATTTTTTTCATATTGGTTAATTTCAACTTTTCTATTTTATCAAGACATTAACCTTAAACTCTGTTTATTTAAATATCCAGTGTGAAACAAGAGTAACAAAATTTCTTCTCCTCTGGTGGTATAAACAGGAGTTATTTTGCAATCTTTATTATTACACATATACTAAAAACTGTACACACTTTAGTTTAAATGATTTTACACTTTTACACTTTTAATGTAATGGTAGTAACAAAAGTATAGTGCTATGTATTAATGCTATTATTTTAACAAATAAAAACTAATATTTTTCATTTTATATATTGCCTTATGTTACTTGCTTATTAGTTCTTCCACATAATAAATAAAGCATTGATTACCTCAGGAAGATAGTAATATTATATTAACTATGTATCCTTAACATTATCTCTCAGCAGCATCATAATAAAATGTCACTGACATGTAGTGCTATTGGATAAAGTAGTATTCTGAATAAAGTAGTATTCTGAAAAGCAATTTGTAATATGTACCAAGAATCTTGAAAGTATCTATTATCTTCACCCAACTTCAAGAAAGTGATTCTAAGAAAATAACTGCACAAAAAAAAGTTTTATATGTGAAGGTATTTGTTAAAGCATAATTTATAATGGGGGAAAGCTGGAAAGGTTAAGTAAATTATGGTACAACATATGGCAGGATCCTATACAGTCATTAAGGATTGTATTTATAGAGAGTTTTGTAAAACTGTGGAAAATGCTATGTTAAGAGGCTAAGCGTAAAAGGCAAAATGGAACGGTACACCATTCAAATGAAATGAAAAAAGGCATAGAAAAAAATGGAACAGAATGCAAACAAATGTTAACAGGGCTATCTTAATGAGTTGTGGAATTAACAGGTGATTTTTTTCTTCTTCATGTTTCATTTTCAAGATTTTCTAAAATATATATTATTCATTTTTATAATCAGAGAAAAACTTATGATATAATAAAAAAATCAGACCTAAACAGATTGCTGTTAATGCTCACTAAAGAAGCACTTATTTAAAAAGTGCTGGTGGAAGTCACATATATATGGGTAAAGGACATTTAGAAAAGGTGAGTTTGACCAGACAGGCTCTATTGCTACAAGTCTTTTTTGATATAAGGGAAACTCTGTGTGTGTGTGTGTGTGTGTGTGTGTGTGTAATTTTTTAAAATAATGCAGTCTTAAATTGAAATGGAGAGTATAAAATTTGTAAATTCTAGGAGAATAGGACAAGAAAAAAGAGCTATCACTGGCCATAGCCCATTTTATGCACATAGCTACTTCTTAAAAATAAGCATTTCCCCATTTCTAGTGCTTTCTTTCATTTCATTTCTTTCTTTTAAAAACATTTCTATAAAATACTTTTAGTCCTTCTCCGTGAAAGCAATACTCTTTAATTGTTTTTAGGGTGAAACTAATTTGGACTAAGATATAAAATTAGATCCCTCACATACTAATACCACTTTGAGTAGGCAAAAGCTAAACTATTTCTTAAAACCTAAGTCCTTTCCTTAAGGGTCAACATTTTCCTTCCACCAAGACTTATGTTTTAAATTTACCATGAGGATACACAGCTGACCAGGCAAATCTCTTATAAAAAAAAAAAAAGAGCTTAAGAATAGCTCAAGGAAAACCAAGCCATCACCTTTTCTTTCTCTTTTCTTCTGCCTCATATCTCCCCTGCCCCAAAACACATTCAAAACCATCCCTAAGGTTAGGTTATGCCATACTTAGGAGCTTAGGGAAGATCAGTCAATACTGATGCCCACATTTAGTCCTTTTCAATTGTAGCAACTTATTTTATAAGAGTATTTCTATTATTTTCTCCTGATTATAAAAGAAATCCATGATTTTTATATAAAATCTAGTGGTACAGAATTATACAAAATCAAAAGTAAAAGTTGCCAAGAATGGTAGCTGCTCAAAACTAATCTTAATTTAATGTGTCCTTACAAGCCTCTGTCTCTGCACATAAATATGTGGGCAAACATTTTTTTCTTTCATACAAATGAGATCATGCTATAATCCTGTTTTACACCTTGATTTTTCTGTTTAACAATATATTTTAGGTATCTTTAATGTCAGTATCATAGATCCATGTCATTTCTTTTCAAAAACTCCTTAATATTTCACTGTTGTATATCATATAATCAATTATTTAATCAGTCCTCCACTGAAGGAAATTTATGTTTGTCTACTCTTTTTCACTATTAAAAATAAAACATATATAACAGCAATAATTTTAGCTCATTAAATGAACTATTAGAATTCTCTATAACTAGAAGAGATAGAAAAGACAAAAATTTGTCCCTCAGGTATATTAAATACCGCTCCTAAAAACACTTTCCCAGGTTGACTTATATATACATTGACCATATAGTTTATTTTTCACCTACAATACTTTTGAAAGTATTAATGCATGCTCTGGGATAGTCCTAAAGCCATCTAACAGAGTGGAGCACAGTCCACACCAGTTGTTGCAAAAGAAGATTGGTGGAGTCACGGTGGGGCAAGGAAGGTGAAAAGAGCTTTTGTGTAGGAGGGCTGGTTGACAAGGGTATCAGATCCTGAATGGGATGAGGAGAGTGACTATGCATGAGAGTGATCTGGTTCTTCTTGGGGTGTCAGAGACAGCAGTGGAAGAAGACATCTATGCAGAGTTTTAGCCTATTGTAGAGATTTGGAGCCCCAATGGCATGAAGAGGGTATCCATGCATTGAAGGGGGGGACAGTGCAGGACTTTAGAGCTTAACAAATCTGAGAAAGACATCTGTGCAGTGATGTGGGTGAGGGAAGCTAGGTGTGGGGATTCAGAGCCTGAGCAAGATGAGGAGGGTTTTCATGTACAGTGGTACCCTGATAAGGGGTATCAGAGCCCAAGTAGGGATAAAAAGATACCTACCCAAGGGTAGAGTTGGAAGTGGAGTTGGGAAACTGGTTACATACTAGGGAATTGATAAAATAAATAAATATATTAAAAATAATGGAAACCAAATTTCTCACTGTAGGAGAAGGGAGTTGCAAATATGGAAAGGGGGATAACTACAATAAACTCTGTGGTGTTGGATTGGAAGTATCAGTGAAAATTCATCCTTTTCACTATATAGAGATAAATATAGAAATAAATTCAGGTGTGTGTGTGTGTATGTGTGCATGTATATCTCTACTGAGAATGCCTGAGGTCAGGAAGACTGAAATAACAATGAGCACACCTAACATCCAGAACTTGGCTTCTAAATACTATTTTCTACTCACAGGAACCAGGACTCCTTAGAAAAATGGCTGATTCCACATCAAGGCATGTAAGTACAAGATAAATCTGGAACATCTTCAGGTGTCAGAAAGTAAGGAAATCCTCAAAGAATGAAGGGGACATGTCAAAAGGACATGGAGACAACTTGAAGGGGCTTCCACTTGCCAAATCTAGAACAATTCAGGCTTCAAAACAAATAGTGATGATAATAGATTATAACTCACTGAATAAAATAAGAAACCTAAATAATATACTAGAATTAGTACATATTAATAGAAGTGAATAAATGAATAAATTGGAAGTTTACATAGTCTCACAGCAGTTCCTCACAAAATACTAATTAATTACAAGGTTAAAAAAAATAACTTTTTGGCCCAGAAGTCTGTCATCTGCCAACTTTAATTGAGTGATTCCGCAGATAACATTAATAATGGGACAAATCTAAATCATGTGCCATTTAACACAATGCAATAGGAAGAACACAATACCATCTCTGTGATAGCCTTGCATACCCTGACTCTAACTGTAAGGAAGCATTGGACAAACTCAAATTTAGAGACATTCTACAAGACAACTGGCCTGTAATCTCCACAAGTGCCTACATGATGAAAGATCTCTCAATAACCTGGTTAAATTTATTCTTAAGTATTGCATTCTGTTTGATGCTACTATAAATGGGATTGCTTTCTTAACTTTTTTTCCCTGATAGTTTGTTGTTAGTGTATAGGAATGCAACCGATTTTTGTGTATTGATTTTGAATCCTGAAACTTTACTGAATTCATTTATTAATTCTAACAGTTTTTTTGGTAGAGTGTTAAGGGTTTTCTATATATAACATGTCATCTGTAAATAGAGACAGTTTTACTTTTTCCTTTCTGATTTAGATGGCTTTATTTTCTCTTTCTTGCCTAATGGCTGTGGCTACAACTTCTAGTACTATGTTAGAGTAAAAGTGGTGAAAATGGCCATCCTTGTCTAATTCCTGATCTTAGAAGAAAAGCTTTCAGCTTTCCACCATTGAGCATGATGTTAGATATAGGCTTGTCATATATGGCCTTTATTATGTTGAGGTACATTTTCTCTATCCCTCATTTGTGGAGTTTTCTATCATGAACATTTTTTGTCAAATGCTTTTTCCTGTATCTATTGAGGTGATCATATAATTTCTGTCCTTCATTTTATTACTGTAGTGTATCACATTTACTGATTTGCATATATTAAACCATCTTGCCTCCCTGGAATAAATCCCACTTGGTCATAGTGTATGATTCTTGTAATGTATTATTGAATTCAGATTGCTGATATTTTGTTGAGGATATTTGCATCTACGTTAATCAGGGATATTGGCCTGTAATTTTCCTTTCTTGTAGCATCTTTGTCTGGCTTTAGTATCAGGGTGATACTCATAAAAGGTCTCATAAAAGGACTTTGGAAGCATTCCCTCCTCTTCTAGTTTTTGGAAGAGTTTGCGATGGATTGGCATTAATTCTTCTTTAACGTTTGTCAGAATTCACCAGTGAAATCACCTGGTCCTGGACTTTTCTTTGTTGGGGGGTTTTTGATTAGTGACTCAATCTCCTTACTAGTGATTAGTCTGTTCAGATTTTCTGTTTCTTCATGATTCATTCTTGGCAGGTTGTAAGTTTCTAGGAATTTAGCCTTTTCTTAAAGATTATCTAATTTGTTGACGTACAATTGTTCATAGTAGTTTCTTATGATCCTTTTTATTTCTATGCTATTGGTTGTAATGTCTTCTCTTTTATTTCTGATTTTATTTATTTGAGCCTTCTCTTTTTTTCTTAGCTAGTTAAGCTGAAGATTTGTCAATTTTGCTTATATTTTCAAAAAACCACCTCTCAGTTTCATTAATATTTTCTGTTGTCTTTTTAGTCTCCATTTATTTTTCCTCTTTGTTACTTCCTCCTTTCTACTAACTTTGGGATAAGTTTATTTTTTTCTGTTCTTTGAAATGTAAAATTAGGTTTTTTATTTGAAATCTTTCTTTTTTTCATCATATAGGCATTTATGGCTATAATCATCCACATTAGAAGTCCTTTTGCTGCCCATAAGTTTTGGTATGTTGTGTTTCCATTTTCATTTGTCTCAAAATGTTTTTAAATTTTTTTTTCATTTCTTCTTTGACCCATTGGTTGTTCAGGAGCATGTTGTTTAATCTCCATGTATTTGCAAATTTTCCAGTTTTATTCTTATAATTAATTTTTAGTTTCATTGTATTGTGGTCAGAAAAGATGCTTGATATGATTTCAGTCTTCTCAAATTCATTAAGACTTGTTTTGTGATATAATATACAATATATCCTGGAGAATGTAGACATGTGCTTGAGAAGAATGTGTATTCTGCTGCTGTTGGATGGAATGTTCCATACATACCTGTTAAGTCCATCTGGTCTAACATGTAGTTTAAGCCCAATATTTCTGTATTGATTTTCTGCCTGGATGATCTATTCATTGCTGTAAGTGGGGTGTACAAGTCCCCTACCATTATTGTAATGCTATTTCTTCCAGAATAATTCTTTACAGACAAATTCCAATCTATAAACATAGAATGAATGCTATGTAACCCCTAATAAAGAATTGATTTAGGCAATAATCTTCATTTGGCTGAGGATTATTTGTTGAATGATGATGGGGAAATTTGTCACAGTGAGATCAGGCTTTTACCTCCTTAAACAACTGACCAATCAATATTAGCATGACTGAGAGTAGGACAATCAGACCTGGTATGCCTTCTGTTGTGATGCAAGAGGATGTCCACAACACCCCCATGAAGGGCTCTTGCCCAAAATGCTGAACCTGAATCTAAATAAGTATCAGAGAAAACATCAACTAATAGGAAGTATGGGAGAACAGAAAAATAAGTTAAGTGCCCATCACCACTCCTGAGGGAGTCCACAGACAAATCCAGAACATGTAGTATTTTATGTAAACAGATCACCTGGTTTTTTGCAATAAGCCAATGACATAAAAAAAGTAAGGATGGGTGAGGGCACTTTTCTAGATTAAAGAGATTTGAGAAACCAAATAACCAACTGGGATGTGTAGACTGTGTTTGGAGCCTGATTTATTTTTATTTTTATTTTTTTTAAAGATTTTATTTATTTATTTGAGAGAAAGAGAGTGCAAGTGAAAGATCACAAGCAGGGGGAAGAACAGAGGAAAGGAAGAAGTGAGCTGGGCTTTGGGCTTAGTTTGTTCTTTTTTTAGTTCTTTGAAATGTAAAAGTGAAATGTAAAATTAGGTTGTTTACTTGAGACCATGCAGGGAGCCTGAGGCTGGGATCTATCCCAGATCCCAGGATACTGGGATCTTGACCTGAGCCAAAGGCAAATGTTTAACCAACTAAGCCACTCAGGTGACCCTGGAGCCTAATTTTTAAAAACTGACTGTAAAAGGACATTTTTTAGACAATTGGGGAAATGTGAAAATTATGGACTGGGTGGTAGATGATGCCAAAAAAATATTGTTAAGCTTTTTAGTTATGATAAAGGAATTGTGATTGTGTATGAAAGTGTCATATATTCTATAGACCTATACTGAGGGATGGAAGGTGAAAGAATATGAAAGCTGGGAATAGCGTTTAGATATTTTGGCAAAGAAAAAAGCAAAATAAAAAAGAGATGGACAAGTCAGTGTAGCAAAATGTTGGTAATAACTGAATTTGAGTAATGTGCTTTCTTATACTGTTCTCTCTACTTTTGATGATGCTAGAAAATTCTTATAATAAAATAAGTAACCCTAAATTCTTATAATAGAATAAAAAACCCATGAATGGCTTCATGGCTTACTGTGAAAAACCCCAACTCTGTACTATGAATGTAGGGTCCTCTTATCTAGCCCAATCCTTCTTTTCCAGATTAATTTATTATTACTCCCGCTCATGCCCTCTGCACAGTTAGAGTGAATGATCTGCGTGACATGATTCTCCTCGCTGCTTTGCATACACTGTTTCTTTCACTAAATTCTCTCTCCACCCATTATTCTGAGAAGAATGCCCTAGAGGTGTGGTTTTTAAAAACTGGTAACTACTCTATTGAGTGCCTACTCCAGGCAAGGCAATGCACTGAGTGACTGACATATATTCATTATTAAATAATCCTGAGACATTCCTGAGAAGGTGAGACAACAAGGTCAAAGAGGTTAAGTAATTTGCTCACGGTCTTTTCATTCTGAAACACATTATGCAGTTTATTTGTTTACTTGTTTAACTATATCAGTGATTGTTAAACTTGAGCATAAATTGGGGCCATCTGTAACAATTATTTTAAAAGGCTGATTTGTGAGGCACAGTCCCTATATCCTGGATCCTTTTTGACTATAGTTGGGACCTGCAGTTGGTCCTTTCACCAAAGTGTCAAGATAATCCTGTGACTATGGTCTCTGAGCCACACTTTGAGTAACACTACACTCTCCCTTCCATCCTTTTTCTCTGTCATCATGTGCAGACCTCCAAGTTCTATTGATGAGATCATGCATGTGGAATGATTTTGTAAATCAAATACTTTGAATATATAAGTTATTATTATATAGCCTGATATGATTACATTTTAATATTTCATTTTAAAACATTTTAATATTTCAAACTTAAATCCTAAATGTGATCTGGAGGAAAGAGTTCATTAACATCATCAACAAATATATTGACTGCCTATGTGGACTGTTCAAGTAACTCAGATACGTGCATTGAAATACATCCATCATCACCAGGAAGGACCAGTTTGTCTGCCTTTTTCTTCCACTCTACACATGGTGAAGCTTTACAACCAAAAGTGACATTATTTTGAGTAAAATTCTCTGTATTTTGAGGAGGCAAAGAAACAACAGGAGGTGTAAGAAAAAAAATTTGAGTGAGAAATTTATGTAAAAAAAAAGGCTTTTGTATCTAAATAATTTTTTTTGCAAATAACTTGTACATGTATAAATTCAATTGGCACAAATAATTGAGAGGTTTTTTCCCCTACTCAAATGGTAGACTTTTAGCCAAAATT
Source organism: Mellivora capensis (assembly GCA_004024625.1). Taxonomy (NCBI): domain Eukaryota; kingdom Metazoa; phylum Chordata; class Mammalia; order Carnivora; family Mustelidae; genus Mellivora; species Mellivora capensis. The sequence goes on along the minus strand of PISX010000790.1, from coordinate 139,308 downwards.
GCCACAAAAATATATGTAGTACTTAAGAACCATGGAAAGGGAATCCCAGTGACAAAGAAACCTTGCATTATAAACTTATTCAGAAGTGCCTGTCATTTAAGTGAATATGGATTACTTTGGATGGGAAAAAAAATTGTTAAAAATTCTAGAAGACCTGGTAAGAATAAAGCTGTGAAGATGTTGTACTAAGTTGGGTGGGGAATGTTGAGGTGAAAAAGAAATATAGGAAAATAATGGGGGGAAGAGGAACCACATATGTGATAATGGGCTTATATCTAGAATATATATAAAGAACTATTACAAATCAATAATAAAAAGACAAATGACCCAACTAAAAAGGAACGAAAGATTTGAGTAGATATTCCCATGAAGAAGATGTACAGATGACCAGTAAGCACATGAGAAGATGCCCAACATCATGAGCCATTGGGAAAGGCAAATGAAAAGCCCATGGAGATAGCATTTCACACATAGGAGGATAGCTATAATTTAACAAAACAAAACAAATAATTACAGGCATTGGCAAGAATGTGGAGAAAATGGAACCCTAATACACTGCTGGTGGGGATGTAAAATGTTGCAGATGCTCTGGAAAACAGTCTGGAAGTTTAGCAAATGGTTAATACAGCAGTTCTACTCAAATGGAAACCACCCAAATAATCCATCAACTGAAGAATGATAAATAAAGTGTGATGTATAGATACAAAGGAATATTATTCTAATAAAAAGGAATGATATTGACACATACTACAACATGCATGAACCTTGAAAACATCATGTTAAGGGAAGACAGTCACAATTGACCACATAATGTATGATTCCACTTATATGAAATGTTAAGTTTAGGAAAGTGGATTAGTGATTGTCTAGGGCTGGACGAGATGGGAGGGTTGGAGGGTGATGACTATGGGGAGTGAGGTTTCTTTTGGGGGATAATGAAAATATAAAATTGATTGTGGTGAACAGAATTGATTGTGGCCATGGTTGCACAGTTCTGTGAATATACTAAAAGCCATTGCATTGTACACTTTAAGTGGGTTAGTTGTATGGTATGTGAAATGAAGCTCAATAAAACTTAACAAGATAATGGGCCATATCAAAAAATACAAAAGCTGTTCTTTATAATGTAAGAGATAAAAATAGTCATTTCTCTAGGATCTCATTTTCTCTCTGTGGATGGGAGAAAGGGAAACATATTTTTGAATATTTGTGTACCAAGGTTTGTTCAATTCTTATTTAACACTACCAGCTGGCAAGGTAGATATTTTCTTATTTTACAGGTGACTTTAACAGAGTTAGGCACCTTACCCAAGGTCAGTCACATCACTGAGTGGCAGAGCCAAGATTTAAATAAGGGTTGTCTGTCTACAAAGTAAATATTTTTCCCATTATGTTTCTGATAACATTTTCTCATACACTCTCATTTTTCCCATTAGACCATAACTAGCTTTATAATTTTATTTCAATAATGGAGCTAAATCTAAAACAGACCCTTTATCCAGAAAGGAAATACAGCAACTAAGAATATGGTAAATTCTATTTCAGTGTTATTTTTATTTTTTAAAGAAGTCACATTAAAAATATCTTCAACTTCTATACATTGCCACAGAGGACATTTTTATCCATTTGGAGGATAAAACTCAAAATATATGCATATGTTTAATTAATGTTTAATTATGTATGCTAAAAGTTCTTTCTAAAAAATAATGTAATATCATCGTTGCATAGCTTAGGTTTATCCTAAGTGATACAACATCTTGGAAATTGACTTTGTTATGTCCCAGGGTAAAAAAAAAAAAAAAGTCAAGCCATCTTTAAATCCAGCTATATGAATTTTCTTGCCCACTTATTTAATGTTTTGTTGCAATCTAAACTGCAAATGATAAAAGCTGACATTGTATAATAATTTAATGGCTGTTATGGTCCTTTAAAGGCAGATAGCTTTTGTAAATTTTATGTTCCATAGTTTCTATTTCTTAATGTTAAGTATTTTTTCATTAGCAGTAATCTCAGGAAATCAGAATGGGCCATCAGTCAATTTAACATTAAAGTAATTTTTCTTTCTCATCCCAGGAAAGCAGGAATGTCAATGCCAAAGGCACCAAATAAGAAAACTAGAAATCACATAAATCCCCCTTTTCTAGGGCACAGCTACTCTATGTGGCCCTTGGAAGTATTAAGTTGTGAACATCCAATCAAAAATAAATGGGATAAGAAATAAAACGAAAAGTGGACTGGTGTTAAATTGTTGTTTCCCAACATTAGGGAGTACATTTTATATCAAGAAACTCATAAAGAATAGATGGTTTAGGTTAGCTCTCCTAACCACCAAATTTTGTTGTCCTATCTTGTGCTAAAAGCTCCTAATATTTGGTAATACTTTTCTTTTTTGTTTTTCCTCTTTGGGGAGTACTTTTTGATTGCTAACAACAGTAACCTTTTCTTGGACATAAATGAATCAAACCTATTTAGTTTTAACCCTCAATTGCCCACAAATCAAGTACTTTATGCTTGGCTAACGAAAACTCTTGTGTGATTTCATTGTTCAGCTAATGTCACATATTAATCAGCAAAGCTGGTCCTTTAATTTTTCTGTGTATTACAAACAATATACTCACTATAACCTGTGCTAATATCAGTCATGATAAATCTACCTGTCTTGTCTGCAAAGGTCTCACAGACTATCCATAGCCCTACTGTGATCAAAGTTCAAACTCAATCTATCATATTATCTGCCCAAACCCCAAAGAAAATCATACCCAATGGATTGTTAAGCTATATTAGTTTTGTATTGTTTAACTCAAGATCATTGAGTCAGACTGAAGTAAAATGCAGTCTTGAAAATATTTTAAAGGATTTTAGCTTATTGCTGATCAGTATACATCAGTATGTTAAAATAATTGCAAATTGTTTCTTATGAATGTAGAAAATCATAATTATATTGGCAAATTGGTCATTTTGCAAAGCTTGTCAGTTCAGACCATTATAGGAAGGTATTTACATAAATTAACAGAATAATGGTTAAATGAGTTTTTGTAAATGTGGTGAAGTTTTTAGCTTTCCACAAGATTCAGAAAGAGTTCTACTCTCTGCATTTATTATTATTTTTTTATTTTTTATTTTTATTTTTCTTTAAGATTTTATTTATTTATTTGTCAGAGAGAGTGAGCACAGGCAGACAGAGTGGCAGGCAGAGGCAGAGGGAGAAGCAGGCTCCCCGCTGAGCAAGGAGCCCGATGAGGGACTTGATCCCAGGACACTGGGATCATGACCTGAGCTGAAGGCAGCCGCTTAACCAACTGAGCCACCCAGGTGTCCCGTCTGCATTTATTTTCTTAAACTTTAATTTCAAATGGCATTGTTACCCATGTAGAAATCAGAAAATAGGGTATGGTGGGGGTAACTAAATAAAAAATGGTAAAGATTGCATATTCCCAAATCAATGATATCACTAGCTCTTTTAGACTAACCTCAGCTCTAGGAACTCTCAGATTGCATTGAGAAGTTGTGATTCTGTGATGCAAATGACACTGAAGATTTCTGAAAACTAGTTTTCATGGCCTTAAAAGTGATACTAGAGGAGCTATCCTAATTTATTTATTTATTTTTAAAGATTTTATTTGTTTATTTGACAGACAGAGATCACAAGTAGGCAGAGAAGCAGGCAGAGAGAGAGAGAGTAGGAAGCAGGCTCCCCGCTGAGCAGAGAGCCCGGTGTGGGGCTCCCAGGACCCTGTGATCATGACCTGAGCCGAAAGCGGAGGCTTTACCCACTGAGCCACCCAGGCGCCCCGCTATCCTAATTTAAAGACATAAAAAAAAAAAAAAAAGAAGGTGGACACTGGACAGCCTCATCTTATGAAAATTCATTGATAATAAATACAATAATGTTATCAGGATCACTAGACTTCACGTGTCATTGTGGTTCAGTTACTCTGGGAGAAAAGGCCTCTTGCTTGTCATTTACAGCAGAACACATTCCCAATAATAGCTTATTGCTGATTAGAGAGATTATTTTGAACACATGGATCTTAGACAAAAATATGGTCTTTGCTAAACTGTGTAGTTCTCCAGGGTTTTGACTTTCAGCACATGCAGTACTGCAACGGTCTGCAAATTGTGTATCTGTATTCGCAATTCTAATACTGGGTTGGGATGGGTTGACATTATTATAGTGGGGACATTGCTGCTTACGCCTTATTTCATTCTGGGAATCTGCTTCTTGAGATCTCCAATTTTTACTTGTTAGAAACAAAATGTAGTAGGAAAAATTGCACCTATGGACTTTTGAAAACTAAGAGGAATGATCCTATTCTGAAATACATGTGTTTATAGTGTGAGCATCTGACAACACACAGTAGGTTTAGGTGCTGATCTAACTGTTGAACTTGCCCTATTCCATTAATAGCTGTCTCCAAAACTGTATCACAAAGTGTTTAGTGAGCAATTTAGAGCTCTAGAGAACATGCATTAAGACATTTGAAAATCTATAAGAAATTGGAATGACTCATTTTTGAAGAATGAATTACATTAATGTGGGGCTGTAGAACTAGCTCTGTGAAAGTTGCTTTATTTTTCTTCATCTTCCCCAGTGAGCCTGGTAGTTTTATGTTTACATTGGCTTCTTTATCCTGTCAAGAAAAATGCAGCCCTATAAGAACTTTATTTTATCTTGTTATGGCTCTTAAGTGCCCCCAAATAAATGCAAATGACATAGGAAGTCTTTCCTACTTACTTACTAAGTAATGTAGATTTACAATCTATTTATGTGGTTCTTTCAAATGTTATAAGTTTTAGCTCTCACACCAAAATGAAATTTCATCCAATTGATTATATGCCATGTCCATACTTTTAAAAAAGTGTCAAGTCCCATACAGATATGATTCATATTTATATCAAGGCATTTGCCTTGTATTGCCTCTTATTATTTTTAATTCCATCTAGACATCACTGAATTAAAATTTAGATGATTTTGCATGATAACTGTAGAAAAGATAAAGAAAACCCCATTAAGGTTACAAAATGTGTAAGGATGGAAACATTTCCTATTACTCAATGAAGTCATATAGTTGAGCTCTAGTACAGTTAATTTTTTCATTCTTGTATAATTTTATCTACAGAGCACTAGATCAAGTTTGGAACAATGAAGTCCACACACCTGAGTTTTTTAGATTTGTGGGAGGTCACATAACCTGGAAGTTAACTCCAATTGTAACCACAAAAAAATAACAGGCTCTTTCATCATTTCAACGCACACAGTCAATGTCAGAAATAGGAAACATACGCAGAGATGTATATTCTTTATGCTTTAAAAATTCAAGGGAATGGGATGAGGATTCTGTATTACCTGATTCAGGAGATCCTCTGTGTTTTCTGCTAACACTGGAGCTCTTCTGAAGGTTTGGCTCCTTGAACTGGCAGACATTCTCACGGGTCTTTCTTTCAGGCCCACACACACTTTCCTGGTTCACACAGATGCCTCATGGCTGGTGGGCTGGGGAGGGCGCGAGTGGGGTTCCATCCATCAGCTTCAACGCATCCGGGGGACTTATCAGGTAGTGCCCACACTGACCATACACGTGACTTTTTCTGTCCAAGTCACAGAACTTACCTTCCACATTCCCACATTCTAAGTAGCAGCCACATTGATCCCACACAGTCCCAGACAGGCAGTTTGCAGGCTAGAAGCAGAGTTTTATATCACATTTTCCTCAGTCATTGCTTTCCCTGATTGATGTCAGCCAGCTCCCATGATGCAAACTGGGGGGACTGCAAACCTTGTAGCTGGGCTGCAAGGACCACTATACTTACCAGAGGCCTCATTCAAAGGGATGTGAACACAAGCCTTGAATATTTGGTTTTGAGCCAAGAGGGGAAAAAAAAGAAGATCTTCATTTCTTCCTTTTACTCTTTTCCGCTTTCCCTCCCCCACCCCCCCAAAATCACATGTCTGCCACAGATGATTTCAAGTCAATATTGACCTCAGATTCCAAGTCTACAGATAATCCATAAGATATTTTAAAATCCACAAATCCTCTTCTGGGCTGCAGTTTTATAAGGACAGCTTTTAGGTTTAAAACAAACTATACTCCTGGCAATGAAAGCGTAGTTTTTGCCTCCTATTGGTTCTGGAAACCAATTTCAAGACAGTTATTATATGAGAATAAATTTGTTTTATACCACCTAATAGTGAAGCCCAAGAAGTATTAATGAAGAAAAATTATGTAAAGAATAAAGTTTATTATCATGTGTGATTAAAAAAATTTAGAGACTTTCCATTTTTTTTTCCCCTTCTTCCTCCCTCCCTACCCTTTTTTCTTTCTTCTGTGATAGTCATAAAGTTAGGCTTATATGGTCAGTACATCTAGGCTACTATTTTATGAAATACTAAAAAATACCTGTGGGGGCGCCTGGGTGGCTCAGTCAGTTGAGCATCTGCCTCCCGCTCAGATCATGATCTCAGGGTCCTGGGATAGAGCCTTGCATAGGGCTCCCTGCTCAGCAGGGTGTCTGCTTCTCCCTCTCCCTTTGCTCCTCCCCCTGCTCCGGTTCTCTTGCTTGCTTACTCTCTCAAATAAATAAAGTCTTTAAAAAAAAATCTATGGCCCAACCTAATTGGCCTCTGTTTATATGAGACTCAAGTCAGGTTTTAAGCCATTATTTAATACACTATGATTCTAAAATAACTGCTATACAAGAATAAAGCTTTGGACTCCTGGTCAAACATGGTAAATGAGTTCACATATATATATTTCTGTCCCCTCCTCACATCCCACTAAAATGATAGTGAAGGAATTTGAAAAACACACATGAATGAGGACAAAGAGGACAGGAGAGGGCTCCATGGCAAATGGAGAAATCAGTATTGGAAGCTGGAAAGCAAGTGAACTGGAAAGCAAATGGAAAGCAAATGAGCAGGTGGTTACTGATTTAGTACAGCAGAGGGAGTGGGAAGCCAGATACTTGGGGTTGGAGAGGGTGACAGGAAGCCAGTCACTTTACCCTGCAGAACTTGGCAATGTCAAGATTCAACAGCAACAGGAACCTCTGGAGAAAAAGTTGTGAAGCGGAGCTGAAAACAGGTTTTGAAAGTGAGCATATAGAACAGTAAGATCTACTCTTACTGGTTAAAACTGGTTAAAACTGGTAGCTGGTTAAAACAACAACAACAACATCAAAAAACGTGGAGTTTAATTTCTTACAAGGTTTGCTCAGCTGTGGCCAGGGGTAAAGGGCTGGACCAGGAGATTTAGTGTAAGTCACCTTACTGAACTGGGAGACCGCATACCCATTTTCTCTCTGGGCTCCAGGAATGCTGGCAGCCCAGTTTCTGTCTTCCAAGGAAGAAACTGATGTCCTTGGGAAATACAAGCTTTGGATAGTGACTTCGGATATCAGTGAAAAAGCTGACCCACCTCATCATCACCCTTTCAGCACTCCCTTAGAAAGCTCGAGTTGGATGTTCTGTCCATGCACAGAGCTTCTGTGTCACATTTAAGAGTGCCTCAGAGTAATACAGGCAAGAGAAGAGCCTTTTATATGAAAGATGAGAGCCAAATAAGCAAACATAAAAATACTACTTGAGGAAATAGAAACTTCAGGGAGAAGAAAACTATAATTTTTAAAAGCTTATAATTAATATCCTTAGAGAAAAGAAAATGTTGCATTTCTGGAACAAGCACAGGATGCCATAATAAGGAAATATTCAGAGAAGAAGAAATTATCTTGGAAATGAAAAATAAAATACTACCAATAAATAATCCATTAGTTGGAAGGAAAAGTTGAAGAAATCACCTAGAATATACACTAAAAAGGCAGAGAAGGGAGGCAAGAAAAGATGAGACAGAGGATCTTTTCCAGAAGTCCAACATCTAACCTAGTAGGAGTTCAGAAATAGAGACCAGAGATAATATCAAAGGAAAGAAAAAAAGGAAACCATATAGGAAACCCGAAGGACGTGCATCTGTGGGTTGAAAGAGCCTGCTAAGAGCCCAGCACAATGAATAAAACAGACTTTGAGAGCAATCAATGTGGATTGATAGGTTAGGGCTTTAGGACGAATGTTGGGGTAAAACAAAACAAAACATGCACAAACCGAAAAACCATAAATCACTTGGTACATTTGACCATACTGAGAGTTTTATGGTTCTGGCAAAGAGCTGGCGATGAATTAGTAACAGAAACATGAAATATTAAAGAAGTGGAATGGTGACGCAATTATTAATTTCAAGAAAACCTGTTATATAAGAAAAGTTATCAAGCTGTACTATTACTGTTGTTCAGCTGTGAATAACATTTCTATGTCCAAATCAATAAAAACATTGACTATTGATTTAACAGAAACAAATCTTATATTAGCAGGGAGGAAAAGGGAAATTGTTGGACATGGTAGTTGAGAGTTACATTTTCATCTTTCATGGTAGTAAGTCAATTGTAATTCAAAAATTGAAAAATTAAGAAATAGCATTTAAGCATACTTTTAAAGAGGTTTCTTCTGGGGAATGGGAATTATAGGTGGGGAGTGGTAAGCAAGGGACTGCTGCTATTTGCTCTAACATATTACTTGACTAAACATAAACTTTACATTAGAAGTAATAGTAATAGGAGGCCCCCGGGTGGCTCAGTCAGTTAAGTGTCCAACTCCTGATCTCAGCTCAGGTCTTGAGCCTTAGGGTCGGGAATTCAAGTCCCAAGTTGGGCTCTACACCAGATGTGGAGCCTACTTAAAAAAAAAAAAAATGATAGTAACAGAACACAATTAGATAATCACATATGGCTTGGTTTGAATCTTGGCTAAGTCTATCATCAGCTTGTGACTTTGACCAATTTGATCCTAAAATTTTCTTAAAATTGGAAAAATTTCAGAGTCGTGATGCAGATGCAGTGAGATACTCATGTAAGTTTCTAGGGGATACAGATGCACTTAATAAATAGCAGCTTTTTTTCATTAGTTCATGGCAATCAATAATTATAGCAAAAGTAAGTCCTCTTAGAATAATTAACCTACTCTGGCACAGTAACCTTTGACCGAATATCACTCTAGGCAGAATATTATATTGGCTTGCTTTAGACTCTTGCTAAGTGGCCTGGCTGTTGCCTGAGAAACAGTGATTTAAACTAGACGTATGGATTTCTGTCTAAGTATGATAGATGAGGTCAGGTAACAGCTGGAAAAGAGGGAACCTCAAGGAAGGAGGGGAGGGAATTGATTTTGGTTTTCTTCAAAAGGCTGGTGTCATTTTTCTTAGATTTGTCATCATGTCTTGTTTGATCAGTTGAAATCTAGGTGTCAAATACCAGCTGCATGCTTCACAAAAGCAGCGGGTTTTAGAGAGGAGATGGGAAAGGTGGGGAGATACAGAGGAAAGGAGCAGATACTGTCTGAGGCCAGTTGCCATCCCGGAGGACAGCTATGCAGGACAAGAGGGCATTAGAGATGCCTAAACAGAGAGCTGGATGTGAGTTTGGAGGGGCCCCACATGAAGTATCCCTTGGGTTCCAAGTCTTGGCTCGTCAGTTTCCTTGGAAACCACACCCAACCTTAACCTAAAAACTAGCTCATGATGCAGCTATTTACAACCTCCTTGGCAAATGAGAAAATTTAGCAAAGAGGTTAAACGATTGCATATTTACAGAGCCAGGATTTGTACCCAGGTGTCCAAGATTGAATATTTACAGAGCCAGGATTTGTACCCAGGTGTATCTCTTTCCAAAGTCCCATCTACTTTTTTCACGTTATCATTCTCTCTCTCCCCAGACATGAACTTATGTTTATGAAGTAAGTGCACGTAAGCCCTTTGTAAGGCATAAAGTATTATATAAATCCAAGACATTTTAGGTGTTATTTAACACCTGAAAGACAAAAGATACCTGGAAACCAGAGAGGCAGTTACGCTCCTATAACGCTCAACATATTTTCGTTTGTGGAGCAGGTTGAAAAAAGAGGAGGGAATATGAGACCAAAATGGAGATGAAGTGGAGACAGAGATGAAAAGTAGTGAGTTCTAGTGTTTCAGAGAAAAAGAAGAATAAACTTATTTCTGAGTAGTAGAAATTGTAAAGTTTAAACATTTGCCTCTTGCATGAAAAAAGATTATGATTATTATGAATGTTCTGGGTATAAAATTAAGGAGGTATTATTTCAAGGCTGGTCCACAAAAAATTTTGGGTCTTGCTACTCAAAGTGTGGCTCAGGATCAACAGTTCATCTGCTTCCCCTGGGAGTTTGCAGGAAATGCAGAATTTGGGTCCCACTGAGTCAGGGCGGGCATTTGACCATGACCCCAGGTGATGGATCTGCACAGTATAGTCTCAGAAGCATTGCTTGGGGCTGAAAGCTAATGGCTGCAGTTGAAGAGAAAGGGCACAACTTTGGGCAAGGGGTTTATCTGTTAGATCTTCTAATGAGAAAAATGAATTTTTCAGTATGAACAAATCATTCCAGTTGCCTCAGAAGTGTCTTGACTATGGCTGGGGAGTGGCGTGTGGAGAGAAGTCATGCTGTAAATAAAGCACATTAAACAAACAAACAAAAAGTTTAGGGACTTAAACGGGTGAGAACATTTAATTTGGCCCACCATTTCTCCATTACATTTTAATTAGCCACAGAGGTCGTAGGTGAAATCTTGATAGCTTAAAATCTTCCCTCTAATAACATTCTATATTGAATAAAACAAAAGCAAAACTTTGTGGATTTCTTACTTGTCAAAGCAATTCAGTATTTTATAAAGAAGAGTAGTTTACTCCTTCAGTGTGCTGAGTTGGAGGGAAAGAGTTTCTGGGGTATCTGGCACCTTGTGAAGAACCCACCAGTGGGGCAGGAAATGGTACTTGTAGGTCTCCTGAGTCCCTGCTAGGGGCTAGGTCAAATTTCCTGGCAGCCTGATATTACCATTTATGACTGCACTCTCAGCAGAGCATTATACTGGAAGAGATCGGTGGAGGCATGAGACAGGGAGTCAAGGATTTGCAGCAATAGGTACAGTCTCTGATTTAAAGGAAATGATAATCCCTCAGGTCCTTAAGAATTTACACTCTTTCAATCAATTCATCAACAGGTATTTAGTGAGCACATAGCTTGTGAACAACCCTGTGCAGTAAATCAAAGTGTAAGCCTTGGTTCTTTTTTTCCAGAATATTTAACCTCCATGCCAGAATTGGCAGAGTAAATTCATGGAGGGGTGGGTGATGTACATTTGGGTAGGAGGGGCCACTAAAATAATACACTGACTGTATTTAGGACTTGACGGAGAACAAAGAACATTCAGAGTCAGTTTTCACATCTTAGAACCATGGAAACAGGTTTGGAGAGGTTTTACGACCCCCTTAAGGCCATCCGCATTGGTAAACTGGCAGAGCTGAAAATAAAATCCAGATCTTTCATTGCTTACCATGAGGAAGAAGAATCCAGGGAATGGTGGTAACAGTGATGATGGCAATGATGATGATGATGGTAGTGGTGGTGGGCGGTGGTGGTAGAGTTGATGGTGATGATGGCGTGGTGGTGGTGGTGGTGGTTAGAAAGGATGTAAGTTCAGAAAGGCAGTACTAGGGACTCTTCTCAAACAAAGAACATTCCCACTACTCCTTCCACCAACGTTGTTTGTTCTGGCTGAAGGAGAAAAATAAGTGGCTTCAAGAGGATGAAACTGAGGACAAAAAGAGGGACTTCGGCAACCCAATGTGATCTTAGTCCATATGGGGCTTCCCAGAGCACGAAATAGATGTAAGTGAATAATCCTCATTGTGACCTACAACCGAGGTTAAAAAAATCAGAAGCTTCACTAAATGCATCTGGCAAGCATTTCGTCTTCCCTTAAATAAAATAAATTCCCTTAATAAAGCCAATGGAGGCAGGGTTGGTGGCGGGGGTGGGGGGTGGAGAGGGTGTGTATGATTTATTATGGAGCAAGGAGAGGGCCTTGATGGCTCTGAACTATCTATTTAGAACTGCTGGCTCTAAAACCAAGTTGTACATTGGTTCCTCTTTTTGTGCCAATCTTACATTTTTTAAAAAATATAACTTTTATGAATATCATCATTAGTGCTATAAGCACAGGGAAGTATAAGTTAATTCTACAGTAAAGTGATTATTAAATCCATTAGTCATATACAGGGAATCCATAATTAACTTATTCTCCAGCATCAAGTAAATGATTCTACTGTGTGCTTTAAGAAAGCAATTGTTCACTAATATGCAAAATACAGCAGAACTATTAGATCATAAAGCTATGCAATCTTATAATTAAATTATAAATTTTACATATTTTAATAATGTGCTTTATATACTTTAATTGTTTTCTACGCAAGATTAAAAGGAGGTGCCACGGTTTTTCTCAGACATATTATATCTTGACCTGAACCGTGCAATACTTAATAATAATTGATGAGTATCTACCAGGGATGACAGCAGTCTTTCAGCAGCATCAGATATTTCTTTAGGTTATTGCCGAGGACAAAAATAAAGATATGCATTAGTCTTAAGTGGAGTCATAGCTCTACCCTTGGGCTTTCTTTTGTTTGCCCCCCTTTCGCTGTTTTAACAACCATAGGCATCCATGGCCTCTTCCCAGCCATGGCCTCTTCCCAGGCCACAAGAATGGGCCGGCCTCCATTGCCACTGCCTTGGCTATATATGTGGGTAAAGGCAACGTGCACATTCAATTCTCTGCAGGGGACTTATACGCCTACATGAGCAATCTATTGTTGTTATTGTATTTTGGATTAAATAATGATGCCATTTTTTTCCATGTGCACAATTAAATGTGCTTGAAAGACCTGGAAAATACCACGGATCTGTGCTGTGGGGGTTGCCTCTGTAACCTTCTGTTTTTCCGAATCCTGATTGCTGCAGTGGGAACCATAGTGCTGGTTCTCTTTATTCTGTCTGAGAGGGAGCCAGCCTTTCTCCCAGATGATTACACTATTCCAGCCTGCTTTCTAGTTTTCAGAAGTATCGTTGCATTGATGATACCTTCCACACAGGTGCGTTAAGTGGTTCATTCATTCCTTCACTCATTCAGTGAACACCGACTAAGAGTTGACCACTTGCCCAGCCCCGAGGTCAGCACTGGGCGGGGGGTGGGGGGGGGTAAATTTTAAAAGAAAAGTTTTTTTTGACTTAGGTCCACAAAGCAGGTGCATTACTAAGGCTTACAGAGGATGCTAAGTTTGTTAGTTTGCTAGGGTTGTCGTAGCAAAGTGCCATAGACTAGGTGACTTAAATAACAGAAACTTATTTTTCTTGTGGTTCTAGAGACTAGAAATCCAAGATCAAGGTGACCAGAGTGTTGGTTTCTTCTGAGACCTCTCTCCTTGGCTTGCAGATGGCCACCTTCTCCCTATGCTTTCACGCCATTTTCTCTCTGTGTGTCTCTGTGTCCTATTCTCTATTTATGAGGACACCAGCCATACTGGATTAGGGCCCACCTGATAACCTCATCTTAACTTCATTATTTCTTTAAAGACCCCCACACCCAAACATCATCCCATTTTGAGGTGCTAGGGTTAAGTCTTCAACCTATAAATTGGGGGGTGGGGACACAATCAATCCGTAACACTAAGGGATCGCCAAGGGACAGTACCAAGCCCAGCTTCAGATGGAGAATGCTTCCTGGAGGGTAACTCTAGTCCAAGGGTTGGAAGATAAGTAGGAGTTGTTCAGGTGAAGTGTGGAGAAGGGGGAAAGGCAATGTAGGTGGATAGTGTGCCATGCGATGTTTAATTTTCAATATGGTGGGATTTAAATGTGAAAGGGGTGGGCAAGGGACTGACATAACATTGAGTCTTGAAGGTGGTAGAAGGCCAACCTTGGAGGGCCAGGTGAATCATGTTAAGGGGTCTGAATTTTATCTTGAAGGCTGAGAAGAACCACTAAAAGATTCTAGGGAAATTGGTAAAGATAGTTTCACCTTTTACAAAGAGGTTGGTATACTTAGGGGCCCGATGGAAAGGCTGCCAATGTCCCAAGATATCTATCCTGTGGATTTGTCACAGCATCTGAAATTCTTTTTTTTCTTTTTTTTAAAGATTTTACTTGTTTATTTGTCAGATCACAAATAGGCAGAGAGGCAGGCAGAGAGAGAGGGGGGAAGCAGACTCCCTGCTGAGCAGAGAGCCCGATGCGGGGCTCGATCCCAGGACCCTGAGATCATGACCCGAGCCAAAGGCAGAGGCTTAACCCACTGAGCCACCCAGGCACCCCAGCGTCTGAAATTCTTAACACCAAAGAAACATTACTTTGGGTCATTATACTATAAATGCAATCATCTTTATTTTCTTAAGGGTACTAATCAGAATTTGTGATTATTGAATTCATTTACATCTTTATTCCTTTGATGCTACGTTCTCTGTATATCCTCTATATCTAGTACAGTGCTTGGCGCATAGTGGGTACTCAGTACATTTTTGTTGAAAGAATAATGGGTCATCCTGGTATGACTTATAACACAGTAAGCTGCTAAAACCAGTAAATTGACCCAGAGCCTTTCCGAAATAAGATGAAGGTCCCGTAAGTTTTGATAGTGGTAAGCAGGGAAGTATAGGCCAGACCTAGTGAAGTTACTTGGGACAGGTCAGCAGGAGGAGCTGACACACTGGCCACTACATTTCTGGGAGGCTAGGTGGGTGGGTGGGAAATAAGGACTGCTTGAGACAATGCATGTGGAAGTAATCTGCACATTGAACTTGGAATTGGAAGCTAAATGTCTGCTTCAGTGGCAGGCCTCTGCTACTAACTAACCGTATCACTCTGGGTTAAGTGCCTTACTGTCTCTGGATCTCCCTTGCTTTGTCTTGAAAAGAGGCTAATGATAGTCTCTACCTTTTAGGTTGTTGTGAGAATTAAATGAGTTAATTTAAGAAAGCCTTGATATAGCCTTATGATAGGGCCTGGCATATCATAAGAGTTATGTCAATCTTGGTTACTATTATTATGTTTTTTAATTTTAGTTAGGTGATGTTCAGTTGGTCCCCTTGATTTTGATCTTGGTTTTCTTTCTCCAGCTTTTAAGCTGCTCCCATTTACTCTCTAAAACCTAAATCATGGTTACTTCCCTACTTAAAAATCTTAGGCTTGAAAAAAGAATCTTGACTTCAGTTTAGATTATCCCATGTGTATTATGTGACTGGAAAGTTCCAGGCCCTGGAACCAGGAGACATGACCAGGTAAATGTGGAAGCACATTCTACTGATAGCTTCATATTGTTTTGTGAAAGATTTTGTTTATTTATTTGAGAGAGAGAGAGAGAGTGCATGAGACAGAGAAGCGGCAGACAGAGGGAGAGGCAGACTTGCTGCCAAAAAGGGACCCCAAAAGGGGCTGTGTCCTAGGATCCCGAGATCATGACCTGAGCTGAAGGCAGATGCTCACCAACTGAACCACCCAGGTGCCCCACTGATTTCATATTGTTTTGAGCAGTTCTTCTCAAAGCTTGGTCCACAGACCTTCCATTAGCATTTCTGGTGCTGAACAGAACCATGGTAGACTAGACATGTAAGTGCTCAGAGTAGACTGAGGGCAGAAGTGTAAGGCTTAAACCTGTCTCAAAGGCAAGTTGTAGAAAAGAAGAGGTAAGAAGTGGGACACTGGTAGCTCCAGTACTCTTTCTAAAGATCTGGTCACCTTTTTTATACTACAGACAGCTTTTAAGTCTGAGGGAGGTCTAGGCTCTTGGCAAAAGGGAAATGTGTGAAGAATTCAGACCTTGCAGGCCTCCTTACATGGACTGCATGGGGACCACCTGAACCAAACATGGCTTCCTAGAATTGGCTGACAGAGCAAGAGCCCGTTTAATTTGTGAGTTCTGGACACAAAATCATTCTTTGTGGCAGCTCTGATATTGGCAGATGGGAGATTTAGCTCTGTCCTGTTTATATAACAGCAGTTGATAGATAGTGACTTCATAGTTGGATATTTATGAGAGGTTTCATTTCAAATAATATAGTTTTGGCCTGTGGCAATGCTAAGGCTCTTACCCATTATTACCGAGAAGCTAAATCTTTAGGATATTGTTAACTATAACTGCAGGGTCAGTTTGATCTGCCTGGAAGAACTGGAAAAGTTAATATTTTTCAAAGCAATGAAAGCTTTATTATAAAAAGTCTCATTAGGAAGTTTGTCCCTAAAACATATAGGCTATCAGAAGGTCAGGTATTAAAAAAAGCAACTTTTCATACTTTTCTTTTACCTTATGACTTCTATCACATAACAAGGTAATTAAAAAGAATAAAAAAGTCTGCTTTCCATTACAGAAGCCAAACATCTTGCCATGCCCTCCAGCCGGGTCCCAGCTCTGAGGTGAGCTGCCGAAGTCCATTCTTCACTGTTTCAGGACAATGGGCTTTCCTGTGTTAGGTATTGAGCCCTCTGCTGACTTAGTACCCTTCCCAGACCTGCAAACTGTCAACAAATCAGGAGTGTTTTCCCAGTTGGGAAAGAAGATTACCCCTATTTGAATACCACCTGGGCATATATCTTCCAGAGTCTGTGGGTTTTAAATCTTTGTAATGTGATGGGAGAATCTTGGCAGCTGAGGAAGTTATCAGGTTTGGAAAAGATGGGTGGGTACGGTGGTACAAAATCTCTTTTAAGGATGGGCTCTGGGAATCAGCAGAGAAACAATGTGTCACTATGACTCTTCTCAAAGGGATAGTGGATGGCAGCAAAGGGCCTGAGTCACAGGGGTGCCCTTGGTTTGGGGGAGACAGGTCAAATCTAAAATAGTTGGAGGAAAATTGGGTAAGAAATAAGAGTGATAGATAACTTAGCAAGGAGCTTAAATATTTTTTCTTTTTTATATTTGTAGTGCAGGAAATCGAGCAGGACACACAGTAACCCATCACCTATCCTTAAAGAGTCTTTAAGGGCCAGTGAGAGGAGTTATGCCTGGTGTTATGGGATGAACTGTGTCATTTCCCCCCATCTCTGCCCTAAATTTGTACTGTAAGGACCTATTTTAGCCAGAACACTTCCATCCTGGTTAAACAATAACCTTGTTGTTTAACCCTTAAACTGTCCCTGCCCCCTCTTCCCCCAGGGGACTTACTCAAAAACAAGTCCCGGAAACCAGTCCCAGGTAAAAAAAAGCCCAAATACAAGGGTGGGTCAGGCCAGGTGGAGACATCCGATGGGGGGGGTGGGGGTGGGGGTGCGGGGTGCATACTGTCTCCCTAGTTACCGAGGAGTATGGGCCCCCCCGCTCTTTGGCAGCCTTTTGGGCGCCAATTCTGATCAAGGTGATAGGCTAATTCAGATATCTACTAGGGTAAATTGTAATTCAATTGGCCACTTATGTATGACCTAACATGACTGTGCAGCTTTCTCTGTGTGTTACAATTTCATTGGCCACCTGTGTGTGGCCAGGCCCAACCCCATGGCCTTTGCCCTTAAAAGCTAGTCTGTAAAGCAGAGAGAGGTCGCCCTCTCTGTAAGAGGCACAGCCCCGAAAGTTTGGTTTGATTCTTGATGCTTGGCGCAAAATAAAGCTTTGCTTGACCTTCGCTTTGTATCAGTCTCGCTCCTTTAATCACGGACCCATTATTGGGGGACCTAACCAGTACATTGAGGTCCTAAACCCCAGTACCTTGGGGGGGGGACTGTATTTGGAAATAGGCTCTTTAAACAGAATGAGGTTAAAATGAGGGCATTTGGGTGGTACCTAACCCAATATGGCTGGTGTCCTTATAAGCAGAGGAAATTAGGACAGTGACACACACAGAGGGAAGACCACGTGAGGGCACAGGAAGAAGATGACTACCTACAAGCCAAGGAAAAAGTCTCAGAAGAAACCAACCCTGAGATCACCTTGGTGTTGGACTTCTAACCTCCAGAACTGTGAGAAAATAAATTTTGTTGTTTAAGCTGTCCAGCCTGTGGCACTTTGTTAAGGCAGCCCTAGCAAACTAACACATCTACTTAAGTTATCTGGAGGGAAAGGAGAAGGGCAGATAACTAGGTTCCTAACTGCATAGCACCAAGCACAATGTACTTCTTTTCAAAGCGTGAAGCTCTACCTTTTCCTGTACTTGAACTTTTGAAGCTGCATCTGGCTTCAGCTGCAGACATTGCTCTCAGGCACTCTAGAGGTCTTTTATTTTGGTCCAGGTGAAATATTGGGATCTAAAAGCTTAAGGCCAAATCTTTTTTTCCGTGTATATCTCATTAATTGAATTTTAAGAAAGAGTTACTTTCTTGTTATTGTTGTATTTCTTCATTACCTATACTGTTGAAAAATATCCAGTCTCAAATTTTGTTTCTTGTTATTTTGCTACTAAGGAGTCTGATTCAGCATTTCCACAAAGTGTGTTCCATAGAGGATCCATGAGATACTCTAACATATTTTACTTACGAAAAGGATTCTGTTGTCAGGGCAACTGAGTGGCTTAGTTGGTTAAGCGTCTGGCTTCAGCTCAGGTCATGATTCCAGGGTCCTGGGATCAAGTCCTGAGTCTAGTCACTGGTTCCCTGCTCAGTGGGGAGCCTGCTCTCCCTTTTCCTCTGCTACTTCCCCTACTTGTGCTCTCTCCTTCTCAGTTATGTTCTCTCTCTCAAATAAATAAATAAATAAATAAAATCTTTTAAAAAAAGGATTTTGTTGTCAAATAAACTTGGGAACACTGTATATTATGCTCTCCTCTTAGACATTTATAAAGCACATTAGCATATTTAAAGCTCTGAGAAGGGGCACCTGGTTGGCTCAGTGGGTTAAAGCCTCTGCCTTTGGCCCAGGTCATGATCCCGGGGTCCTGGGATCGAGCCCCACATCGGGCTCTTTGCTCAGCAGGGAGCCTGCTTCCCTTCCTCTCTCTCTGCCTGCCTCTCTGCCTACTTGTGATCTCTGTCTGTCAAATAAAAAAATAAAATCTTAAAAAAAAAAAAGCTCTGAGAAGTCCTGCATCAAAGAAAGCCCATTAACTTCATTTAATCCAGTATCTTCCAAAATTATTTAACTAAAAATGCCTTTTTTAAAAATCTCCAGGCCATTAGCTGCAATGGTATTTCAAGAAATATAATAACAGTAGTTACATCTGCTCAGGCATTGTTATATATAGGACATTGCTTTAAGCAATATATATACTGTCATTCATTTTATCTTGATAACAACCCAGCAAAGCAAGGACTATTATTATCCTCAGTTGACAGATGAAGCACAGAGAGGGGGATTAATGTGAGTAGTATCACACAGCCAGTAAATATTATAGCCAAGACTCAAACCCAGGCATTCTGGCTCCAGGGAGGGATGCTTGGGGAAATACTGCTCTAGTCTCCAGACACAGAATTTGGTTCAATATTTCTGGATTTAGTGAATGTATTCATTTACTCAACAACATTCACTGGGCACTTTTTTTTTTTAAGATTTTATTTATTTATTTGACAGAGAGAGAGATCACAAGTAGGCAGAGAGGCAGGCAGAGAGAGAAGAGGAAGCAGGCTCCCCGCAGAGCAGAGGGCCCAATGCGGGACTCGATCCCAGGACCCTGGGATCATGACCTGAGCCGAAGGCAGAGGCTTTAACCCACTGAGCCACCCAGGCGCCCCCACTGGGCACTTTTTAAAAAAAGATTTTATTTGAGAGAGAGAGAACATGAGAAAAGGGAGAGACAGAGGGAGAAAGGCAAACTCCCTGCTGAGCAGGGAGCCCTACTCAGGGCTTGAACCCAAGACCCTGGAATCATGACCTGAGCCGAAGGTAAATGACTGACTGAGCCACCCAGGCGTCCCTCACTGGGCACTTTTTATGTGAGAGTTACCCTGCGAGGCACTGTGGGATACTCCGTGAATAAAAGCAAACAGAGTTCTTGTCCATAAAAAGTGGCAATCTAATGGAAAGACAGTAACCAACAAATTATTCAAACAGGTATAAAATTACAGTTACAAGGCATTTAGTGAAAGGCAGTCATTGCTAGAGTCTACAAAATATGGGGATGTGAGCTGTTCAGAGAGGGAAGGCTTCCCTAGGAAATAAAAATTAAGCCTAAAGAGTTACTACTCCATAGGGACCCAGCCCTGCAGGTGATATTTAGTGAAAACTCCTGTAAAGACTTGTTTTAGTTTTGCTATGGAACTATGGGGTTTTAATTCTTTTTTTTTTTTTAAGATTTTATTTCTTTATTTGACAGACAGAGATCACAAGTAGGCAGAGAGGCAGGCAGACAGAGAGGAGGAAGCAGGCGCCCAGTTGAACAGAGAGCCCGATGCGGGGCTAGATCCCAGGACCCTGGGATCATGACCTGAGCCGAAGGCAGAGGCTTTAACCTGCTGAGCCACCCAGGCGCCCCGGGTTTTAATTCTTTAATGTGAAATTTTATGTGGTGCCCACCCTTGGTCAAACTGTCACTTAAAAATCCTAAATCTCCAATAGCCTCATTCTCCTTTTTCCCCCTTCCCTGTCCAAAGGTCTCCCATTCTTCATTCATACTGAGATGAATGTTTTAAGGTGTTATCTTCCCAAAGGGACCCCCACATTTTTTTCTTAGATTAAGCCATAGATGAAAAACTGAAGGTCTAATAGGAAAGGTTTCCCTGGACGGGAGACCTAGCAAAAGATGGGCCCCTTTCAGCTCTGCTCTGCATGTAGCCAGGCTGTTACTTTATTTTCATCAATCTTATTTAGAACTTTATTTTTTATTATTGTTTTTTTAATAAGAGTTTGGGAATGGTGGGAATGAGAGCTAAAACTTCATTATGTAAAAATAAGAGGGGAAGGGATGTGCATTTCAGGGACTGACATATTAATTAGAAATTCTAAAGACTCAAGTTTCACAATCTTAAGTAGCACCAATTTCCTACTTAAACTGGCAGGAGAAATCAAATGGGTTCTATTTTGGGCTGCCAACTAGACTTCAATGTTAGCTGAGCCCAAACAAAAGCATCTGTTCTTGAAAGTAGAAACCCAATGCTTTATATCCATTCTTTGTTTTTTAGGCTCTCTTAAATCAAGAAGTGTAAAGCCATTAGGTGCCAACAAAAACCAATTAAGCCAGAGACTGTGAATTTTTTTTAACCAATTATGTGTCTTTTTATTTTTATATAGCAACCTAATAGCAAAAGGTTGTAACAACAATTTGCCTGGTGCTGTGTTAAGTATATCATGCGCCTTATATTATTCAAGCCTATGAGGATGTTTTTCCTATCTTACAGAGATGGAAATAAGGCTCAAAGAGGTTAAGTGGGGTCACACAACTAACTAGTAACAGGCAGAGCCAAGGGCACAAACCCAAGCTCACTCAGGTCAGAGCCATACCTGCTAACCTTTCCAGAGTCTATGTGCTGCTTCTTATCACCCTTGTGAGTTACTGCTTTGGGAGACAGAAAGTTCAGTGGATATTTCTAAGGTAGAAGGGTGAAGGAGACATGTTCTCATTACATTTGCATTTGTCTCATTTTTATTACAGTCTAACTCAGATCCAGATTCTTGGAGACTTCTAATGACTTGCTATAAGAGGGAGGGAGAATTGTGTAGTGGATGAAGCATGGATCTTGAGACCAAATAGACCTGGGGTCAAACGTTAGTTCTGACCAACTGTGTAACCCTCGGCCAGACAATCTTATTATTACTGTTCTGCTCTGCAAAATGGGTTAATAGCATTTACCTTATAGAATTATTGGCAGGATGAGAGCCAGACTAGGGTTAAGTGCATAGTACATGACTGACACTTAATAAACCTATTGACTTGTATTTACACACCATGGACTCCTATCCTTTTATGTAACTCACAACAGCAAATCTGTCTAAACTACCTGAGAAGAAGCAAAATGAGAAAACTCCTGATAGATTACATTGTGGGGATTATTCTTAATATTTCCCCCCAGAAGACTGAATAAAAGTTATTTTATGCCTGTGTTCTATTTAGAAAACATTATAAAACTTTGAGCAGGCAATAGTGCTGTGATAGCACAGGGCTTACCAAAGCACTGGATGCTTTTCTGATAAAGATATAACTTTATTGCCCTTTATGTGCTCTCTTGGTTAATACAGTAAGCAAATGGTAGATAATTTGAAATACCTTTACTACCATTTATAGTGTCAGAACATACAACTTACCTTTAAAAATGCAAAAGATTCATTGCAATGGAAGGCTTTGCTTATACATACAAATGGATTTGTAAAACAATTTACAGTATGGAGAGGATTCATGATCTGAGATCTTTCAACTTTGCAGAAATGAAATAGGATTTTCTTGATAGCTGCATTCCAAGAGCAGCTAGCCAGGTCAGAAGTATGTTTTGTGAGCAGGATGCCAGTTTGGGGGGATCTCTGCGGGGGATTTTGGAAGGAAGGGTTGAGAGTGGGGCTTGTAGGCTAAAAAAGAAATGACTTTCAAAAGTCCTTCGTGGAGATCTGATTGGGGAGCAAAGACTCTAGAGATACCTTTCTCTTAAAATTTTGGGGGTAGAAGAGTCCTGGCAAATTGAAAGAGATCTTCAAGACTTAGGCCACGGATAATGCCATTAAATCTTGATGGGGTTGTGACTTTTTGTTATACTGTAGATGTTGTCATCTTTCCATGCTGCTTCTGCACCAACAGAGCTTGAAACTGCACAGAATCATTTAAGGAATCTGTGAAAAGAAGGCTGGGCTTAAAAGACATGGCTTCTAGTTCTGGCCATGTCCTGTGTTTTGGTCTCAGATGCATCCTGGCATGCCTTTGACCCTTAGCTACTAATATGTCCTATAAGCAGGTTGGATATCATGATGTCCCGGCTCCATTCTAGTTCGAATTTTCTAGGGATACGTAATATGTGCATAATCTTGTCTCAGATTAATTAAGATCTGCTTCTATTGCACATTTCCAAAATACTTTTATATTTATAATCTCACGTTTAACTCTGTCACAAATCTGTGAAGTAGGAAAGACAAATGTTTTTGTCTCATTTAACATATTAGTAATTTAGGCAAATAGAAATTAAGTTAATGGCAGAGCCCAGATCTCTTGACTCTCATTGTCAGGACTCCTACCAGATTAGCCATTTGGGATATGCGTGAAAGGGTATGCAACTGGATTCTTTGTGGAAAAAAAGATAAATGAGTGAGTTATTTAAATTACTATGGGAGTAGATAAAACAAAGTCCTATTTCCCTTGTTGAGAATTTACCTTTGATTCATTCTGTGAAATGGATTAGAATGTTTTGTTAGGATTTAAGAAAGATACAAACCTAGAGAAGGTACAACTCATATTCTTTTAAATGGATAATTTCTCCTGGGACTTCTTTACATTCTGAAAATTCACTTTATTATTGCATTCTAAGGTTTGTGGCTTTAAATGCCACGGCATCCGAGTCTAACTTTTATTGGTGATATTTGTGGTTATCACTTTCTGCTGTCATCTTCTCCCATTTCCTTTGTTTCCTTCCATAGATCCGATTTGATTTATGAATGGGGGCATTTTGATTCTTCAAGATATATTTTGGTGAATTGGTTCAATAACTTGTTATTGAAAAGCAAATCCATCAGGGACATATTTGCCTACTTCCCCTAAAAAGAAATCTCTCTCGTTGAGTCAACTGTTTATTCATCCGTCATTCCCCATTTCTGTATGTTATGAGGACATATCCACATTTTTTCATTTGTTAAATATGGCCATGGACATATTCAACCTGAAGAGCCAGCTTCAAGACTACTTCTAAAATGTGAAAATTAAACCAGTGTCTTCATCCATGACATAAGAAGCACAATGTAATTCGGATTCTGGCTACACTTGCAAGGCCTTTGGTGCAGATGAAGAGTAAACCAGTGAGCCAGATGGAAAGAAGCTTAAGAATGAGGAAGGAAAGGGAGTTTGCAGATGCTCTTTGGTGTCACAACTTGGATGATCTCTTATTTCTTAGTCAAGTCTTCTTCCTCTGTCACTTGGAGAGTTCTTGGTGAAACTTTGGGGTCATGCCCCGAACCTCCCCGAGGGCTACTTCTGAGGGGTCATGTAAGACAGCTCTGCCCCACCTACTACTGCAGAAGCCAGAGTCTTTGTTTGCATGTAGTCTAATTTTTGCTTTCCAATGATGATTTTTAGTTCATTTGCACGAATGTGAAGGTTGACTGTCTCAAAAATTGGGAGTTGCTGTGAAGAGCTGCTACGCATCCACCTTCAACCACATGCTTGTTACGGGGTGCCTTTTTGTCATGTTATAGCCATATCAGAAGTAGAAGCTGTCCTGTTCCTTCTTGGCGCTAACATAGAATGGTCATTGAAAAAGTGGAAGAATTTTGCTTTCTGTCTGCTGTGTACATTATTCATACTCAGTCATCATATTGAGTTGGACTCTCTCCTTCCATGTGGCAGACATAATGCATTCTTTTTTTTCCCTAGGAAATATAGCTTTCATGCAGCCATTGTCTTTTCCACCAAGGCATTTGGCATCTCTTTTCCCATCTGACTTCATATCAAAAACATCTGGAGAGCTTTGCAAAAACACAGATCTTGAGTCAATAGGTCTGGGGTGATTCTGGAATCCCTCATCTATAAAGCTCCACTGGTGAATCCGAAGCATGTGTGTCAAGAGTCCCCAAGACCACCATGGATTCACTGATTCTCTTAGGGGACTCATGGGACTCAGCATATAGTCCTACTCATAGCTGTACTATATTATAATCAACAAAGGGAAAAAGCATATGGGGCAAGGGCTGAAGGAAAGCAGGCACGAGCTTCCAGAGACTTCTCCCTGTGTAGTCACCCAGGATGTGCCCAATTACTCTGACATGGAATTGTGGCAAATGTATGGAATGTTCTCTACCAAGAAACTCTTTAGAGACTCCATGTCCAAGATTTTTATTGTGGGCTGGTCACATTGGCAATGTCTGTTTAGCATTATCCCAAATTCCGGACTCGGAGAAGGGAAGCAGGTGTTCAGCATAAACCACATGGTTTATACAGTTTAGGCAGAGTGAGCCACTCTCACCAATCAGGGAGTAATGGGAACTCTCCCCAAATCCAAATTCCCACATGCCAGCCAAGGACCAACTTTGCAAACAGACCTTTTTCAAGGTAACAGTCTTAGCACTGGTATGTTAACTTTTCTACATAGTATGTTAGCCAAGTTTCTGTATTGGGTAGGAGGAGAAACTTCCAGATGAAAATGGAGACTCAGGTGATGAAATACAAAATCCTACTCCTTGAGGATTTTAATAAAATTTGTGTCATGGGAAGGTGGCCATAAATGCAGGACTCTCCAAGCCCACTTGCCCTTGGTTCTAGTCTTGCTTGGAGAAAAAGAGATCCCAGAGAGATTGGATCAACATGCAGCTAGCTATTCACTTTGTATGTTCTGCTCCCCTTTCTAATTTTCCAAATGGGATTGTTTCTTTAATTTTTGGAAAGTCACAATTATAAGTAATGAGACTGGATAATCAAAAAAAATTTTCATATCCAAGTCACGGAAAGCTGTGAGTCACACGCCCCCCCATCCCCAAAAAGAAACTATAATTATAGGGTGGCCCCTCGTGGGCCACCAAGAATGTTCGTGGATCACCTGGGACTATTCTTAGGCATATGTTCTTTATTAGCAACATGTGGTATGCCACTTTAATTTTCTGCGGCTAGAGGCATCTCCCTGCATCTACAACCTCCCAAGATTACCTGGCAGAATAGAGTCATCTGCTTTCAGACCTGTTGATGGCAAAATCAAAAGAGAGAGATGATTGTTTCTTCTCATGGGAAACTTCCAGATGGAGACTAGAAGTTTATCTGAGCATTTCATTATTCAAGTGCATTTCATTATTTAACTTGCACATTTTCTTCCTTCCAGACAATTGGACTTTCTTTTAAGTTCGTTTCTATTTACTTTTTATTCAGTTCATTTATTCAGGTGAATAGTAGAACAGCATGTACCTTGTACAAAGCCCTTTGTGAACCTAATAATGATAGTCATTATGCAGCATTGCTTTTCAAGGTGCAAAAGCTCCTTCTTCTTGGACCTGATTTTTGTGATTTTAATCTCTTCTGCCATTTTTCTTTGAGTCTTCCCACTTCTCTATATCCTTTTTAAAGGTATGATGGCCAAAGTTGGACTCAACATTTTTCAACTCAAATATACAGCTGTGTGACATATTTCTAAATTCCCTACAAAAACTATTGAAAATTATATTGCATATTTTTAATTATTCAAAAACACAAAACACATGATC
Organism: Mellivora capensis; assembly: GCA_004024625.1. Classification (NCBI taxonomy): domain Eukaryota; kingdom Metazoa; phylum Chordata; class Mammalia; order Carnivora; family Mustelidae; genus Mellivora; species Mellivora capensis. Next base: position 113,188 of record PISX010000790.1, on the reverse strand, counting down.
AAATGTTCTCTCCTTCTTTAAAGTCATTGGTATAACACGTAAGGTACATTGACCATATATTGGGGCATAATTCCCTGTATGTTATGACTCGATTTTAAAAACGTATATTAAGAAGCAATGATATATATTAATATATATAATATAATTAATATAACATATTATAATAATGTATTATAATATATAATAATATAATATAATATAATTAATATAAGCAGTAAATATATTATGGACTGATCAAAATTAACTGTGGGTCAGCAGCTGAGAAGAATGCTCCGTAAAAGTATGGAGGGTAAGAGTACGTAAAAGTATAAGAGGGTAAGAGTAATGTATAGGATCAAGGAAGGACCACGTTTTGATCCTGGTTGTCTAACTCTCCCGAAATACAAATTGTCCCTAAATTCAGTGCCACATACTGGCACTGAAAGCCCCTACTATACTTATTCTCCTAATGGTACTCCCCTCCCCGTGTTCCCTAATTGTTTTCAGCATGTGGTCTATTGTAATATCTAGCTCTTTTCTCCACTTCTCCTTGTCTTTCACTGGAAATTAACCCTCTGTCATTTGTTACTGAATATCATTTTATATAGATATGTGATTTCATATATGGAGACTATTGACATTCCCAACATCAAGGTAATTAAAAATCATATTTCCATGATTTAGAATATTCTCAATCTTACATAGTTTCATGTCTTTGGAAATTTGATGAGGTTAGTCTTTGTACTTTCACCCAAGAAATATTTTGAATGAAGTGAATTCTGGGAATGATCTGGGTAGGTAGGATACATGGAGCAGATATAAATTTTAGTTCTCACTGAGAACTCTGATGTTGAAGCCTACATAGATGTCAGAGTGATACAAAAAGCAAGAATTTTCCCCCAAAGTATATTCTCAAACTTTTAAAATATCATTCAACAAGAACAAAAATGAATTCCAAAACAATGAAGGAGGCTTAGAAGGGAATCTGTGACATTTTCTGAGACTTTGACCTTTCAATAGCAGTGGGCCCAGCTGTTTAACTGCAAGGCAAGTGTTACGGTGCAATGATCTCAAAGAAAGACATTGACTGTGCCTCCAGTGTGTATCTTCTTCTGCAGGCAATAGGAGGGGCATGTGTATGTGTGTGTATGTGCGTGTGAATGTGTATGTGTACTGTCTCCGGTGGGGGGAAACAAGGAGATGTTAGACTGTGAGCCCACTGAGTTTACGCTACAATGTATACCTTTTCCAGATGGGATCTTACACTACTCATGCTACAGATGACCACTTAATTTGTTGGGTAGCTAGTATGGTATGTTTATTTCGCAGTTTCATTCATTTACAGCTTTTAAAAAAGTATGTCTTGCTTGAACAGGGTTTCAGAGCAGATATTTCCTTTTAAACCTTTTAAAAAAACAACAACACAAATATGATTGAACCATACAACCACATTCCACCTCTTTTAATTCCCTCATTTCCATTAGAAACATTTTGTTAAAAGCTCAAGTGATTCCACCCATACACAATGAATTGGGAGAATTACCAAAAAGAGAAAAAGAATGAGAGCTTATGGTACAGGGGGTTATAGAAAAGAGAACCGTGGTTTATTTCTGAAAGTAAAGGTAAACACATACATTTATTAGAAAAGGAAGCTAAAGAATTAAAGATGGAAAGATTCTCTTAATGAAGATTGAATCTGAACTGAAGCCTTTATCATGACACACTGGAGGCAAATCTCCACTTAACGGTGTCGGCTGAGCTTGACGGAGGGGCAAGGATGCAATAATGTGCTTCTTGTGTTTGGGTGAGAATGATGGGACTTGGAAAAGCTAGCTCTTCTGCAGCTTGCACGTAGGTTCTGGAACAAGTCCCATTGTTTCTCAGAAAGTTCAGGACTCAGGACCAACATTCTCCTACTCATGCAGGATAAGCTACTCCAAGTAATCCAGCTAGAAGGATCAGGGTTCTGAGCAAGGCCAAACTTACTTGTTCTAGGCCACTTGTTTCTGAGTAATGCAGTTCATGATCTAATAAGCATCATTCCTGGTCATTAGAGCATAGGAATAAGAGCTCCTCTTAGAAAGATGCATGTGATCCGCTGCTGGGAAAGTGCTGCTCCGTGTCAGAGAAGCAGGTAGAAATGAACTCAGTTCTGCAAATGTTGATGGCAACAGTTCAAATTAAGACTCCTTAGAATCAGTGTTTAAAAAAAAAAAAAAGTCTTCCATCTTCATCCCTGATGTGGGGAAAGGGCTTTCGCATTGTTGAGGACTGGTGTACATTTAATAGTTAAGTGATAAGACATATCAAAGGTGGGAATAAAGCCCCAGAGCTATTTCAGTTAGGATTCAGGGAAATGCATTATATCTTAGAAACAAATTTATATTAGAGATTATTGACCCATTAATGTTTTCTTCATTTACATTTGATTTTTCAATGGTGGAACTTACTGGGATTTGGGGACAATTCTGCTGTGGTATTAAATACTGTACTAAAAACTCATCTTAGTATTGAATTAGTGCAGTGACTTCCAGCGAATTGACTTACGCCCACATTTCATTTTAATCAAAAACAAAAACTAGAAAATGTTACTCCCTAAATAGGTAACAATGCATTTTATAAGCACTGTAGAGAGTTAGTAAATAGCATGTATGATTAATTTAGAAACAACCACTGACACTTGAGGGTTACTCAATACATATAATAATTTCCTTCTCATTTTTTATATGAAGTAAATGCAGACCAGGGAGCCACTGAGCAAATAGTCAACTCTGAGTAGGTTGGTAATCTTAGGCTCCATGGGGATGTGTTTGGTAAAGATAAAAAGGGAATGAGTTGATGTTTCTATTACAAGACTCTGTAATGCTAGGACTTCTACACAGCTTAAATAATGGTTGGGGGAATATTCTTTGAGGAGAAATGCTCAAATGTTATTTTAGTCACTTGTAGCTCTATTGGGTTAGCGCACATACTTGGCTTAGAATCCCATTTACATCATTACCTTATTCTGTTGAAGAACCACAACATGCAAACAATTCATCGTACTCTCAAAAATACATGTAGTACGCCCAGTAAAACACATTGGCTAGCATAAAAATCAAAGGAAATAGTAATTTTGAATATCGATCAACATTACCGGGGTTTTGAATTGTGAAATAATCAACAATCCTGCCCATCTTATCTCGGAAGACAAACTTGAACTTGTCACTGGTTTTCATTGTCAAGTCACTATAGTCGACATTATCACCAGAAATTTCAATGCTGGCAAAGCTGATCTTCCGTTTAAAGCTGGAGATGGAACTGTTGATGATGTTAGTAATATTGACTTCTTCTACTTCCTTTGCCGTCCCCTAGATCATAGACAATGCAGTTAGCTTGAAAGACTTGACTTAGCAAAATAAGTAGCTAGACATTTAAATACTTAGAAGCCTAGGTATTGAATAATCAGGTTTAATTGAAAGTGGCACTGAATGTCTCAGATGTAGGCCAGTGGGCCAGATTTGGCAGTCTTGTTATCCTGCTTAAAGGCACCCATCCCTAGGTCATCAGCTTGTATACTGTGGAGAATAACCATTGCCCACTATTGCTATGCAGAGCTCTGTGCTAAATGCTCAGGCCTTGAAGTTAGCTGGTCTGGGTTGGAATTCCATTCTGCCTCTTGCTATTACGAAATCTGAGTCACCTTAATTCCTTTAAAACTTGGTTTCCTTGCCTGCAAAATGATGATGGTATTAATACCTACCTCATAAAAGGGATGGGAAGATTAAATGGGATAAATTATGTAAAGCATTAGGTAGGTGTTTGATGAATTCCATTCTGTCCTAGTGAGGGGAATTCATTTATGAGAGATAATAGAAATCAGCAGTGTCTTAAAGTCTCTGCCACACAATCAGAAACAGTGATGCTCCCTACAATTCCGGGGAGCTGTCATTTTCCAACATGCTTGGAATGGGCATAGCATGTGGGGAGCGTAGTGAAGTCGGAGAGAGCAGACTTTGGATCCTTGGCCAGGCTACTTACTAGCTGTGAGATCTTAGATGAGCCATCTCACTTCTCTGAGTGGCAGGTTCCTGAGTAGTAAATTTGGAATAACAGTGGTAGTCATCTGACAGGCTATTGGGTGGACTGAAGGAGATGTCTAGCAAATACATTGTAGTGAAGCTATTATTCTACACACAGCAAAGAAGGGCTTTCTGATGACTTAGGTAAAGGATTTTAGTAGTTCTCCAGTCCATTCTACCAAATCCATACTTTTTTTTTTTTTTTTTTTGTAATTAACTATTGACCCCTTAAGGAAGCCTACAGGGAGTAAAAAGAAATGCATATTCTTCTTTGACCTAGTACATAAGATCATTGTCTTTGGTATTGGGTAATACGACTATATGAAACATTGTTCACATTAGTCAGACACAAGGGAACAAGGCCACTGGGTCTTTGGTTTATTCTGATTCATTTCCTCACCATTAGACCCTGTGTGGTCCTGACACTTTGCTGAAGGTGGGTATCTGTTTTGTGCCAAACCCTATCACTTTCTTGCTTGTTAGCATGAGCTTTTGTATACCAGTGTTTATCAAACTGGGCTTCCAAAGAATCTCAGGGTTCCATAGGCCTGTAGTGAACAACAGTTAAGAGCATGGCTATTGCCCACTATCAGTGAGGATAACAGATAAGTGCCAGGCTTTGGAGCTAAGCAGATTCAAGTTCAAATCCTAGCTCTACCTCTTCATCTACATCCCATGGGACAAGTCACTTACTCTCCCTGTAACTCAGATTCCACAATTATAAAAATGGAGATAGCCTTACTGGGTTGTTATGAGTATTTTAAATAGATATTTGCAAAGGGCTTGTAAGTAAGTCTGGTGCATGTAAATGTTCAATTGCTAATAACCATTATTATTATTCTGAGAGCTGGACCACAGTGTTTCACTGCTAACTCAGATAATGGCAGTCTTTCCCAGTTAGCAGAATCATATGCTAATTGAGAAATTTGCTGCAATTTATTTTCCATACATTTTCCAGCAAACCAATACTTATATAATTTAAGAAAATAAGAATGCAACAAAAGAATTAAATAGTAAATACATATTAATCTGAAACTTGTAAGCAGCTGATCACATCTGGTTTGATACTGGGTTTTTCATGGATGCTTGTTCTTGTGGTTGTGATTTCATGTTGCATACAGGCAACAGTTATTTTCTGCTAGCAGATTAAACATGTTAATATCCCATTGTACTTGACAGAAAGAGCAGTCTTTTTCAAAAGGTGTCATGACTTCCAGATGCCCCCACCTGAACAAGGATGAGAACTGCTGGAGCAAAGTGAATCACTTGGGGATGGGAACCAGTCAGGGTCATCTCTACCGATCAGCACATGGCAAGGGATGAATCATATATAGGGCCTTCAAAATTCTTACCCTATCTTTGGCTGCCATCTGCTGTAAGGAGCTGTAGTGGGCAACTGCGTATTCCAATAGGGCCCCAAACACGAAGCTAAAGCAGATCCCCAGGTACACATCGATGGCCTTTATGAAACAGTTGGTATTGGGAAGAGAAGTGCGGGACCCGATCATCAGCGTTGTCATTGACAATACGGTGGTCACTCCTGGGAAAACAGGTAGGCAATGTTCTCACATCAGTGGTCTGTGAACCTTTCACCTTTACCTGGCAGACTGTCACCATTCAGGAGTTGGCAAAGGGGGACAGAACTCAGAGATGGAACAGCTTATTTTGAAAAATCTGTGATCTTCTAGAACAGGATTGATTTATCCATTTTGAATGGATATGAGTGATAGGGTTTTCTAAATGTTTTACCTTCTGTCTTCCCACTGGAGGGAGGTGTTCAGTAGGCAAAATAACGGGTAGTAGACCATCCAATCACAATTCTCACTTATCACTATAAAACATGTTTTGAAAGGCACTGTCTCTTTCTTTCTCTCTGTAAAAGATCTCTCAAGAAACCAACTCCTAGAAGCATCATATGAATATCAGTGGGAAAAAAAGAAAACTGGTAGAAGGTAAAAAGAAACAAAGTTTTTTTGTTGTTGTTGTTTTGTTTTGTTTTTGTAACCTCAGTTCTTAGAAATCTCCTGTTGGAGCTGCTTACCAATGCAGGTTCTTGCAGGAACTGAATCAAGGGAAATCCAAAATGAAACCCAGGATAACACCACCAGGAAAGTGGAAGGAACATAGGTTTCCAAGATGAAATACAGGACATTCCTCCGAAGCTCAAATTGCAAGACCAGTCGTGTGTAATTTCCTGATTGGGTAAAGAAGAGATAGGAAATCATGTGTCCTCACACAGCAGAGTGCTTTCCCTATGGGACATTTAATTAGCTATATTCACATTATCTGTTCTTCACCAAAACCTAGTTAAGCATGAACTGTCATTACAGTTTCACTGGAAGAAACTGCTGTTGCATAGAATGAGATGTAGAGGGGTGCTGGTACCCCCACCCCTGATCCTTTTCTTGTGCCTTGCTCTGTCCTAGTATTCCTGCAGCATTATACCTGCTGGTTTCCTCGACGTCTACCTCACTAGACTCCGAGCCCTTGGGGGGCCATTTCAATACTGGGCATGAAGTAGGTAATAGTGTCAGGGCCAAATCCTCCTGCCCTGCCACACTGTGGAGGGGGTTCCTGGGGCCCAAAGAGATAGAGTGGAAAAGAGGTGGTATTTCTGACTCAGAATGCAACTCAGTTATTTTGCTTTTGTACAACGCGTCTCACGAGTCACCTGTTTCCTGTCGCGATCTGGTGACCGAGGTGAAATACCGTTGGATGGTATACTGAGCAAGCCGCAGGTTTTCCAGCCCACGCACAGAGTCGTTCCCTCTCAGCCAGCTGAACTCCACGTCGTTTCCATCATAGCCCCCTGGCAAGGAAAACAGTGCCCTGGTCAGTGCAAGAAGGTGGCAGAATGAACTGGTCTGGAGACTACTACAATGTGGGGGCAGAACGAGCTCTGTCTTGATAGTGAGCCCATGCAAAACCTGGTGTGATTTCTCACACGCAACTGCAGTGTCTTCCCAGAACAGGACGACCGGCTAGGGCTGTTTGCCATCAGTCAAAAACCAGCTCTGTGCTAAGCATCACACAGACTTGGTAGGTGATAGGCCTTTAGGATGATATTTATTGAACTCATTCCTATCTGTGAACACACACAGCCCTAAGCTCCACAGTGCCTTTCAGGACAGTCCTAGCAGCCCCCGCCGTGTTCTCAGTGACTTTACAGTTGGTCTGTTCCTAGTTCCATGTTGGCTTAAATGCAAGCACAAAAACAGAAGAAGACAAGAAACCTGCAGCTAGCCCCTCTATTGATGTCTGTTAACTTAGGCATTCAATAAATCTCAAGGCAGTTTTACTAATATTGTTCATAATAGTAATAATAGCTACATTTTATGAAACATTTATGCTAAGTCTTTTATACATTATGTCTCTAATATGCTCACAAGCTTGCAAGGTAGATATTTCTATATTTCTTCACTAAAATTTTTTTTCTTTACAGTTTTGGAAATTGGGATGGATCTCAGAGTTGATACATACATACATACATACATACATATAAAGTAGAGCTTACATTTTTTCCTAAAATGTTACTCAGTAAATGTTGTGCCTTAGAATAGAGAAACTGTAATATTTTGCCCACTTTATACATGAAAATTCACAGATTCAGAGAGATTGCCTCACTTTCTCAGGATAGGAAAGCAAGTTAAAAACAAAGCCAGGATTGTACGTTCAGAAAGTCTAAACCCGTGGGACGCCTGGGTGGCTCAGTCAGTTAAGCCTCTGCCTTTGGCTCGGGTCATGATCCCAGCGTCCTGGGATGGAGTCCCACATCAGGCTCCTTGGTCGGCAGGGAGCCTGCTTCTCTCTCTGCCTCTGCCTGCCACTCTGTCTGCTTGTGCGTGCTCTCTCTCTCTGACAAATAAATAAATAAATAAAATCTTAAAAAAAAAAAAGAAAGTCTAAACCCAAAACCCATGGGTGATGATAGTGATGGTAATAGCTATCATTCCATGAGCAATTATGTTTCTTTTTTTTTTAATATTTTATTTATTTATTTGACAGAGATCACAAGTAGGCAGAGAGGCAGGCAGAGAGAGAGGAGGAAGCAGGCTCCCCACTGAGCAGAGAGCCCGATGTGGGGCCCAGTCCCAGGGCCTTGAGATCATGACCTGAGCCGAAGGCAGAGGCTTAACCCGCTGAGTCACCCAGGCGCCCCAGCAATTATGTTGCTAAGTTGCTTTACAACATCATCATCTCTTTAATCCTCAGAATATCTCTCTGAAAAGACAGATGAGTGGTCAAGAAGTACATGCAAAGATGTCCGACACCATTAGTCATTAGGGCTAAGCAAATCAAAATCACAGTCAAATACCACTTCACACCCGTAAGAATGGCTGTCATGAAAAGACAGACAATAACCAATGATGAGAATGTGGAGAAGCTGGAACGTCACCAGTGGGAATGTAAAATGGTACAACCACTTTGGAAAACAAGTTGGTGGTTTCTTGAAAACTTGAACATAAATTTACCATTTGATCCAGCATTCCACTCCCAAGTATCTGCCCAAGAGAAATCAAATCACATCCACAAAAAACTTGTAGACAAATGTTCACGAGTGGCATTATTCTTAATAACTACAGGGTGGAAACAAGCCAAAGGGATGTGTACTACTTGTACTCTTTCATATGGAAGAATGAGGAATAAAGCAATAAAAGGGAACAAAACGATACAGTCTCCAACATGTATAAGCCTCAAAAACATGCTAAGTGAAGGAAGCCAGATGCAAAAGACCACATGTTGTATTGATTCCTTTTATATGGAATACTTTTATATTCACAGAGACAGAAAGTAGAGTAGTGGTTGCCTGGGGGCTAGTGATGGCAACTGGAGACAATGTAAATGGGCAGAAGGAATCTTTGCGGTTGATGGAAAAGTTCTAACCATGAAATGTGGCCACGGTTGCACTACTTGACAAATTTACTAAAAATCTTTGAATTGTACACTTAAAAGGGCTGAATTTTATGGTATGCACATTTTACCTCAATAAAACTGTTAAAAAATAACTCTTTGAGTCAGATACTATTATTTTTCCTCATTCACTGATAGGGAGAGTGGGGGCTGGAGAAGTTAGTTCTAGTCACCCAAAGCCACTGCTAGTGACAGGGAAACCCAGTGATCCCAGAACCTGTCATCTTAAACATGGAACTGTATACCTTCATTTTCCCAGGCTACTCAGAGATGGGACCCAGTGTTGGGACTAACATTTTGTTAAGTCCTAGCTTGTGGTACGCACTGTTTAGCCATGGCTGTCTTCCCCTCCACAGGGCAGAGAAGTGGTCATGACCTCTCAGAGGCTTTCCAGGTAAAAATTGCCTATGGGCTTTCTCTCAGAAGCACCCCAAAATTTACTGTCCAATTTAGCTGTCCAAAAATGCCTAGGATCCCCAAGAAATAAAAAAAAGTCTAAACAGGTGAATTTTACAAGCTTCTACTTGGACACTTTACTTTTATGACTATTAAATGCTCACAATCATTACATTATTACGGCTCTTGTGGGATGCTAGCAATTGTTTCCTAGGGATGGTATTCAGGAAAACAACAACAACAACAACAACAAAACAACACTTGGTGAGGTTTCCTTACCCAAATAACTGCCAGTAAACACTCAGTGAAAGCTTTCTCTGCTCACTGGGGATGGTATTCATGCAAGCCAAGTGCTGAAGTTTCTAGGAGAATCTCACTCCTGGGATTTGAGATGAGCAGAGCCACACGTGGAGGGCAATTACTTTTTTCCGTGTGGGGCTGAAAATGAGTTCTCTTTTTGATAACCTCAAGTTTTATTCTGCCCCCAAATAGCTGTATTGCTTTAAGGAGGTTTTGTATGCATTTAATCAATAGGTTAACTAATCTGCCTGCCTGAGTCTCTAATTAAACGTCTACCTCTGAAAAATGACTGCCACCTCGTAACGGTTGTGCTTCTTGGACTCATGTCCTCATGTCACAAATGCCCGCTGATTCCCAGTGCTTGACTATGGTTTTTCCTCCTGGTACAAGCCATCCCTGGATGCCTGAATGAGGCATCGTTTCCCCAGGACACCTGTCGCGAGTACCATTTTCCCAAGTTTGGTGGGCATTTCAGAACAATGGAGATTTATCCAACAATGCCATTTGATACATATCAACTTAGAATAAATGCTCATTCCTCATCACAGATCTTCAGAATGCAGTTTAGATGCTCCTGCATTATTATGTTAAGCCATATATATATGTATGTATGTATGTATATGTGTATATATATGTGTGTATACATATATATGTATATATCATATACATATACACACACACACAAACACCAAACAACTTTTCAAAGTTGGAAGCAGTTGTGCAATAAATGCCAATGACTGCTTTGAACAGTTACCAATTTTAACCTCTGCTGTGTTCTTTCTGGCTTCTATACCTTCTCAAATTCTGAGTCCCACTCCTTGTCCTATAGACTCCCACTTCCTTGGCTGTCTACTCTTAGGTAGAAATATTTAGTGCCGATGCACAGTGGTCCTCCCCCAAAAGATGTACTGTTAGAGGGCTGTCTTTGAGAGGTCTCTAAATCTCTCTGGACAGACACTCAGAAGGGCTGAATCAACTGGAATCAACACCAAGAAAAGAAAGGCTGCTATGTGTTTCTTCATGGATACACGGCTCTAAGTCAAGTCACCTAGGAAAATCATCTCGGGGGCCTGCAGGATATACACTCACAGCTTTCCAATTGCAACTTGCATGTCTGTGTGTCCATGGGGTATTTCGACAGGTCCATGTTACACGCAATAGTCGTTGTGATTCTAAAAAAGGAAAAATGGGTTCAAAAGGAGTGATATGGGGGAAAGGATACATTCCCTTGTAAGGGCCACTCCAAGAGTACTCTGACCTTGACTCTTACAGTGAACATGTGACTTGCAGCCTGCACTCAAAACATTCCTCAGGTTTTCTGTGCTACATAACACCTTTGAGCTGTGGTCAAAGCTGGGATCCAGAATGGAGGAAACTGGAATGTGGGCAGTGAAGAGGCAAACTTAAAACAACATTGCAGAAGGGAATTGCTCGTTGGTTTGACATGCTTTTGCATCCAGTTTTAAAATGTAACCTTCATGACAAACCCACGAGGAGCTAGAACAGAGAGCACTGTCACTACTGTCCCCATTTGACAATAGACTCAGGAGCTTGTCTCAGCTCACACAGCTCCTAGTAGCTGGAGCCCAGGTCTCCTGGCTGGAGATCAGCATTCTTGGAGGAAGTAGAGGATATTGGAAGGTCCCAGGGAATGTAGCTCTTGGGGACCAACACTTAGAGACATTCACTTAAACATCAGCAAAGCCCTCATAGTGGAGATTTCAATAGGCTGACCTATTGAAATAAAGGCCTTTATCTTCCTTTTTTTTTTTCTTCAGTGTCACATATTTTGACTAAGCACCATTTTTATTAAGCACTGTGTTGGCTTCTTGGGGAAAGTGAAATGATGCATACATGGTGCCCACCTTGAGGAAGCTCACACTCATTTCAGGGAGACAGAGAATGACAACATCACCATTTACTGCGTGCTTACCCCAAGCCAGTCCTGGGTCGAAGTGCATCTCATGCATTATCCCTTTGAATTTTTACAACAGCTTTATGAGGTAGGAAATATTCTTCTCCTTTTGCTGCTGAGGAAACTGAGGTTGAGAGAGTCCAGCAACTTCCCTAAGGTCACAGAGCAGGGACAGAACAGGGACTTGCCCCCAGATGTGTCTGATTCTAGATCCAGGCTGTTAACCATCATCCATAATCCTTGCACAGGACAGATTGTATTATGTGCATAATAGAGACCGAAGACAGATTTATACAGGCACAGAAAGGGGGACATTAATGTTGATTGGAGTTGGGGGTCAAGGGAGAGGTCTAGTTTGGCTTCTTGAAGACAGGGTTGGGGCTTTGTTTTTTGCCAAATTGAGGAATGCCAGATGAACAATTCGAAGATCAGTTTATTGGCTAGCTCAGTCTTTGTTGCATAATGTCAGCTTCTTACTTGGGATCTACAGTAAGTCCCATGAGTATTTGGTTTCTGGGCTTCTCCCCAAAGACTGTAGGGGAAGGTTTTCTTGGTCCTTGCACATCCCTTGCACAGTCAATGATGAGCCTTTCCTGTGGGCTGCCTTTTGCTGTGTCTATTCTAGCCAACCAGCCACTTGATGCACAACTGGGTGGAAGGAAATTTTGGCCTCAGGGGTTTGGGAAAGGGACAAAGGAGAGCCTGTGACTCCAGATGGCACTGCACTTGGCTTCTCTGCAGAAAAATGCCTCAGCCAAGGAGAGATGCATTCTGGGACAACCGTAGCTCTACTGAGCCCCATGAAAAGAAAATCCCTGACATGGACCTACCTCTCTGTCACTCTTGCTATTCTCCTTATTCCCTTGCTAGCTTTTTTTTTTTTTTACTCTTTAAAAATCAGCTCAGAGTTCTGTGAAAGCCTCCTCTAGCACCACCCCAAACCGCTAACTTACTGCCCAACTCAGCCCCCCCTCCCCCGGGATGCTGTTCCTTTGCTTCTCCATTTGCATCAGGACAATGTCTCTCATTCAGCTGTGGATTCTCAGTGTCAATTGTGGGTCCCCGCACAGAGCAGCATTCGGGAGCCACTTGTTGAGCCAAAGTGAACTGAAGGAGGGCCCTCTGTTACGGGGACAAGAATCTAGGAAGGCAGGAGCATGAGAAGGGCAAGACCTCAGGGTGCTTATCTGAGTGCTGGACAGAACCACCAGGAGATATTTATGCCTTTTCTTCTAGCCATTTCCCCATTCTTCCCTGAGGTGGAAGGGACCCAGTCACCTGAGAGCGTACAGGACGGTGCCATTGGAGAAGAGGCGAATGAGCCTGTTCCCCACAGTGACCTCATGGAGGAAGGACTTCTTGGATTCCACAATGTAGGTGTCCGGCACCCAGAGGAACTCCACGAGGCGTGCATCCAGAGTGAAGCTCTTGTTGCCTTCAAAAACCAACCGCTGGTCTGTCCAGCGCTGTCTGAGGTATATGGTGGCCGTGTAGTCCTGAGGGGAAAGCCAAGTGGTAGAAATGGATGTTGGGGGGTGAGGGGGAGAAAGACTTTGAAAATGGAAGGAAAGGAGTGAAGTCTTACTCCCCTTCCAACCTTGACTTAGGTCAAGAGTACAGACTATAAAGTCTTATTCTTGAGGGAGCGGCCCGGAGCAATAAGAGAAGAAAGCACCTCATTTATTCTAGACAATAACTCTCATTGCCAAAAGGGAGCCCCACAAGAGCATGTTCAGGGCCTTAACTTGCTTGCCCTCTGTCCCAAAGGCCCGACCGAGTTGCTGAAGGTTTCGGTGAGCTAAGCACTTAGGTCATCTAGCATTTACCAGGAAGGCAGAGCAGGACCCCTTGGGCAACCTGCCTTTAGTGTCACTTTGTCTTTAATGGGTTCTCTCTCTCTCTCTCTCTTTTTTTTATTTTAAAGTTTTTTTTTTTTAAAGATTTTATTTATTTGACAGATCACAAGTAGGCAGAGAGGCAGGCAGAGAGAGAGAGAGAGAGGAGGAAGCAGGCTCCCCGCTGAGCAGAGAGCCCGATGCAGGGCTCGATCCCAGCACCCTGAGATCATGACCTGAGCTGAAGGCAGAGGCTTTAACCCACTGAGCTAATTAGGCGCCCCTTTAATGGGTTCTCTTAAGTGAGAGGATGGTGGAGAGCAGTCATGTGATTGTCAGCTGTCAACAGCTTAGCTTCTCTTCTGCTCTGGGAGGACCCACGCGATATTCAGCCTTCCCCAGCATACTTCCATTCTCTCCCTGGTTTCAAATGCACCCACTCCAATCCCTCATCTTTTCTCTCCTGGCTCTTGAATCTACTTTCCTCCTGATATGCAGAAGATCTGTTTTACAAGAATCTTCTGCTGCCTTGAGTTTAGGGATAGGTCTCCAGCTTCTGCCATTCCAAGTGCATGGGGGCGGTGGGTCTCTGTTCTGTTTTTGAGTAGGTAGAAAGTGCATCCCCATAAAACACAAGAAGGGCTCCTCAGGGGGAAGATGAAGAGTCGCACTTACCATGTCGCTCTCTGAAATACTAGAAATACTTGCAATGTCCAGAGTCAGTGCTATCTGAACTGGTTCTCCTAAGGATAAAGAAAACACCAGAAGGACTTACATAGAAACACAAACACACTACGTTAGCACAGTGTATTAAAAATTAGAAAATACAAAATAACACTGGCCTATTGGAAAATTTTATCCACTATGGAAGTATATAAAATGAAAGGAAAATTTCTCTCCTCCCCTTGTCAGGAATAACCACTGTGTAGAATGGAAAAAAAAAAGTATGAAAAAATTTTTGTATAAAAATGCACAAATATATAAATAGCTTAACATATAAGGGAGACCACCCTATGTTCACGAGTGCATATTTTAGAGGATGTAGTGGTATTTGCTACTTCTTTCTTGGAGGATGTTTCCTGTGGTGCTTGCAAGAGACAAACTGTTTAGAAATGTAGTATGAGATTTGGAAATTTATGCACAGAGATCTTTTTTTCCTCCCCTCAACTAAGTAAATTTACCACAAGATGGCATTCAAGACTGCTCATGGTTGAGCTCTTGCTCACCTCCTGCCACTTCCCTCCTCTTCCATTACTCTCCAGAAAGCCTAAACTATTTAGAATTCCAGAACCTTCCCCTGCGATCTGGTTCACAGATATTGGGCCTCAGGCCAAACTCCTGAGAGTGCTGGTCTCAGCTCTTGAGAAAGAGGCCTTGGGGCTACCATTCTCAGAATCCAGGCCAGAGTAGTCTGTTTCTCCTCAGACTTTAGATGTGAAAGGAAAGCCCAGGGGTGAGGAAGATGTGAGTTCACAGCTAGGAAAAGTTACTGAATCTTTCAGAACTACAGTTTTCTCCCCTGTTACAGGACTAATGCTAATGACATCATGGTTTCATCGAGAGGGTTAAATGAGATTAGCAAGTGACAGCTTCTTTACAGGGTGGTGGCAAGAGGAAATATGTAAGAAGAAGGTGATCAAAAATAATTATCTGTACAAGTCCCAGGACTGTCTGTCACATAATAATAGAGATTCAATATATGGCATTTGCCTTCCCTTCCCTATCACCTCCGTAATCCTAGCTAATTCTGGAAAAGGAACAAATTTACTCACCAGGTTAATAGCTGCAATAGCTTTCACTTGAAATAAATAAACCGGGGTGCCTCAGGGGACTGTGACAATGCATTAACCAGGCAGAGGAGAGGTGGAATTCAAAGGAAGCTTAAAACCATCTGATTGCTAGGAATCAGACAAAGCAACCTAATTATTAACTGAAGGAAACCAAGCCATAGAATGTAGGTAGGAATTTGGAAAGGGAGTTTTAGAACCAATGCAATTAAAAATAATTCAGCTAATACTTGGTGTTAATATTCGGTGGAAGAATGAGAGATTTTGGGGACAGACCCTGGAAGGTGATGAAGGAGCACGGTGCTAATTGGCTTTCTGCCCCTCAAGGCAGAAATTAATACAAGGAGCTTGGAGTCAGAGTGTTTGAATCCCATGCCCACCACTTGGTAGCTGTGTGACCTTGAGCAAATTGCTGAAGCTTTTTGTGCTCCAGTTCCTCGCCTGCGAAAGAGAGCTATTCACGTCTCCTTCTGAGGGTTGGGTTGGGAAGGTAACAGGATCTATTTTAAGTGTCTAGAGCACAGTGAGCAGTGGGTCAGTGTTATCTGCTTCCTGAGGAACATGGAGAACAGAATGTGCACAAAAGTCTACTCCACTGTGCTGTTTCGTTTGCTTCCAGCTAGTCCAGTGCGGACCTTCCTTCATTTGGCTTCTTTATGGACCAGAACTTGCTTTCTTCTCCTTAAGTTATTAGCGTGAACTGTGCCACCAGAGGGCAGCTTCCTCCTAGGAAAGAGGTCAAAGCTAGTTCCTGGACAGTGTTCCTAGGGCCTGCTTACACACCTGCACTCTGGCTACCTCATTCCCTGAAAAACCCTATGGAGGTCTTGTCTCTTAAGGACCTCGAGTGGGCAGACATTACAGAGAACATGGTCCCTCTACAGAATCCCAGGCAGCCACATACAGGTAGGTTCCTTTAGAAGACAGATTGCCAAGGTATTGGGGCCTGTGCCTTCCCCTTTTCAGCCCACGTGGATCTGGGCCTCACAATCCTCAGGTCTACCCCAGATTCAGAATGGGCACTTTGCCCAAGATCCTTGCCTCTTGTCGACCTGTGAGCAGGCAACAAGAAGGGCAGTATCCTGGCCTAATTTGGGGTTTGGGAGGCAGAACAGTTGGACCTAACCAGGGTGTACAGACTCATTTGCTTGTCATTAGTTGTCAGCTGGGCCTGAAGACCAGGGGAGCCTAAAGCCTTCCTAGGTTTGTTAACTTAAGGATCAAGTCTTTATTGTGTGTGGCCCTGAAAATGGTCTCTCTGATCTCCAGCTGAGGTGGGTGTAACTGGGCCAGCTGCTGTGCCCTGAAATCTGTTACAGCACATGCTCTGAGGCCATGCTTTACACAGCTGTGCCCCACCAGTGCCTGAGTGTGGCGGGGATACTAAGGCACAGTGTGGAAGGCAGGGGGACGGGAGACTCCTCTGATGGGCACCTGGGCTCAAGGTCTCCCTGGAGTCCCTTCCAAACACAGAGAACTGCACCATAGTCTAAGACACCTGTGCCCAACCTTCCTGCCCTCGCTCTCTCCTTGCCCCACAGTCAGCTTTCCCCTCTTGCCACCCCACATTCTGTCAGAGGTATTGCCCCAATAAATATCTTGCATGGATAATCACCTTTTGGTGTCTGCTCCTCAGAGGACCTGCACTAACCCATGAGTCCTAGATTTGACCAGAGAATTTTATCATGTGAGGGGAGGAGCAGGAAGAAAGGGGATTAAAACAGACCCACACACCCTGATGACGTGGAAGGCGCCATGCTTCGTGTTCACCCACTTCGTCTCAGGCAGTCCCCTCAGTCAGTCCCCTCTGTGAGCTGGAAGATATATTCCCATTTTACAGAAAGGGGAAAGCAGTAGAGACAGGAGCCAAATGGAGGTTTGTTCAACTCCAAATCTCTTTCTACCGCTTTCTGCTTCGTAAGGAGACACTAGCATCCACTTCGTCAATCTCGTATTTTATAAACAGAGACTGAGACCCTGTGAGGAGGTATGGGATTGGTCTTGTTCCCTCCCTCCTTGCCTTATTCTGTCACCAAATACCAATTGAGATCTTGCTCTCTGCCAAGTGCTGGGCTGCTGCTGGGGTTAGTGAGGTAAATAAAGCAAGACCCCCTCAAGGGGCTGCAGCCTAAAGCTGAGACAGATGTAAAACCAGCGGCATTGCTGGTACCGCCAGGTAATGGCTATGATTTGGAAGCATGTTCAAAACAAAGTATGAAGAATGGGGATGGGGCCTAAAGGAATCAGGGCTGGCTTCCCAGAGGAGGAAGCCTTTGATTTCAGACATGAAAAATTGGCATTTTGCCAGGGAGTCAAGTTGGAAGAAGCCATTCTCAACAGATAAACAGTCTCAACAAAGGCATGAAGCCCAGGGAAGCCGAGGGGGTCAGGGAGCATTGGGGCACACTTGTGGCAGGGCAGAGTGGGAGGAGTTGGGGCTGGCAACACTGGCAGACAGACAGAGGCCAGACTGGGAAGGCTTGGTGTGCCAAGGGGCTCTGGACTCTATGCAGAGGATGCTGGGACATAGGCAGGTGTTCTGAGCAGGCAAAGAGCCCAGGCAGGTGGCACAGTTGGGGTTAGCCTTGAGTGACCCAGCTGAAAGCTGGAAGGCTGGGTGGTGTGGTCCTGGCGAGTTCCTTAAATAATGACACTGGAAGTGGGGGCAGAAGGAAGACTGTGTGTGAAGGGTTGTTAGAAGCTCTGGTCCCCTCCTTAGCAGGGATGAGGACTTCTTTATCCAGCAGGTTGAGAGGCAAAGCACATTCTGGAAAGTAGTGTGAAAATCAGTGGCTATCCTCATCCTTCACTGCTCATCCTTAACAGGTCGCAGACCAGAAAATGGAGTCAACCAAAACCTTCTGAAACCCTCCTTTGCATATTGCCTCGGTTCTTGTCCTTTTGACTTAATGTCCTGGATGGACAAAAAGGACGACTTACCACCAAAATTGGGCCTGAGAAATTTGTTATATCCTGCTGTGAGGTTCTCAAAGCCAGGCAGAGAGAGCTTGTCACTTCTGCTGACCTCGATGTTGAACTGATTCCCCTGGATACATATCCTGGAAAAGAAAGTGGGTATTGATGCTTGTGCTTATTAAGGTGTGAGTAAGCATGTAGACACATAAACTTGAGCTTGTGTTTGCACGTATGTGTGTGCACTGTGCCCATGTACCAGCGGTGACTTTCCCAGAGAGAAATCTCTAATTTTCAGCTGCTGAGTTATTATGTCCTTATCCTACTCCATTTTATTGTCTGTTTGCCATACATCATCAGAATGCTGAGGTAATTTGGGAAACCCTTCAAGTGTCTTTAGAAAAAAGCACAAGGGGTTCATCCATCTATGACCATGTTGGAAACTTGAGTTCTCCAGATAGAATATACGGCAGGCAGTTATGTTGTCTGGGTGTATCAGGAGGGTGGATAGACTAGGGTTTATCTTGCCATTGGTAAGTCGGAAGACCTGCCACCCTTCCTACTTCATGCATATATGCAAAGCAATTCACCAAGGTCATTGTGAGGCAGCAAACTCACCTTGGAGTGAAGAGACTCAGACATATGAAGGTCAAGGGGAGACTGTATTTCATGTTGATAAGGCACTCATGCAGAGAGGGACCAAAGTAGAAATCACCTGGGGAAACAAGATGGGAGAAGTGACCCAAGGGGCTCACCTCCTCCAAGCCCAGCTCCATCCCGTGGGTCATCAGCTGCAGTATTTTCTCAGAACGTGTGGTGAGCAGGTTCTTTCCACACCATTTGGTTATAGTTCCTATTCCCTCCATGCCGTCCAGGAATGACTTCATTTTAGAGGATCACATCATAAATCCAACTCAAATAAAAGCTGACACCTTGTTTAGAGAGTGGCTCACAAGCACCAGAAATGCAGCCAGTCATCCTCGCCTGTGTGTCTGGAGAGCCCCAAGACTGTCTTTTCCCTGTCCTTATCCTGATTTTGCCAGGAAGGACACCCCCAACTATGCACTCACCCCGACAATGCCATTTATCCAAGGGTCTAGGCCTGTTAAGCAGGTCATGTAGTCAGGAAATGAAAACTTCCCAATAACAAACAAACAAACTTCCCAAGAACCTTCCATGTGCCAAGGAATACATCAGATACTTTCCCACGGATCTTCTCACTCCGCTGTCGCCGTGCCTTTGTGAGGTGGGTATGTTAATCCCGCATTGTGGTGAGGAAAGACTCACAGAAAGGTCACTGTGAATATCAGAGGAGACTCTGAGCCCGGGGTGGCAGCCTTGCAACCGTGATATTGGCAGCTTTCCCAACCTCCCAGACCTGCTCCCTGGGTGCTCTGAAGCCGTTCTGCGGGTTGGGTGAGTAAGCATCGTGTTTGCGTGAGGATGGTCAGGGACGACTTGGCCCAGGGGCCTAGTCTCCTCAGGCTTGGGAGTTCCTATCAGGTGTTCCTCCTGAGAGAGCAGCCGGCAGCCAGGCTAGTGAGCCTGTGACCTGTCATGCTGGTGACAGCAGAGTGGGGGTTCTTGGGTGCGGCTCAGGGCCTGAGCTGAGGCAGACAGTCCCAGGGTGGGTCACCCGTTCCTCTGTGGCAACCTCTGTGAACCAGGCCACCTTCAAAAGTCTAGCCATTCTGGGGCTTAAGGTGCCATTCAGCCATTAAGCAACTAATATTAATTTTACTTAGAAAGCAAATACATGCTCATCATAGAAATGAAAACAAGACAGAGAGGGATAATTAAAAGTGTAAGTCCCAGTGAAATGTCAATGTAGGTTCATCAGTTTAATGAATGTCCCACTCTGGTGGGCGATGGGATAGTAGGGAAGGCTGTATGTGGGGTGGGGTGGGGTGGGGAGGCTCAATTTTGCTGTGAGCCCAAAATTTCCCTAAAAAAATAAAGCGTAAAACAAAACAAAACAAAACCCCACCCCTCCCTCACCTCTCTCTAGTCTCACACCTCAATCAGTTGTCTCTTAACAGTTGTGGATTCTATGCATATATTATTGTATATTTATATACATTTTTGCTGCATGAAGACAAAATTAAAAAAATAAAATTCAGGTGATAGTATGCATTTTTTGATATTTACTTTTTTGCTTAATAATGACAGCCAACATTTCTTAAATACTTAATGCATGCTTGCACTCTGCTGAGAACCTCAGAAACTCTTACAACAACTCATTGAGGTAATTACTACCATTCTCCTCATTTTACAAATTAAAAAACTGAGGCTTTGAGAGGACAGGAAACAGTCCCAAGGTTGTAGAGCAGGTGAGGGACAGACCTGAATCAGGGCAAGATCACCCCATCTCTTCTAACTGCTACCCCAGGACACAGGCTCTTCTCCAATGCCAGCTTCTCAGTCTCTACAGACCTACCTCATTCTCTCTAATGGCTCAAGATATTTCATAATATTGGGGCACCTGGGTGGCTCAGGGGGTTAAGCCTCTGCCTTTGGCTCAGGTCATGATTTCAGGGTCCTGGGATGGAGCCCTGCATCGAGCCCTGCATCAGGGCTCTCTGCTCAGCAGGGAGCCTGCTTCCTGCCCCCCCCCCCCCACTCACCCGCCTGCCTCTCTGCCTATTTGTGATCTCTCTTTCTGTCAAATAAATAAAAATCTTTAAAAAAAAGTATTTCATAAGATCAATATACCAACATTTATATAACACACACCCTGCATATGGTACTAAGTTATTTCCTCATTTTCTACTGTTACAAAATCAGTAATGACATCTTTGCACATATATAAGCTCCTGGAACTCTGCACTCATATTTCTCTTCCTCAGCCCTTTCCTTCTCATCTTTTGATAAGTCAACATTGTCAATCTGCCAATGATCATATTCAAACCTTCTTCCTTTAGTTCATCTTCCAGTCTCTGTCCATTCCCTTGTCCCTGGCATCAAGTTTAACAGGGTCCAGGGAGTGGCTCCCATGACTTCCCATCCCTTCATTCAATTTTCCAAAGGCTTATTAACAAGCTCCTCCTGGGAATCAGACATGTGGGAGTCATCCCCAGAGCTCCCGTCTAGTGAGAGAGAGGAGCCTAAGCAGTGAAGTGACACAGCGTTCCCTGAGACTGTCCTATAACAGGGACTGAGGCAAAGGGGTACATGGTGTGCAAAGGAAGCAAGTGGTGAGCTCCATGGGGAAGGGTGGAACAGTGCCAGGATGGAAGTCTTAGAGAAATCGCTAGATTCTTGAAGAAAGTGTTTCCATCTGCCAGGTGGGCCCTCCAGATGCTGGGCAAAGGTAGGGAGGCTTGCCCACCAACACTCTCCCATCCACTTAGGCTCTGTCTCTCCCCTCTAGCCCATGGCCACCTGTGACTTTTTCCTACTCTGTTCTGACTTAGCTTCATTCTCATTTTGGGATATTCCTAAATTCTTCCTCCTATGGGAAATTGAATTTATCAGGCCAGTTGGAGAAAAACCTAGCTTCAGCTCCAAGACTCCTATTGAATCGTGTTTCTGCTCCCTGACTTCTTGTGTCTGAAAAGCTTTGCCCACACCAGACCTGGAAAAATGTCCCTATGTGACCTTGCTTGATCTGGTAAGATTGTTGAACAGGTCTCATTTTATATTAAGGAAGAAAAGAGAAGAAGAGGAAGCCCCCTAGATGCTGTGCTTGGTGTTTAATTACATTTAATTCTCATGACCATCAGGCCCACTGGGAATGAATTTCTAGAATCTCAGATTGGTGAAGGGATTTGGCCAAGGCCACAAAGCAATTAAGTGCCGTGATTTGAATCCAGGTCTTCCAGGCCCCTGTTCTTTGCCCTGCATTTAGGAAGAGGGCCCTAGCTCCCACAGTGAATCAGAATCTGCTTGACTCTGGTCCTTCTTACACCAAACACACCTCTAAGAGAGAGTGCTGCATCTACACTATGTCCCAAATGGCAACCCAACAGTGCTGGTGCCTTCAGCCTGCATGGCAGAAGAGCCAACAGCCAAGCGATGGCTTATGCATCTGCCTGCCTGAATGAAGGCTCTGGCCACCAGTGCTGCTGCAGACACTGGGAATGGCATTTGACAGCACCACATACTGAGCCACCAGAGGGGAGTGCCCTGAGGGGTTGTCCCCAGAGCTACAGGGGACCTGGAGAGTCCAGCTGGATCTAGCCCTTCCCACCTGCAGGGAACATGGTACTCAGAGGGTCTCCAGAGGTTCCTGAGTGGGGGAAGCCTAGAACTTTTACCCTACTCTGATGGGTTCTCTGCCAAGATCCCTCCTCTACATGGAAAGGTTTGAACTTTGGGTTGACACACCTGAGTCATTTAACCTTTCAGAGTGTGGGCTTTCCTATCTGAGAAATGGGAACAGAAAGCACTCCATAAATACTAATTTTCATTCTCCTCTCCCTTTGGCATCTTCTATGGGCACTTCAGGGATCCCACTCTGACCATGAGAGCCCAAAGCTCAATCTCATCTAATACCCCTTCGCTGCCACCCAGGGCAGGATCTGATTATAGTGTCCTTTTGAGGGCACGCATTTTGGCATCAGCTCAGGAAGGACAGGGCCAAGACACAGGACTGCAGGGTCACCCAGGTGGGAGATGGCAGCTTTTTCTAGACTGGCTCTAAGAGGCAGAGGTAATTCCAATATGCACACATTTCCGTTCCCATTCCCAGAATCTCCATCACACAGACAGTGAACCCCAAACATGTCCTGCTCTGGCCTCCTTCCCATGCAGGCAGAGTTCCCCTGACTTCCGTCACTTCTGCATAGACAGGATCATTTGTTGGGAAGCAGGAGTGGAGCCCAAATTAGGTCGAGGCGAGGAAAGCATTAATGCCATGGGAACCTCCTTAAGAAAATCACAGCAGGTGAAATTGTGGGGTGGGGTGGGGGCCCTGGTTGGCAGTGCAGAGAGGAAGGAGCCCTTGTGGCTCTTGGGTTAGACAGAAGAAGCTCTAATCTTGACTCTGCCACTGACTTTGAGATTGTGTTGCTTCTCCCTGAGCTTTAGTTTCCTCCACTATAAAATGGGATGGTGAGCAACAGTTCTTCAGACAGTGGTGAGACCTGATACAAAGTAGGTGGTCAGCAAATTCTAGGCCAAGCCGCCTCCTTACTCCCGGCAGGGATTGTATCTGAATTTCCTTCCCTTTCCTCCCTCCAAGTACTAGAGGGCCCAGCAGTTTTCTTACCAGGATGCCACCGAGGCTCTGTTAGAGCAGGTCCTTCTGGCCTTCGGGCTGGGCATTCAGGCAGAACATGGTCTTCCGGGTCCCTGAGAGTCTCATCATCCTCAGCCCTGATGTGCTGGCTGCAGGCACACGGCCACTCTCTGATGGAGTGGCTCTACCCATGGGGAAGACAGAGCTGCAAGACCAGCTAGGCAGAGAAGTGGGCGGAACCTTCCATGGCTCCTCCCTCGGGTGGAGCTCAGACCTGGTCCCTGGTGTCTGTGGGAATCACCCAGCTGCTGCTATGACTACTGGCTTTCAGGGCTTTGATTCTGAGTTGGTATCTCGGCTGAGCTCCTGCACCACAGCCAGAAAAGAATCTTGAGATCAGAGACCCATGAAAGTCCAGGACAGTGGGTGACCGCACCCACCATGCCTGGAAGATGAGTCCTGGGCTCTAAATTTTGAGGACACCTCTGTCCTGATATCATGGAACAGGACTTAGCAGCAAGTAAGACCTTGGGCAAAACCACTTTGTCTCTCTAGTCTTCAGCTTCCCATCCTGAAGATAGAACTTGACCATTTCTAAAATTCTCATTCCTTGGACACTTTAAGGGCACCTTCAGAATCAACAGAAGCCTAGTGTTTGTAAAAGGAGACTTGCAGATCTGAGGCCATTGTGGGAAGTTTTCAAAAGAGATAAAGGGCCCAAGGGAAAGGAGGATTGGGGCTGAGGCGGCCAGCCCGGAAAGAGGTGGGAGAGACTTTGGGAAAAATCTGGCTAGATTTCTCGATCTCTCCTCCTTCACCATCCCCATCCCTCACATAGAAGGTTCTTTAACTCCCTGTGAAGTACCTTTAGGGTTCTCTGTCCTCCATAAGCAGCTGAACCTCCTACCAGAAGGGCTTCAACAGTGTGCACAGACTCCTAAATTCTCCCTGTCACCATAGCCAGTGGCCCCGAAACTCACCCCTGGCTCCAGACCCACGGGAAGGCATAAGGAATTCCTCGGAGACGTGGCTTTGTACCCTGAGAGAGTCAGGAGCGAGGAGTCTGATGGAGGGGCCTGGGAGAGAGTGGAGGCTGTGGCAAGAAGCCCTGAGGTGCCTCCTGCCCTCCCGACAGCATGGCCAAGCCCCTGCCCAGACGCCTGCCAGTCTTGGAGAGGAGAAGGTGGTGGGACAGGGGAAAAGCAGGACGGGGAGTGAATGAAGCTGCAAGGAACTAAAGGAGGTGGGGTGGAGTGGGTGGGCATCAGCGTGCGGCGTCCCACAGAAGCCTCTAGCTCCAAACCAGTTTCCTCAGTGTGCCCCAGAGCCTGGCCCGCCTTGCGAGCATTTCTGTGCACCTGAAGAGAAAGCTCTGTGATTTCTCCTGAGAGGCCGCCTCGCTTTCACCTGGGAACCTTGAATGTGGCTGAAACAGGAAAGGCTGAGGAGCTGGTTTCAGGTTCCCAATGAATGGAAACTGCTTTGTGGCTTTTCTGTGCTCGCAGAAAACAAAGGCTCAAAAGTAACAAAGACAATGCAGAGCTGGGGGTGGGGGGCGGGCGTGGGGTGTTCTCTGGCGCAGGCTCGGTGACACTTAGATGAAAGAGCCCGGGCTGGCTGGGTGGCTTTTGGCAAGTTACTGAAACCTCTTTGGACCTGTTTCCTTTTCTGACAAAGGAGGAGATGATTTCTGGAATCATTGTTGAAGAATTCAGTAATGACAGGCGTGTGGCGTATCTGAAATGACCTGGCACATTGTATGTGCTCAATAAGCTGTTCTTATCCCGATGTTAGTATCGTCTCATGTCTCCTCTTCTCTGCTCAGTCCTCCATCTGTCTGAGTATCCACAGCCATCATTAATTTATCGTATTTATCATCTCTATTGTAAGTGGGGAGTTTCCATGGAAGCCAAGTCCAGTGGTCCTGGCGTTGCTCCTTGGCTCCAGAACCCCCGATAGTCTCTGCACCATTCAGGCCACCTAGCTCCCAAGTGTGACCTCTACTCTCAGGGCACCCGAAGTCAGTGGTATTTCAGGATGTTCAGCTATGCAGACGTACTGCCCATGGGTTACTCATCCTGGTGTCCACCTCCTACACCCCCCTGGCTACACACCCTCCTAGAATGTGTCCCAGAAAAACAAAGGGCAGAGTGATGGAGTACGCCTTGCCTGGGGCATCGGTCACCGTGCACACGAGATAGTATAAATGAAGTATAATGTATAATTAGAGCATAATGACGCCGTACATGTATATGGCGCTCTGTAGTTTTCCGAACCTTTTGATTTGCCTGTGTCTTGTCTTGTTTGAGCCACATTAGAATCCTGGGAAGCTAGTAAGGCTTGTTCCTTTATTCTCATTTTGCTGATGAGAAAACTATGCCCAGAGTCACACAGGTACCACGTATGGATTGGAACCCAGGTCTTAGGATTTTGAGTCAGCTGCTTACCTCCTAGGTCCATGCAGTGATTCTGGGGTAGGGCTGGGGAACAGAGGAAAAGACTCCAAGTGGAGCAAGGGACAGAGCCAGCCTTTGGATTTTCCTCTGTCCTGGGAGGCCAAGGTGGGACAAGCCTACCTCGCACCTGGACTTCTCAGGAGATGCTGCCTAATCAGACTGATTACCGCCCCCCACCCCCTACCCCAACCTGCAATCCCCGCTGGAAACTCTAGACAACCTGGATCTCCTTAGTCCCTGCCTCCCACCAACACCTGACTGATCCCCACCGCAGACACCTTCTCATTTGTCTTCTCTGCATCTCCTCAGTTTGGACACTGGGGTCTCCAAAACGAGGCCTGCAAATACCAGGCTATGTGCAAGAGGAACCCACTAAAGTGTGGGGAGAAAATATTAGGATTTCTAGGGCTTCAAACAATGGGAGAGATAATTATATCTTCTCATATTACTATGGGATGGGTACTGGCTGCTCACTGGTCAGTCAGACCATCTGAGGTCACATGCCAAGGTCACATACCGAACAGCCTAGCCATACTGGCCTGAGACAGAGCAGGGGCTCTAAACTGGGAGGGCTTGGCACCCACTCCTCTGCTTTCTGTGTAACTTTACTTTCTTCAGGGCAGGTGGGCCAGGTTAAATGGATTTATTATTGGTTTTCACTAAATAAACCCTGAAGAAATGGACACATGGCTTAAAAACGAGTCCCGCCAGAAGAAACTACTTCCAGAAGATAGCATTAATAATGCAGAGGCCAACATCAAGAAAATGGTAGTGTTGATGCTGGGCCTACTTCATGCCCAACATAATTAAACATCTTCCGAATGAAGAGTTTGAGTGGTTTTCAAACCCTGGTGAAAACTATAAAAAACACAATTGACATGTTCGTAAGAACAACTGATGGACATCAGAGAAGGAAATTTATCAGCTGAATTTAAACAAAAGCCTTTGTATAATTGGTGAGAAAGACTAAAACACTAATATTTTAGTAAGCACAGCCAATGAAGTACTTTTTTTCATTTGGATGCCTGCACCTTACTGAGGTTATCTTTTTTCAACTCTGAAAGCTGTAAGAATCAAGTATCAAAATAATTTGCACTTAAAACCAGATCTTCTGAATATTGAACTGCAAAATGTTAATATGCAGGTAGCACAACCATCATAGAACATATCGACCACATTGCACTCACTAAAATTAATACTCATAATAATTCTTTTCCATGAAAAGGTGTTTTTGTACGATTAACAAAATAAAATCATTAAAATTAGTGTTATTTTATCCTTAGCTCGCCCATGTACATTCTTCTTTCTGTCTAGGTCTTAACTGTGGTATTGTGATTTGTAATATGACATCTGTAGTTGGCCTTTGTCCTTAAGACTGGCACAGAGCTGAAACCCAGGGATTTTCCAGGTGATGAGCTCCAGATCATATCTTTTGTTATATTAATGCAGCAACTTTTGGAATGGGGTCACCTAAGGATGGGGGCTGGTTGCCAAAGGAGACCACCGGGTGACTGGAACTTTCGATCCCACCCCCTATTTCCAGGGAGAGCAGAGGGGTTGGAGGTTGAATCAACCACTGATGATGGCTAATGACTCAATCGCATTTAAGTGAATGAAGCCTCCATAAAATCCTAAAAGGATGGGGTTCAGAGAACGTCAGCACTGGTGAACACATGAGGGCGGCAGGAGAGTGGTGGGCACGGAGAAGGCATGGCAGCTCCGTACCCTTCCCCAGCCCCTGCCTGTGCTCCTCTTCTATTCCTGAGTTCTAGCCCTTCTAATAGACAGGTCATCTAGTAAGTAAACTATTTCTGAGCTGTGAGCTGTTCTAGCAAATGAATCCAACCGGAGGAGAGGCTCTTTAGAGCCTCTGATCTCTAGCCAGTTGGTGAGAAGCACAGGTGACAAAATGCACTTGTGATTGACATCTGAAGTTGAGGGCAGGGGCAGTATGGTGGGACTGACCCCTTAACCTCTGGGATGTGATGCTCTCTCGGAGTAGATAGTGTCAGAATTGAGTTGAATCATAGGACACCCAGCTAGTGTTGGAGGATTGTTGGCTGGTGTGGGGGCGGAAAAACCCACACATTAGAGTTTGGCGTAGAATCATTACTTATACCCATACTGTATTAGGACATGAGACATGTATATGATTTCTAAGTACATAAATACATGTATATTGAAGGTCTATGGAAACAGTTGGGCCAGACTGGTGAGGAAGTTCCTGGCTATCCTTTTAATTTCCCATTATATTTTGTCTACCACATATCACCAGACCGATCTTCATAAAAACCCAGAGGAGAGCCAATTCCTACTCTGATTTCTGCTCTCCTTTGAATCCCCTCTCCTAGAAAGAGTGGCAGAGCCCTAACTGCCTTCTGGGGCTGGGCAGCCAACGAGATGTAAGAATAGGGTTGAGTGTAAGGCATGTAGGAAACCATGTGGGAACCACAGGAAATAGGAAAGTTCTTTGCCTAATTCAAAAGTCTCTAATTCAAAACACTCTAATTCAAAAGTCTTAAACCTCAGACAGGCAAGAGAAAACCCTGTCGTGGCCTGCATGTAACTTGGGGGCTGGCATCCAACCCCCGAGCAGGTCAAGGCCAACCTGGGAGGATGCTGTCCATCTCTCCAGACAGGTCATTTTCTGCCTGTTCCCAAATGGGTTCTACACCGTGGTCCTTGCTAACTGGAGCTGATTTTGGCCCTCTACTAGACCCTCTTCCTGGCCGAGGAAGCCCCAGCTGAACATACCTAGTTCTGATGCCGCCGCCCTCTGGGGAGCCACATGACTCTCCTCCCTGGAGCGGTCCTTACACGTTGCTCTTGTTGGGTTTTACTGTTCTCAACACATCACTGACCTGCCTGCTTCCACCACTAAGCTGGCTGCTCCCTGAGCTCTTATTTCTCCTTGCGTCCCCAATACCAATGTCAGCGCCTTGGTCCCACAGTGTGTGAGTCTGCTGAGCCACTGAATGCATGTAAACAGTGGTACCTGTACACGGGGTAATAGCAGTGCATTATTAACTTTAGTGTTTGCTTCTAATTTCTATTAATAATAAGCACATGCCTTCTCCTTTCACCCCTTTGCCCTTTCCCCACAACTCCCTCAACTCTGATGCATAAACTTTCGGACCTGATGTGCTTAAGGGACCAGGAAGGAAAAGAAAGGGCACGTGGTGAACATGTCTTTCTTGGCAATGTTTCTGCAGTGGAGAAAAACCATGCGGCCAGGGCAGCGGGTCCCAAAGTGCGGTCTGCCCAGACGTCCCTGTATCAGCTGCACCAGGAGGACTTAGTAAAAATGCACACTCCTGGGCCCCTCTCTTGACTTACTGCATCAGAATCTCAAGCAGTATGGCCTAGGAAATCTGAATTCTCATAAACTCCCCAGGTACTCCTTCTTGGGTCTAATATTTGAGGACTGCTGCTCTAAGGCAGAGCTCCTGTTTCGTTCACTCCGTGATTCAGAGAATCCACCGTACAGAATCCCTACCCGTTCTGGGCCAGGCACTGTGCCAAGTGCTGGTGGAACATTGTTGACTCACACCCAGTCCTTGTTTTTTGGAAGCTCATAGTTCAGAAGTTGAGACAGACAAGAAATAAGAAGCCTATTTAGCTACAGGAGCTCAGGAGGAGATGAACAGCCAGTAACAACGGCTAGGGGGCTGGCCAACTTAGGCAGAGTGACCCTGGAATGTCCCTTTGAGATGTGACATGGAAGCTGATCCCCAGAGGGACAGGAAGGAGTTGGCCATGTGTCTGGAGAGCCTGGGAGGTAGGATGGGGGCTGAGGGACACCTATGGGTACACCCCCTGGTTTAGGGAAATGAGTCTTGATGAGGGAAGCCTCCCCAGGAGCTTCCCCCTCTCAAACTCTTAGTTTGTAATGTCTATGGTGACATAAACCCTTACTTAGGCTTTGACCCTTCACATCTCCTGGGGTTCAGCCAGATTCCCACAGTCTGAGAATTCTGCAAGCCAGGGAGGTTTCACTCATTCTCTCCGACCCCGACTGCTTTGTTCTTTTTCTCTCAACCTCTTCTTTTGAGCTGTTAAGTCCCTGGCACCTTTACAGGACTGCCAGAGCTGTATTAAAGTATTAAAGACGACAGAGCTCACTCCCAAGCCGCAAAGACAATCGTTGGCCCTGTTGGCCATGGGGGCAGGTGGAGAAAGGCGGGCCGGACTGCAGGGAAGCAGTGTTTAACAAGGACAGACCATCCCCGCCACTTACTGTGTGCCCCGCGTGCAAAGCCAGACCCAGGAAGGTGGCAACTCTCTCACCGAACCCCCGCCTTCACTTTACTGTAAGAGACCATGCCTTATCATACTGCCCGTGCTCAAAAAGCAAAACCAAACCCAAACCAAACCCGTCTGCCATTGCCAGAGGGCCAGACTATATACATTACCTTTATTTGTCGAACTGTTTCATGGGTCAGTTTCCAGGAATCCTTGAGTTCAGGGGTCCTTGAACGTTGCCTCAGCTTCTGAGCCCAGTGTGGCCTCTCACCACTCTGAATAGGTCCAGGGGAATAAAAAAGTTATTTTGAACATCAGGCATTTGAGCTCCTGAAATCTCTTATCGGCCTGAAAGCATTGCTTCATGAAAGAACTCAAGATTGAGGTGCCTGGGTGGCTCAATAGGTTAAAGCTCTGCCTTCGGCTCAGGTCATGATCCCAGGGTCCTGGGATCGAGCCCCAAATCGCATTGGGCTCTCTGCTCGGTGGGGAGCCTGCTTCCCCCCACCCCCACCCTCTGCCTGCCTCTCTGCCTACTTGTGATCTCTGTCTGTCAAATCAATCAATCAATCAATCAATCAATCTTAAAAAAAGAAAAAAGAACTCAAGATTGTCCCAAAGCCCTTCCTCCAGAACAACCAAGAAATAGTGATTCTTATCACCTCAGATAAGAAGTATCCACTTCACACCTAAATAGGCTTTGTCACAAAAAGGGTCATATCTCCCATCTATTCTCCTCAGGGCCCATTTATCTTTCCTGAAAGTCATTTGTTTTCCTGTAAGCACTCTCTCTCCCCTGCCCCCCCCCCCTTCTAAGAGGTCCCTGGTTTTCTCTTAGATGTCTACCCGCCCACCCCTTCCCCTATTAAGTTGGCATATAAGCACCAATTCTAACTGCCACTTTGAGCCACATTTCTTTGTGAATTCCCATATTTATGTAAATAAAATTCTGTCTTTTCTCTTGTTAAATCTGTCTTTTGTCTGTTTAATTCACAGGCCCCAATTCACCTACACAAGAGAATACAGGAAAAGTGTTTTCTCCCCAACAAGCTCCATTTCATTTACCAGCTTGCCCCGGCCCACCCAGGATCCTTGGCCCCTTCCCCCGGAGTCAGGAGGAGTCTCTCTGGATGAGAAGGGCAGGGGCTCTGCTGATCGTAAGGAGATGCCAAGACTCTGTGGTGAGGCCATCAGAACTCAGGGCGCTGGGTCTGGTTTGGGATTAGCAAGTTCAATTTACATGGCTGAGTACAGTAGAGCACAAGTATTGGAGTGAAAAGTGGGTTCCAATACCTTGGCTCTGACAATTCCTACTCTGCGATCTTGGGAAATCACCTAATCATCCTGAACATCAGTTTTTATTTGTAAAATGGGGATAATAATACCTACCCCATGGCATTAGCATAGGTAGGGTACCTTGCACTTGGCCTGGTATGCAGGTGGTGCTTAATATTTTTCATTTGAGATTTCAGAGTCAGGGTCCTCAGGAGCCAGTCACACCCTCCCTGGCAGCATTTTGTGTTACAAGATGCCGACATGGCACCTGGCACCGGAAACCTTCCAGCCCCAAGGCACTGGGAGCGGCTAGCACAGAAGGGGCCTCTGTAGGGACCTGTTGGCGGAGATCTGCCAGGCCACCGGCCTGACCTGCTGGTGGCTTCGGAGCCTTGCAGTACAGACATCACACGTGTGGAGCTCACTTTACCGACCTTCAGAGCAGCTCCTTGCCATCCTCAGGGCTAACCCAACTCTGAGCTGTCTACCGCTTCTGATAAAAACAGGCCCACAGCTAAGTCTTCTGTGTCTTAGAGAGTCAGGGTACAACTTCAGAGCCTACCATGTGTCAGATGGTCTTTGCATTGTGAACAAAATAGGTAGGGTTTCTGCTTTCCAGATCCAGACATTCTAGTGAGGAGAGACAAAGTAAATGAATGCATAGACACTAGATACAGAATCAGGTAGAGATAAGGGTTATGAGGAACTACAAAGCTAAAGGGACGGGGGTGGGGGGGTGGAGGGGTGGGGGAGGTCAGGGGGGTCGGGGATCTATGTTAGATGCGGTGGTCATGGAAGGCCTCTCTGAGGAGGTAACATTAGAAGGGGGCCTGAAGGAGGGGGTGCTGTCCCATGCTGTCCCATGCTGTCCCGTCCTGGCTTCCTTCCTCCAGCCCCATTCCCTGTCAATTCTCTTTTGGAACTCTGCTATCATCAGGTGACTTCCCTGCTTGAATGTCCTTAAATGGATTCTTTTTTTTTTTTTTTTCCCTAAATAAGCCTTTTTGGCAGGGCATTCAAAAGCCTTCAGGGTTTGGCCATAAAGGTACTCACCTACCATCTCTCCTTCACTCTGCAATTGTCAGTCCATACCGAACTGTCCACAGTTCCCCAAATCTCCCTCTCTCTCCTCCCAGACCCAGCCTTGCACATGCTGTTCCCTGCTGGAAACATCCTTTGTCCTCCTCTTAGTGTCCATCAGGCCAACCACAGCAGGTCCCTCCAAGTCCCTCTTGTTCCAGCCAGGCTTTCTCCCCTTCCTCCATGCTGACCATGCACCATAGCACTGCATGGCTTCTCCCAGCATCATCTTCACTGCAGACCACAGACTACACAGTTTGTTTCTTGCCTGCCCCCACACCAGATGATGAGCTCCTAGGGAAATTATTTGCATCCATCCTTAATGCCTAGCATAAAACTGGATACTTTGTAGGCTTTGGATGTAGTAATGAATGAATAGGGAAAAGAATCCATTCTATTCATTCTTTGTCACCTTAGCGGGCCCTTTCCAGCTTGGCACATTTTATTTAGTAAGAAAACTAGATCCCGTCTCTTTCTCCCAAGCAGTGTCCTTTTTCTCTGCTGTCTGCTTAGGAGTCCTTTCCATTGTTGTCCCCTGTTCTCCTTCATGCTGTCTCTTCTCTTGACCCTCCTCTGCAGGCCTACACCTGCAGTTGTGGGTCTGGAGCTTGGGTGCACCTCTATAGGCCTGCTCCAACACCTCCCAGCTGACTCAGACCTTTTTCCTGATCTCCTAGATCTCCTCTCAGATCCCCAGCTGGAGATGGGCTCTGGGTCCTGGTTGGCTAGAACTGAAGCCACTTTAAGCTAGAAGGCCTCTGCTGATCAGGTGGAGCCAGCCTGGAGGCCACCCCAGGCCAGAGGACAAAGGTGGCAATGGAGCTGTCCACGTCACTGTGACCCTTTAGATACTAAAGAGCCAACTGCATTGACCATATTGACTTAGAGACACCCCCTTAAATACATGGCCCTGCTTTACCTTCTACTAGATTGAGCTTTAGACATTTAAATACTCTGACCTAAAGTTTGCCTCATTCGCTACTTTGCCTGGAACCTGGTGATCAGACTGACTGTCTGGTCATTCTATCAATGAGAGACCACATACTTACGCATGCTTTCAGCCATTTAGGATGTATTTCTTGGTTTGGGCCCTTTGCAAGGCTCTAGATCGGAGTCAGCAAATGTGTTCCGTGAAGGGCCAGATGGTGCCTGTTGAAGGCTCTCTAGCCATGCTGTCCTGATGTCCTAGAGCAGAGGCAGCCACCGGTAATACATAACGGAATGGGTGAGGTGATGTTCCACTGAAAACTTACTTACGACACCAGGCGTTGGGCAGGATTGGCCCATGGCCTGGAGTTTGCTGACTCCTGCCTTTGACTGTTGATGACTCACGAGCAGGAGCATGTATCGAGAGTGCTGCTCATGTGTGGGATTGGGCCCCGTCCTTCATTTGTTACAAGACTTATTTATTTATTTATATTAGATAAAGAGAGACCGAGAGAGAGAGAGAGAGAGTGTGTGTATAAGATGGGGGAGAGAAAGGTGGGGGAAAGGGGGAGAAGCAGACTCCATCCTGAGCCCAGAGCCTGACTGGAGGCTCGGTTCCATGACTCTGAGATCATGACCTGAGCCGAGGCCAAGAGTCTGACGCTCAACCCACTAAGCCACCCAGGTGCTCCTGATTGGGGCCCTTTTAATGAAATGTTTTGAAAACTTAATTCATTTCTAGAATTTCCCCCACCAAATCAACACCTGTTCCCTTGTTCTAACTTTTTCTGTAATATAAAGTTCCATTAGACTTTTTCCTCGAAACCTTCCAATCCACTTTCCTTACTTCTTTCTTTTACAGCTTCCTTGCCTCCTTGAGGATACACTCTCAGGGCTGTCACTTCACTAGTCTATGGATGACTCACTGGGGTCCTCAGGACTTCCTGCTGGAGTTACTGCAGCAGAGGGGACCCAACCACAGGCAGCTGGAATTTACTCCTAGGCTCTCAAAGCTGGCCCACCCAAGGTCCACTGCAAACCCAAACTAGAAAGTTGTTCCCTTCTGCGCAGGTCATAGATTCCAGTGTCCCTTTAATATTAAATATTTATTTATTTGAGAGAAAGAAAAAGAGAGGGGTTGGGAGAGGGAGAATGAGAATCTCAATCAGACTCCCCACTGAGCATGGAGCCCAATGGGGCTCGATCTCATGACCCTGAGATCATGACCTAAGCCAAAATCAAGAGTCAGATGCTTAACTGACTAGGACACCCAGATGTCCCTCCAGTGCCTTTTTGAGGCCAGGCAACCACTCTTCTCTCATCAGAGAGGTGGGAGATAGCTAATCTATGGTCTCTACCTCCCACAATAGGTACCTCCAAATCCTTCTTCCTGAAAACCCACACCCAGCACTGTGCTTTCCTTCCACCACTGTTATGGAATTTGTGCATTACTCATCACTCAGCATTCATCCTTCAACACTTACTCAAAAGTCTTAATCAGGTGCCTCTTATGTTGCAGGTGCAAAATAAACATGGTCCTTGCCTTTATGAGCTTCCAAGTCAGCAAATGCTTTCTAAAAAGGGTCACAGAGTAAACACGTTCAACTTTGTGATCCTCATGGTATCTCACAACTACTCAGTTTTGCTGTAGTAATTCAAAAGAAGTCTCAGTCCATACATAAACACATGCTCATGGCTGTGTTCCAATAAAACTATTTATAAAACTAGGCAGAGGACAACATCAGGCCAGCCATGATTGTTGAACATTTACCATTTCATCCTTGTGCTGTCTAAAAATTGTGATTCTGTGAAACACCAGCACATGAGTACTGAGAAATACCTGAATCCTTAACAAAATGAGGTAACATGAAACCTTAGAAAAGTATATTTGATGAATGAAAAGTAAAATGGTGTCCAGTTTAGAGAAAATGGAGGCTGGAGGTTTGAGTGGTAGAAGGGAAGGTAATGGGACATGAGAAAGTGTCACTGGATCTATCTGAGATGAGAAGCGGTGTTCAGAGAAGTTTCTAGAAGAGGTGATACCCCAGCTGAATCTTGAAAGGTGAGTAGGTGTCAGAGGCAGGAAGAGCATTCCAAGTGGAGGGAACAGCATGAGTGAGGCACAGGTATGGTGGGGAAGTTGTCAGGGTGCCTTGTGACAATCTCGGAGTGCCATGCTCAGGGGTTTGGACTTCATTTTGTGGGAACAGCAAAGCAACACGATCAAATTTGTATTGTAGAAAGATTACTCTGGCAGCTGTTTGGTGGAAAGATTACTGTTGGAGATACTAAAGGCAAGAGGTCCAGCTCGGAAACCAGAGCAGTGGTCCTGGCCCACACTACTGTGGGCCTGAACTGAAGAGTCAGGCCTGGGCTGGTCACTTCCCGAGCTGCGCCTCACATATCAAAGGAAGAGGGTGAAATGAGATGATCTCTAAAGTTTATTTGCTTTGCCCAGGGTCCCAGGAAGGGTTTATCTTCCCTGGAATGGGGGACAGGGTTCTCAAGATACCGGGAGGACACAATGTGCTGTCAGGCCAGCTTAGAGGAGCGCCATGTTTCTGGTGGGTGCAAATGTCTGGGACAACCTCCCGTCTCCAGGAGGGTTCCAGGGTGGCTGGAGACACAGAACAGGTCCCAGTGGGCAGAATGAGGACCGTGAGACTTGCCTCCTGTCTCTGAGACACTGAGGCAGGCTGGGAGCCTGAGCACCATTCTGAACGATTCAAACCTTCAGAGAGGCGTGCACAGCCACCCCATGGCGTCATCAGATGCCCACTCCAGCCCAGCCACACCATCTCCTGCCTGGCCTACACCAGGTTCTGCCTAACCGCTTCCATCCTGGTAGCCGCATTCATATCATAGTGTTTGCCTCCCTGGCTCCCCATCTCCCTGCCCTACTCCTTTCTCTTCTCCATATCTTAGCTATTTCTACCACCCTCCAGAATTCAGCCAATTACTACGTTTATTGCTTATTATCTGTTAGTCTCTTTGCTACCGAATGAAAGCTCCACGTAGGCAAGAGGCTTCACCTGCTCTGTTCCCTGGTGTATTCCAGAGCCTGGCATGTAGAAGGGAGATGGATTTGCTGAAGGAACCACAGTGACTCAGTGCTGTTGGCATTTTAGGATTCCTGTCTTAGGAAACAGCTAAAGAGCTGGAATGCCTTGCCCAAGGACACAGCCAGCAAGTGGTTGACTGCCAAGTCATTGTCCCCTCCACCAGGTCTGGCTGAGCCCTGAGCTGAAGTGGGCTGTGTGATGTGCTCTCACCCCTGGGAACACTGCTCCTTCCCTTGACTGAGCTCCTTCAGCCTCACGGGCAACTCCCAAGTCTGCCTCCAACTCTCAACATCCCCTGCTCCAGACTGAAGGAGGATACCCCTTTGGTAAGGAGATGTGCCCTACTTAGAGCCTGGACCCAGGAGATGCTTTTGGGCTATGGTAGTGGGTTGTGCTGAATTTCCTCGTGCTCAAGGATATAGATGTTAGAGATACTTGGCTCAGGGTGGGGGGAAATAGAGGCAGGTGGAAGGCAGGGGGAGCGATTTGGCAGAGGCATGAGGCTTGCATGGAGCAGCTAATTCTGGAGGTGCCTGCCTTAGAGACCAGTCCTATGAGACTCAATCCCGCCCATTTTTGCCACGGGCTCTGGCTTGCTCCCACCCCCTTTCTCCCTGAATATATGTGTCACTTAACATCCTTAGAACGCAATGTACTTTTTAATCCCTCTAACATGCATTTGTTTTGTAAACATACAGCCAGGTCAGGTGTGGCCATTGCCGGGCCGTAGCCTTGTCAGTCCTCTTCGAGGGCCACCTGAGAAATATCCTGTTGCTACTACTATCTCCCCCAAAGGCCAGGGGACCACCACTCCTAGAATGCTAACGAGTGCCAAGGTCTCGAGGAAGGACCCTCTACTGTGGAACCAAATTGCCTTCTCATCTTTTCATCTTCTTCCCTTCTCTGCTCTGCTGCCACCATGCCCCAAACATACCACATTCCTTCACGCCTCCCCGTTGCTGCACACCCCATGCTCTTCCTGGATCACCTGCCCTGCCCTCTCCACCCACTGAACTGCTCCTCATTCTTCCAGAGCCACGCTCAGCGCTGGCCTCTCTGGGAGGTCTTCCTGCTTGTTGATTTTCTACACACACACACACACACTCTGTATACACACACCTTCCATATGCACACACACAGATACAGAAGCACATACACCACACACCCTATTCATACATAGACACATACATCTATACACTAAATAAATACACAGATATTCATAATTTCCTTCTCCTAAATATATACATACCCCTATTCCCTTCCAAATACTCCACTCACATATACAAACATACCCCACTGTCCCACCTTTCCAACACACATTCATATACCCACAGTGCCCTCTACGCCCTCCTCTGACATACACAACAGCTAACCACCCCTTCTCCATGCTCCGTAGCCTCCCATCCCGGGCCATGGGTGTTCATTTCCTGTTCCTCACCTCTCAGTCAAGAGCCCTGTGTGGCCAGTGGGAAAGTCTCTTCAGAAGAATCTTTAAGGCAAAACCAGAAATTCCCAAGCAAAACTACTTATCAGAAACCTTCTGGCTCAACCTGTCCTCAGGCAAAAGGAACACTAAATGAATTTAGCTCAAAGGGTGAAAGCATCTCTTATCCTCCGAGGTCATCTTAATGAGATTGCCGAAAAGCTCACTAATTCAAATCCCTACTTCTTCCTGTTAGAGTCTTTCAAGAACTTCCCCCCTTATCTTCTTGCCTCCATTTTCTCCCATCTACCACCCACTGCCCAAGCCCTCTTTCTGAAATGCAGATCTGGTCATGTCACGCTCTGCCTCAAAAGCTATCAATGGCTCCTATTGCCTCTAGTAGAAGGCTCTAGATTCCATATTATGCCATTTCAGGCCCTCTATGGTCTTTCCCAAATGACTTCCCTAGTCTTACTCCCAGTACAAGCTCACTCTCAACAGGCTGCCCCCGTGTCCCAGCCACCCCAAAAATCTTCTGCCTTTTATGCGCTCTGTAGTTTTGCTGCTGCTGCTCCCATCCCATAGGATACCATGCCTTGCCCATGCCTCCCCTCTTGAAAGCTAACTTATTCTTTAAGACTTCAAATGCATCTTCTCACCAAGAACCTCCTAGTTGGAGGGAATCTCTGTCCCACAACACTTTGCCTCTGTGATCTAGCAAAGCACAAGAGTTGATTGGATTCATGTTTCTCCACAATGGTGTGGAAAGCTCCTTGAAGTCAGGAACTATGTGTTATTAATTGTTGTCTCTAATCCCTCTCCCCCTTCCCTGCATCCAAGTGCTTGGCTCAGATGAGGAATTAAATCAGCCGTGGAATTGAAGGGTTTTCTACAAACTCTTGTAGGAACCACTGATGCTGACGGATGGAGGTAGGGGCTCTGTGATGGCTGCAACCCTCCACAGCCATGCAAATGGGGCATGGTAGAGTGGTTAGCGGGGGTCACTCAGGGATGACACTGACATTTCTTAGAGAGCAGGTTCCAATGGTTGGGGAAGCTGACTCCAGCTGGTGCCATGTTATTTTCCCACTTGTGAGAACCAGGCAGTCTCTTTCCTTCCTAAGCCTCTTCCTCTTCTGTCCAGTTCCCATCTCTGGCTCTTCTCCAGGGGAATTTGTGTCCATAATGGTGGAATAATTAGCTCCCAGTCCTGGCCTGCATTAACCTTGACTTGATGGTGTCAGCTAATGAGAGAGAGGGAGCAGGAGGGCTCAGGCATTAGGGCGCCTCTAACTGAACTCCTTTCTCTAGGACCTGACTGGAGCTGAACCATAGCTAAGCAGCCCCCTGGCCCTAAGAGGGTCCTTGCACGTGTCTTCACTCCCAAGCAAGAGAGATCATGACAGATTTTCCCACGTTCTATGTCAAATCCCTCCCCAAACAAACAAATAAATAACAAATTAATTAAAATGTGTATCTCTGTACCTTTACCTGGTATCTTTGCCGAACTTCTGGTTGCCCTGGCAACAGAGAGACAAAAGTCATAGCCCTTGCTTGCTAATTGAAGTTGGACAAGCTGCGTGACTCATTTGAGTCTGTTTTCTTATCTATAAAATGGCGATAATGGATTAAATGACCTAATGCCTGTAGGTGCTCCATCATCATGCTGCGTTCAGGAATGGGAGCTGTTGGGATTAGTATTTGGTCCCAATACTGTGGCTCTGTACCCTCTCTGGGCCTCAGTTTCCTTTTTTCTCAAATAGGGGCTAGGACTTGTTCATCAGTAATTCTTTAGCAGAATGCTAAGATGGGATAGGTCTTTAGGTCTTTGTTTCTTATCACTTATAGTCCTGCCTGTTTGAAGTTCCACCGATGTAAAAAACTCCTGTCATAGTTTTCATATTAGTCCTGGTAACACGCTGATGGAGAGAAGTGAGTTTCTTAATAGTGTCCATTGGAGCCGCCCCATGCAGCTGGGAGAAGTCACCACACTTCACCAACTGCTCCTCCAATGGCTTCTGTCTCTGGCCGCCAACTCTTCCAGTCCACGCAGGAACCCTCCTGTCAGCACGGTGGTTTAGTTTATGGAGATTTTCCATGTCCGTGATCTCAAATCCCCCCTCCCAGTAACTCCATGGGACAGCTGGACTAAATGCCATCAGCCCCAGGTTGTGGATGGAATGTTCGCCCTTCCATCTGCTGGCTTATCCGATGAACACCGAGGGAGCACATCTGGTACAAGTGGCCGCGGCTCAAACGATTTCGGTGGATGTGGCTGAGGTGTCCAGGCTCTAAGTGGAGGCTCCGGGTCAGCGTTTCAGGCCATTCTGTGCCGGGTCCAGATGGTGTCTTTACTGACTGAGCCGGTAAACTGTCCACACCTGACAGAGGGGCTGCCCCCCCACCCCCAGTAATTTAGAACTGACGTAGCCCCTTGAGAGTTACAGAATCATTTTCGCACAAATGAAGGACATCACCTACAGATGCCAGCCGGGAGGACGACAGATGTTTTGAAAGCTTGAACTCCAGGGGACAGGATCTGGGTGCTGTCTCCTGGACCAGGCCCTAACGTGGGGCTGTGACTAAGGAGGCTGACAGGTCCTCAGGAGGATCACGTGCTCTCTGAAGAACGTGGGAGTTATCCAGAGGGGAGGGTCAGTCTGCAACCTTGGAAAGCAGAGCTCACAGAACAAGAACTTGGCCTTGTTTATACAGGACGTGCCAAGGGAAAGAGGCTGGAATCTGCCAGACGTGTTTTCAGGTCACTGGAATGGTTTGCCTCTTGCTGGAAGAAGATAGTTCATGAGGCCTCGGCACGGTTCTGGGCACTCCCTGCACTGCCCCCTGCGCGCCTCCCCCACCCCTGCCACTGCTAGCTCATTTCTCTTGGCTTTGATTTCAGCATAAGAAGAGATGTTCTGTTTATAATTTGGTTTCCCTTTTGTATTTGTTTACAGAGACACCAACACTGACCATGTAGCATACTTACTCTGGCTTCTTCCCCAACTTAATCTCCTTCTCTGCCTCCCTTCTTTTCCTCCCTTTTTCTTCTTCACCTTCTTTTCCCTGTGCTTCCTCCCCTCCCTGTCTTGCTCTTATTTTCCTATGGATCTATTTCTCAAAATAAATCCATAAAGTGGAGTAAATTCTAGTTGGTCCATGAGCCTTTTGTGAGTGTGGGTGGTATGAGCTGGTTCCCCGAGAGCCTTGGTAGAGTCGAGTTGCCGGACTGAGAACGCTGGGGCCAGGCCCTGGAACCAGGCCACCACACCACGGCCTCTGCCCCTCAGCCCAGCTCAGCAGCCTGCCTGGCGGCGTCTCTGAGTTTTCTTGAACTGCAACATCCCTGGGCAAATAAACAATCAGTTTCGTGGTTTATAACCAGTCCTGGTTCCATTTTATTTCTGTAAACACTGCTTGTAATTTTCCAGAGCCTTTTAATCTTATTGTCTGCATGCTTATAGACCAACACCGCTCTCTTCCGCAGTGAAGGGAGGTATAAAGAAAGAAACGCATGGTTTGACTATTAGGCATGGAACGGGAAATACCCAGTTGAAGATTATTCTTTTAAAAAAAAACTAGTCATCTTCAGGTGCCCTGAGGTGGGAGAAGCTGATGTAGTAGAGAAAGCAGTGTCCCAGGGGCGCCTGGGTGGCTCAGTGGGTTAAAGCCTCTGCTTTCGGCTCAGGTCATGATCCCAGGGTCCTGGGATCGAGCCCCACATCAGGCTCTCTGCTCCGCGGAGAGCCTGCTTCCTCCTCTCTCTCCCTGCCTGCCTCTCTTGCCTACTTGTAATCTCTGTGTGTCAAATAAATAAATAAAATCTTAAAAAAAAAAAAAGCAGTGTCCCTGCGAGTAGAGAAGCCAAGACCCCTAAAAAATGGGCCCCAAAGCCTTCATTTCAAGGGACTCTTCAGTGCTGCTTCCCTTGGCGAGATGCCAACTAACTGTCCTTTTGGCTTTGCTCTAGGAAAGGTGAGTAGCTGTTTGCAATTTCAATGGCATATCAAGCAGGTGCACTTCTGTAATCATCTCTTATACATAGGATATAGTGTGGGATGAAGCTCTACACAGAGGCAGGGGCTCTTGTGGCCGGTGAGGACTGGCTGTCACATCAAATACCTTTGTTCTCTTTCCTGGACATTGTGTTTGCCCTGCTGACACCGAGCTAGAAGGAATGTCCTGAATGACATTTCAGGTTCCTCTCCTTTTGATTATATTTTTGAGTTGGATGGCTCAGTTCTATTGCTTCAACAATAAAAGAAGGAGGCGATTCATTTTGTTTAAAGGAAGGCTCATGCATTCCTTATGTAAATATTAGCAGTACCCCCGGTGCTGTAATCCCCTTTCAGACTCACAGGTATGAGCCTGAGAAATAAACATCTTGTTGGCAGCTCAGTGGTGACGGGCATTGTGTGGTTTGGTGGCCTAAGCCTACGTCTCGTCGTGCACATTACAACTACAGGTCACTGCTAGGTCGTGGAGATGGGAATGGAGCTGAGCATGGGACATAGCTGGGTGGGGAGGGCAAGGCAGGGCAGGGCCGATCTGAGAGCTATCTGGACCTGGGCAAGGATCCAGGATCACTCCCCACATTCATATCCCAGGCCCCGAGACAGAGTATTTGTATTTTATTATCTGCATCATATGGCTTTACCCAGGTAGCTAGCTGACAAGAGAAGTGGATGAGGTCTTGGATAGAGGGAAGCCATGGGAATGGGATGGGCAGGGTCCAGTAAGACTGTCAGGAGGAGAGAAGAGAAACATCCCTCCATCCCTTCACTTATTCATTCATTCACTCCGGGCATGTTTATCAGCACCTGCTCTGTGACACAAAGATAAATGAAACATGCCATCTAGTCTCAAGGTGGGGGAGAAAGGCAAGTCAGTCATAATGATGAGAGATACTGACTGGGCCTTGCTCTGTACGGTACCTTTTTGTGTCAACACCTCCTTTCCTCAGGGTGACAGAAAGAGGGCTGGGTGTCCCTGGCACACACTGGGGGCTGCATCATAGGAGAGGAAACCTGAGCTTGGGGAACCCGAGTCTTTTATAGTGGACAGTAAGCCTACCTGCCCTTTGCTTCGGAGGGGGACCATACCTATTTTCTGAGGCCCTTTGTTACACAAACTTGCTGGAAAAGGTGTGTCCATAACTAAGATGATGTCCCTGCTCACAAGATCTACAGAAACATGAGAAACTCTTGGAAAACTGTATCCCAACATAGATCAGTTTTGTTTCTTTAGGAGGATAGTTTTTGTAGAGACTGAGAAGGAGGTAGAGAGGGAAGACCTTGGCTCTGGTACCAAAGCCTTTATTCTCCTCTGGCAGGACTCAGTCCTGGGACAGGGCCACAGCGGAACAGATAAAAGAGGTTAGCAGCAGGGATGGGGGGAGAGGGGTGGAATCGGGCGCCCTCCCTGTTGGACAGTGATAAAGGCTTTGCTTTTTGGAAAACATGTGTATTCATCCTATTAGCATTCCAGAGCAGGTATCTGAGGAGAAACGCAATCAGATTGCCCCAGCTTGGCATGAGGGAGAGTGTTGTGTACAATTCAACGTGATGATCTGAAGGAAGGAAATTCAAGTGCCTTCAAGACCTACCAGGTTCTGTGACCAACATTTCCACACCCTGCATTTCATCTAATCTGATAATAACTTTTCTTTTCCTTTTTTTGTTGTGGTAAAACACATATGACATAAAATTTACCACTAAATTCATTCACAAGGTTGTGCCACCATCACCCCTACCTAGTTCTGGAACATTTTCATCGCCCCAAACAGAAAACCCCAGGTTCATGGAAGCAGTCACTCCCCATCCTTGCCCCTCGTCCCTGGCAACCACCAATCTGCTTTCGGCCTCTATGGATTTGCTTATTCTATATATTTGTAACAATCATTTGATATAAATATTGTTATTCCCGTTTTATAGGTAAAGAAGCCATAGCTCAGAGAAGTTCATGTCC
Source organism: Mellivora capensis (assembly GCA_004024625.1). Lineage (NCBI taxonomy): Eukaryota > Metazoa > Chordata > Mammalia > Carnivora > Mustelidae > Mellivora > Mellivora capensis. The sequence goes on along the minus strand of PISX010000790.1, from coordinate 69,480 downwards.
CATCTAAAGTCACAGAACAGATAGGTGATGGGTGTGGTGGGTTCTCTACTGAGCTCCCCATGGAGAGGAGAGAGGTCGGTCACTCACGTGGCCGCTAGCAGCATCCCCCCTATGAGTGTGGCAGAGTGTGCGCAGGGCAGAGCAGGGGGAGCAGGAGTCCAGTGCACAGGCCTGAAGCAGGACGGGAGCAAGAAGGGAGCAGGAAGAAGAGGCCCTCCCGGTCGAGGAAGGGCCCAAGGTGCTGTGGCCACTGCAGCAGGAGGCTCTCTCTTGCAAAGGTGGTGTCTGGAGCAGGGGAGACACTCCTGATTCTGGGGAAGCTTCCAGCAAGTATGTGGCCTCCATACTTCAGACCTAACGGCTTAGTTCATTCGGGTGAGAACACCAAGGGAAGGCCCCAGGAAGTCAGCTGACTCAAGTTTCTTTCTCTCCAGGGAAACCCAGACCTGTCTTTGGGTGAAAGGCTCTCTGTCAGCTGCCAACACCCCCAGGCTGTCTGGGGGGCTGAGAGACCGAGCGGGAGTTCATGAATGGCCTCCAGTCAGAGGCAGCTGCCAACTGACGCCTCCTGAAGCACTGTGTGAGCCTTTTGTTCCTTTCCTGGGAACCCACGAGAAGCTGGGCCAGGGCGCTGCACACCATGGCAGCCTGGACCCTGCGGCTTTCGCCTCCTCCTTCAGCCATATGGGGTCATTTTCTGGGTCTTCCCCTAAGCCTTTCAGGTTCAGGAGCCCTTCTTTTTGCTTTGGGGTATATGGGGTATATGGTAGGTGTTTGGGTGTGTTCCTTCCTTAATTCCTGAAACCTGAGAGGCTTGTGGTCTTTCCCTTCACGGAATGTTAGCCTCTCCCCTTCCCAGTGCTGCCCGCCCCACCTTGGCTCCCCAGGAAACAGAAGCGGGTGGGGGAAGAGGGGTTTCTCTAGGGTGCCCAGACTCATCCTCGGTGGAGGGGACCCTCTTCTCTTAAATCTTTCTCTCGTGGGGCGTATGGCATCCTTTGGCCCTGAGGGTCCTCAGAAGGGTTAAATGTTCAGCAAAAAGAGCCCTTCCAGATGGGCTGTGCTGTGACAGCTGTTGTGAAGGGACTCTGCCAGCCCCTCAGGGCCTCTGGGACACGACTGTGACAGCATCTGGCTGTGTCTGCGTCCAGTCAGATGAGCTGGGAGGTAAGGCATGTGGCTCCCTCCTGGCAATGATCTGTCTGTCTGTGAATGTGACCCCACAGATGTCCGTCTGTCTGCCTTCCTCACACCACACCGTTTCCATCAGCAACCTGACTCCACGGGCAAGCCTTCTCCTCGGTGTCAGGATGATGACCCCGCAATGCCTGGTGGGGGCGAGTGGGGGTGAGGGGAGCAGGGTAGGCACAGGAGACATCTGGCTGCCCGGAAAGGTGGCCCCGGGGGTAAGTGGCCTATCCCTGCCTGGCAGAGCTGGTGCGGAGGCAGAATGGATTTGGGGTCACCGAGTGCTGCCACGTGCGGCTGTGTGAACTCGCATAAATCCCTTTGCCACAGTGAGCCTTCACGTCCTCCTTTGTGACGGGGATAATGCCTACCGCACCGAGTTGTGAGGCTTCACGCGAGAGCTCATGTGAAGTTCCCAGTTGATGGGCAGTAAATGTCAGTTTATTAGAGTCTAGTTATTTTAGAGTTTGACCCTTTCATTTAGCATTAATACATCCTAACAGAAAGGTGGGTTGGCTCAGAGACCCCTAGGTCAGGAGAGGCCTTGGCCTGCCTGAGCCTTTTCTGGGATGGTGATCTCATTAGTGTGCCTGGTGGTGGACCTGAGGAGAGGACCTGAGGCTTTGACTTTCTGTCCTTTCCCAGGAAGGAAGGTCCTCCTGCTGTGGGACAGTTTTTCCTTCAAGGCTATGAGCTGCACATCCCTTCCTTAAGTGAGGAAAGCCAGCTTCTAATCTGCTACTTGTCCCTCAGACTCCCACCCTCTCCACTTACCTGCTCTTCAGGCATGTGAGGCTTGAAGAGAGGAGCGGCTGGGGGTGGACACTCGGCACAGCTGTCTGGAGCCAACTGCTCCTATGAGTGGAGAATCCATGTTTGGGGAACACAGGGCTTCAGAGGAAGGCAGAGACCCAGGCCCTTCCCTTGGCGAGGCCCCCTGGGGAACACTGATGTCAGCAAATGCCACCGGAAAGAAAACTTCTGTGTTCGGTCTCATCTGAGCATCCCTTCATCCTGGAGGAGAGAAGAGGAATAGGTGGGAGGACCTTCTGTGGAAACAGAGAAGCTTTCCCAGTGCTCATTATATAAATGACAAGGCCACGGTGAGTTGAAGTAGCTCACTTTATCCTCTCTTTACAGTCATCTGGCCCTCACTCTTCTTTCTGTTGTCCATTGTCCCCAGATGACAAAAACAATGGCTGGGCCCAGCCCTTAGGGCCTTAACACACACACAAGAGCCAGCTTTCTCAGAACAGAGTGGGTGACAAGAAAAGACACGGCTGATGACAAGGGCTGTTTCTGTGGTGACACAGGCAGACAGATGTCCTTACTCTAGAGCACTACAGTTGGGTGAGACCACAGAGATCGCCCTCACCAAGGCCCAGAGGGAAACGGTCAGTCTCAGGTTGGGCTGTCCAACTGGTTGATTCAGCAGTAGAGCCAATGTCTCTGGTCAAAGGTGTGAGCTACTCTTCGAGTAGATTCCCTCTGACCTCCTGCAAATATGTGCATCTGAGGGAGGTAGTTCTGGTAGCTGGGCTGACAATGGCTGAGGAGGAATGAGAAACACCATCTTTGAGGAAGATTCCATCATTTTCTCTAGGTTTGCAGGGGAACACCGCAGAATTCTCTGCATGAGACAGATCTGTGAATGACTGTCATTTGTAGCAACAGTACTAGCTAACACTTAGGTTGTGCCACTGTCCTGGGCAGTTGCATGAGGTAATGCGTTCCCTCTTCACCACAGCTCTGGACACCAGGTACTGTCGTCACTTCTTGTGCTAGTGATGGTCTTTCAAGAAGCACAGGCCGAGATGTGGCTGGATGTGCCAGAGGCTTACAGGACAGGTGGTCTGTGAAGGGAAGGGGGCAGGGGAGGGTCACTGTTGAAAAGGAGAGAGGGCAGGAGAGTTCCGGTAGCAAGAGCCTTACTTACACAGCAGTGCAGTTCTGAGAAGCACTCGGTAAGGCTGATGGGAGCCTCTGTGTAAAAGTTGCTCCTTAGAAGGATTAGGTATCCTGTAAGAATGGGTGGAACTAATATGTCCTCCATGCTCAGTCATGGGCTGAGACAGCATGGACCAGCAGCCGCCATCCCCAGGGGCTTCTCTCTTCGGGTGGAGTGGGATGGTCCCATTAACATTACTGCCTGACCCTGAACCACGCATGGGGTGGTCAGGCGAGTTCTCTTGAAGGAGGTCCGAGCAGCACATCTCCATGGCTGCCACACCTGCATTTTACAGATGAGGAAACTGAGGCAGAGAGAGGTCAAGCTTCTGGTCTGTGGTCCCACAGTTAGTAAGTGGCAGAGCTGGCACCAAAGCTGGCTTGGGGCTAAATCCACCCTCTTAACCACCAGGCCACACTGTGGGCTGTTAGATTATTTGTTGGTGTGTGGGGGGAAAGTACTGTCATGTAACCTTTGGAATCCAGCAGACCTGCATGAACTTCTCCCTTGGGCATGCGCTAGTTGTGGGAAAATGGAGACTGGCGTGTGTAAAGTGCCTGGTGCAGTGGCTAAAGAAAAGTAGGTGTTCCCGCCCTCATTCTGTCTCCTAGGGGTGGAAAGACTCACAGTCTTGCATTGTTGATGTTGCCTGCTTATTGTCCCACTCTCTGAATGCCAGCCCTGACCCCCAAAAGGGTGTAATCAGCTGACTGAGCTGATTTCTGAAAGGATGTGGGCGCCAGAACAGCCTGGGGCCTTGGAGAGGATGGATGCGGGACAGGAGCCAGGCCTGGTCTTGGGGTATCCTCCCCACTGAAATGCAGCAGCAGTCACCCCGGGGCCTCCTTCTGTCCTGGGGAGATAACATTATTGACGTGACTAGAGAGGCCAGGCAGAGTGTCTGGTAGTCTACGGCTTCATCTCTCATCTCTCCAACAACCTTAGGCAAGAGGTCTTAACATTCTCATTTTTTCAGATGAGGAAACTGAGTCTTAGGGAGGTGAAGACGCTTGCCCAAGATCACACAGCTAATAAATAGCAGAGCTGGAATCTGAACCCAGTCTGACCGACTATAAAACCCACTCACTTTCCCCCACACCATGCTAATCTCATGAGGTAAAGTCCTTGCTTTATACATGAGAAAACAGAGGCTCAGAGAGGTAGAGTCACTCACCTAAGGTCACACAGCAGGTACATGGCCGCAGTGGGGTTGGAGCCCAACCCTGAGTGACTCCAAAGGCTCCAGGACAACCTTTCGTTCTGGACTTAGCCTGGACTCTGAGGAAGGCACAGGTCCTAGATTTAGGAGAATCTTTTGTGTTCTCCAGTCCCCAGTCTGCAATCCCAGCACCCACTCCTTGCTTTGTGGGTCTGGGAGATGGAGAAAAGAAGAGGGTCACTCTGCCTTTTCTGTTCCTTCATCCCATAGCCTGGAGGCCCTGACTGTGCAGTACCAGCCTGATCCCTGAATCAAAACCCAAAGACTGGGTCGAGCCCTTGAGTCATCCTCTTGACTGGGGGCAGGCCACTCACTGTAAAGCGGGGTGATGAGCACCCTGTTGGGAGGAGAATCCAGCAGCATGAAGGACCAGAAAAGACTCTGAAACCAGCCTAGGGTTGTATGACCACCTGGGTGGCGGGAGTGTTATTATCATTCTGCGGTTTTCTTCCTATCCTCTGCCCCCCTGCTTCCCCGAAGCCCTGACCAGCACGGAAGGCACCGCACCGTGCAGGCCTCCTTCTAGACCCGCATTGGTCAGCTCCCCTGTGGTGCCTGGCCTGGCCTGTCAGACCACATTTCTCCCAGTTCTCCAGCCCTCCCACCCTAGGCCTCCCAGCCAGCAGAATACTTCATTCCCTGAGGGGGAAATTCCAGAGCAGATAATCCAGCTGCCTTCATGACAAAAACCAATAGCAGATAAAGGAGTATTTACTGAGTACCTGGAACTTGCCAGGCGCTTCAAGTATTTTATCTTCTGCAGCGAACCTGAGAATTTTTTCCTGTTCATTTTTGCTGAGCCAGGCTCATGCTTAGGGGCATGCAGCTGGAGAGAGAGGGAGCCAGGATTCCAGATCTGGGCTGTCTTATTCACTGGGAAGACAGACCCTTTCCTCCCTATCATGGTGCACAGGCCGCTGATGGGCAGGTCCTTCTGATGGCCAAGGGCCTTGTCTGGGACGGTCTGTCTGTGCAGGAGGCAGAAGCCAGGATTAACAGCTTGGGTTGTGAGGGCTGCCTCTTCCTCCAGGCTGCCAAGGATTTCTCCATCACCAAAAGAAATGGAGACTCTGGGGACAGTTCTGCACAACCATCCTTCATCCCAGCCTCTTCTCAGTCTCTGAGCACCAGCTGGGCCTGAAGGAAGCTGCCTGGGGGCAGTGGTCAGAGGCCTTTGTCTGGGCCTAGGAGGGGCTGTGACTGCCGTGGGCAGCTTCCAGTGTGGGCACTGCACTTGGGGTCCCAGGAGCCGCCTCCAGGTGGCACATCAACACCCAGTATGTGATCTCGCCTCTCCGAGCCTCAGTTTCTTGGTTTACAAAATGGAACCATATCCTCAGCTCACTGCAGCATGGGACAGAATCAATGAGTCAGGATGGGGAAGTGCTGAAAGCAGAAAGTTCCCGGTAGGACCTGCTGCAGAATTTGCAGGGCCCGATGCAAAGATGAAGAAAGTGCCGATGTTCCTGTTCGCACATTTTCGGTGGTAGCAGAGCGTGACACCAGGGGCCGGGCCCTTGGAAGCGCGGGGCCCTGTACCCGCGCAGGCGAAGCTTCCCAAAGCCGGCGGTGGCTGGGGGTTAGGAGAAGTGGGGCGCGTCCTCCTCCCCGCAGCGGCTCACCCCTGCGGCCCTTCCGGCCCTTCCGGACGCGAGGCTCGAACTGAGGGTCCGGCGACGCGTTCGACGGGGCGCCTACGCCATCTAGCGGCGCCAGGCCGCGCAGCACCCGCCGCGCGCTCCCAGCCCGTGGGCCTCCCAGGCTCGGTGACCCTGCGTGGGCGGGCCGGCGGGCGCTTCCAGGTCCCACGTGCGGTCTGCATCTTCATCCCTTAGCTCCAACCCATCACCACGTCCTCTGCATCGTCCCTCAGGTCTCACACCTTATCCCACTCCGTCGTTAGTTCCTGGGTCCCCTCACCCGCCCGCTCACCCCCCGCTCCCGGAGCTTTTCCCCCTCGGGCGTCTGGAGGCACCCTCCCCGCTCCGCTCGGTCCAGCCTGCACTTCGTCTCTGCTGCGCAGCTCCTTGGAGCCCCGCTGTGGCTCTCTGCCACCTCCAGGGAAAGCCCAGTTTCCTTAGCCTGGCGTCCAAGGCCGTCCACCCTGGGTCCCTGGCCTGCCGTTGTCCTGCAAACACACCGTCGCTTCCTGACACCCATCCCGACTTGGGGTCCTCTCGTGTCCCGCCTGTCGGTCTCTCCAGCTCCCACCTCTGAATGAAAGCCTTCCAGGACTGCTAATCCTCAGGGTGCCCATCTGAGCCACTGCTCAGCAGTGCCCAGGAGTCGTCGGAGTCAGAAGTGGCCAGGTCAGGAGTGCGCCTAGAGTGATTTGGGGTTGTGAAGATGAAACGAAATGACACTCAGAATGGTGTCGGGCTCATTATAAGCACAGCAAATGCTGTCTCTATCATTATTATTTTAAGTTCTGTATTCATTAATTATTAATGACCTTGGTCATGTGATTTCACCTGGTTGAACTCTGCCCATCAGGAAAATGGCGATATTATTTATACTCTTATCCCAGAGGATTGTTCCAATACTAAATGAGGTGCTGCACGGAGGTGCTAGGTAGGCATGTAGCAAGTGATTGAGAGAGGTGGTCCTCTCCCTTTACACCATGCCCTAGATGCCCAGCAGATAGTCCCCTTTCATAGTTCCTTCTTACTGATCCAAAATTATTTAATTCTGGTATGCTCTGGAGGCTGAATTTCTTCCCAGGGCACTCTAGTCTTTTCTTTTAAGGTCTTTCACTGATTGGATGAGGCCTGCCACATAGTGGAAAATTGTCTGCTTTACTCAAAGGCTACTGAGTTCGATGTTAATCATGTCTACCAAATACCTTTGACCAAGGTACCATGGCCTAGCCAAGTTAACACATAAAATTAGTCCTCACAGAGGGCCTATATTTACCGCACAAGGACTTCTCTCCTTGATAGAATCCATGATAGTCTGTCTTTCTCCATCTCTCCCCAAGCATATACCTATTCTGTCTTGACATGAACAACGAGGGGCTTTGGTGCCTTAGACTGCACAGGGAGTGGGGGGTTAGGAGATGGAAGGATTGGATATTCTTAGCTCACAACCTCCTGCCACAAAATCCTTGCCCCTCATCAGGCATCTAGATTGGATAAGGGGCCTTGACTGGGCTTTGGGAGGAGAGCAGGAGAGATGGGACTGGATTTGAAGCTTTCCTGGTGGGAATGGGAGTGATGTGATGTAGCTGGAGGAACTTGGCTGGGAATGAACTGACCAGAAGAAACACCAGGAAAGGTAGGATGATGAGGTTAATTAATGCAAAGTACTTCTTATGGAGGTCAGGGGTCCCAGTTCGGTGGATAGCCCATGAAACATGAAAGGTGTTGGTGGTGTGCTGTGGGATTCCAGATTAAAACTTTTTAAAAACAATTTTAAGTTGACATGGAATCAATTACACATACTTAAAGAGTATAATATATCTGATACATGTATCCATTTGTGAAACCATCACACAATCAAGACGATAAACACAACCATCACTCTCAAAAATCTCTTCTTGCCCCTTGGTAATCTCTTTTACCTCTCCCCATCCCCAGACAACCACTGATCTCCTTCCTGTCACTATAGATTAGTTGGCAATTTCTCGAACTTTATATTAATGGAAACATACAGTATGTACCTTTTTCTTGGTCCAGCTTCTTTCATCAGCATAATTATTTTGGGATTCATTCATGTTGTTGTGTGCATCAAGAATTCATTTTTCTTTACTGCTGGGTTTTATTCCATTGTAGGGATATACCACAGTTTGTTTACCATTTACTTGTTGAAGGACAGTTGGCCCTGGCCTGATGTATTACCAGGGGAATATGTAGTAATAGAATTTAGTGCAGAGGTTGCAAATTCTGGAATGCTCTGTGCCACCCCTGTGCCAAGTGCATCTGCTACCCTTGTTTGGTTGGGTCTTTCGGCTGTCACTGAATGAGTTGGCAGACTACAAAAGTTAGGGGATTTCACATGCAAGTCCAGATTTTCAACTTTACTTGAAGAATTGTTAGGTCTAATAACTGGACCCACATTTCAGCAACATGACATCAGTCCCTAGAGCTGTGACATAATTGCCTCCTTTATCCTGGGCATGTATTCTCTAGGTTGCCACTAATTTCTTTAATTACCTGGCTCCATATACTCATTGAACTTGGCAGTTTCTGGCTTAGCGGTTAAGTGAGGCAGTCAGAAAGTCGTGAGTTCAAGTTGTTCTGTCACTTACTAGTTATTGTATCATGGCTAAGTTACTTAAACTATCTGAGCTCCAGTTTCCCCATTAGTAAATGGGATTAATAACAGAAACAACCTCAGGGTAGTGAGAATTGGATACATGTGAACTAGTTAGCATGCAATAATTGCTCCATAAATGATATTTAATATTATTGTTATATTATGGTTGCAGAGTAGATGGCAGAACAGCACAGTGGATGTGGCACTAGACTAGATTTCTGGTCCAAGTTCCGCTACCAACCAGCTTTGTAGCTCTGGGCTTTGGCCGCCCCATCTATTACATGAAGTAGTGGGGGATCAGTTAGCATGAGTCAAGTTGCAAGTGGCAGAAAGTTCAATTCCAACTGCCTTAAATAATAAAAAATTAATTTATTGCTATCTGCAGCACAAACCACTAGAGGTAAAAGTAGCTTCAGGTGAAGTTTGATCCAGCAGTTCAATGAAATCATAGAGTCCATTTGTTTCATCTCTCTGCCTTCTGTGGTATGATGTCCATCTAGAGATTGGCTTACCTGCAGGTTACAAAATGATTGCCTGTATGTCTCAGGGCTATGTGCTTATTTATTCATGTCCAACAGGGAGGAGTAACTTTGTTTCATTGTTTTCAGTAATGACTCTAAAATTCATGCTGTTTGCATTGGCTTAGGTCTTAAGCTACCCCTGAACAAGTCACTGTGGCCAGAGGCATGGGAGAAATGATTGGCTTAGTATAGGTTAAGTGTTCCATTCTAGAACTGGGAGTACAGCCAGTTCCCCCAGAGTCTCACGAGTCTTCAAAAGTCCACTTAGTGAGGCTGGCTGCCCCCAGGATTTTCCCCCAATCTTCAAGATCTGGATTTTTTGGTCTCCAGGCAGTCACTATTTTGATGTGGTAGGACATGCTGATTTCAGCTCCTCTAAGAAACCCATATGGGCATCTTTGCACATGTCCCTGGCATTATTCCCTATAGAGGAAGAGTAATTTGGCTTGAATTCATGGACTTGTTTTCATTGCTTTTTACTAATAGATTTCATGGCAGCTGCTTTCCAACACCTTCTGGTGTTTGTATATCATTAGAGCTCATTTTAGGAAGAGGTGGAGAATGGTCTTCATGCTCTCTAAGAAATGGAGCTGGGTGGAGATTTTGGAGCTTGGCATGCGTTTAAGCCCATTTCCAGCTGTGTGGGCAGATCCCTTCATGTCTTGGGGCATCATTTCTTCATCTGAAAAACAGGTGCCTAGAATTCCTACTTCACAGAGTTGTTATGAGATTCAAGCAGGATATCATCCATAGACAACCTGGCACCGAACAGTGGTCCCCAGTCCCATCTACACTTCCTCCTGGGAACCTCTCCAAGGGGCCTTGCTGGCCTCTGCTGAGAGGATTTACTTAGAGTTGTGATGTTAGAGAACCACAGGATGGGACGTAGTGGGATTCTGTATTTCCAGACATTATTTCTGTATTGGAACAAGGGATAGACTCTTGAACACCTGAGCAAGAAATGATAGCAAGCTTAGGCCCAGGTTTTCTGTAAATGCCTGGTGATCCTTCCCACCCCTGGCCCACCTGAGATCATGTCAAGATCAGCTCAGAGGAGCCATCCCGCCCCACGCTGGCTAGAGTAGCCTCCCCGACCACCCTGGTCACTCTCTACCGTGTCACAAATGTATTCTCTTCATGCCACTTTACTGGAAACATTTTATCTATGGTCTATTTACTCCCACTAGATACAAGGTTTTTAAGAGCAGGACACCTATATGTCCTGTTCAACATTTTAGGTTAGTTAGACTCCTCCAGAAGCCAACACTGAGGACGAGGCTGTGGGATCCAGGAGCTGACCTGGGAGGGGATCCTAGAAGTAATGGTAGGGGAGTACAGGAAATGAGAGAGGGGAGCCAATAAGGGGGTACACTGTTATATTACTGCTGTGGGTTCTTAGGGCTCAGTTCTACTGGAAAAGTCTGGGAGACGGTATAGAAGGCGCCCCAGAGTTCTTCCTATGGAAAGGAAAGGGGTATTTACACACCAGCTCTTGTCAGACATTGGTTAAGGGCTGCTCCAGGGAGATGTTAACTACCTGATTCTTCTGGCCTGCCCTGCTCACAGGCAGAGTGCAGCCATCCCGGCCGGCGTCTATCTGGGACAGTCAGATTACAGACGAAGTCCCAGGCATTTCCAGGGGGCACAGTTCAGTCCAACTGGGCAGTAACATGCTGTCTGCTACCTAGATGAATCCCCATCAGTGGGCACGGTTACTGGCAGACGGTGACCATGTGTGGGATGATTCAGGAGGAGCAGGATCCCTCCAGGAGGACAGGTTGGAGGCGGGCGTTCTGAGCGGAGAGCCTTGTTTCTCCAGTAGCCCGAGTGCTGAGAGATACACGGGTTCACAAAGCACGGGCCTCTCTCTGTTTCCGTGCTCCCTGGAAACTGCAGTGTTTATTTTCCCTTTGTTCCTTTATTAAAAGCTTTTTGTTTGTTTGTTTTAATATCACTCTTTTAATTAAGTTTTAAATTTTAATTCCAATATGGTTAACATATAGCGTGATTTTAGTTTCAGGTGTGCAATAAAGTGATTCAGCCGTTCCATACATCTCCCGGAGCTCCTCACCAGGGCACTCTTTAATCCCCTTCGCCTGATTCACCCAGACCCCCAGTGCCCTCCCCTCTGGTGACCGTCACTTTGTTCTCTAGAGCGAAGAGTCTGTTTTTTGGTTTGTCTCTTTTTTAATTTGTTCATTTGTTTGGTTTCTTAAATCCCACATGTGAGGGAAGTCACATGGTGTATGTCTTTCCACACTGACTTCTTTTGCTTAGCATGATACCCTCTGGCACCTTCCATGTTGCTGCAAATGACAAGATTTCACTATTTTTGATCACTGAGTAATATTCCATTGTGTCTATACATCACATCTTTTTTTTTTTTAATTTCTTTTCAGCGTAACAGAATTCATAGTTTTACACCGCACCCAGTGCTCCATGCAATGCGTGCCCTCCACAATACCCATCACATCTTTATTCATTCATCAACCGATGGTCACTTGGGCTGCTTCCATAATTTGGCTGTTGTAAACAATGCTGCTATAAACATAGGGGAGCATGTATCCTTTTGAATTAGTGTTTTCATATTCTTTGGGTAAATACCCAGTAGTGTGATTACTGGATTATAAGGTAGTTCTATTTTTAACTTTTTGAGGACTCTCCATACTGTTTTCCACAGCGGCTGCCCTAGTTTGCATTCCCACCAACAGTGCACAAGGGGTCCTTTTTTTCCACATTCTTTGCCGACACATTGTTTCTTGTGTTTTTGATTTTAGCCTTTCTGACAGGTATGAGGTGATATTACATTATAGTTTTGATTTGTGTTTCTCTGATGATGATGATGTTAAACATCTTTTCATGTGTCTGTTGGCCAGCTGCATGTCTTCTTTGGAGGAATGTCTATTCATGTCTTTTGGATTGGATTATTTGGTTTTGGGGTGTTGAATTTTTCCTTTATTAAAAGCTTTGATGAATGGTGACCCATACCCTTGTGACTGCGGCAACAGGTTGCTTCCCCCTCTCCATCTGGAGGACAACCAACTTTCTTTCTGTTGATTATTCATCTCAGGACCAATTTTGAATCTTTCTTTCATCCTGATTTCTCTCTGAATATCTCCAGATGCTGAATTTCCTCTTGACATTGGGTGTTCAGGACTGAATTGGATTTCTTGTGGTCTGGCCAGAACAGGAAGAAGGGTACCAGCCCTTCCACTTTTTGATAGCAGGGTCTTTTAGCCCTGGGTATACACTGGAGAACTTTCAAAACATAGTGGGCCCCACCTGTAGAGGTTCTTAGTTTCCCCTTCTCTGCTCCTCAAGTGCTTATGATAGACAGCCAGAGTAGAGATTCACTGGCCTAGACCTTATATAGGTATCTAACACAAGTATCTGAAAAGGTCAGAGGCGTCCTAGCTTCAGGTCCAGCTTGATCCAGAAGCCCAGTGATCTAATCAAGGTTTTTTGTGTTTCCCTCAGAATTCCTAAGTCGCTACCAACATGTTCTAGGGCTGTATACAATCTTATTCATGTCCAGTAGGAGAAAGGCCATATTCTTCCTCTTGTTCCCAGCACAACCTTGTGATTCATGCTTTTTGGACTGGTTTAGGTAACAAGCCAATCCCTAAACCAATCATTATGGTTAGGGGGTTGGCTCAGATCATGTGCTCCAGTCTTAGCACTGGGTGTGGTCAGTTCCCCACCTTAGCTCTGAACGCACATTATAACCACCTGAGCAGATTCTAAAGAATCCTCATGTCTGGGCCTTACTGGTAGAGACTCTACTTCAATTGGTCTGAGGTGGGACCCTGTCACTGGCATTTTTCAAAATTCCCCGGGTGATCCTGATATTCAGCCAAGGTGGAGAACCATGGCCGAGACATTGTATAGCCTCCTGATGCAAGTTCAGACACCCCAATATGAGAAGGTTCACAAGTACAGATCCTCTACTTGGGCCTAAGTGTATGTATGACTTACTAGAGGCTGGCCACATGTCTGGTAGCCCAAGATGACCACATGGTGGCACTCAAGAAGCCCAGAGAAACAGAGCCACATCCTCTACAGTTTCCAACCATGAGAAATTGTAGCCAGTGGCAATCAGACTGGGAGTATTCTGCACACGTGTGACTTGTGGGGGCCTGCTCTTGCTAGTGGCCCATGGGTAGTTATGGCTTTCCCCTTCACTGGATCAGTTTCTTCATCCACTATTTGGATTCAAAGAATACCCATGCCTCTTTGAACTGACTACAAATGAGTGAGATTTGTGTGTGGTACCTTCAGTTCCTTGGGGAGAGACAGAATCCCTTGGCAGGAAGGCTCTATGATAGAGTGGGAAGAGTTTAATCTCTATGGAGCTGTGCTACCCCAGGCAGGTGCCCCTACCTCCGAGCTTCAGTGTCCTAACCAGGAAAATGAGGACTCTGTCTCCCAGAGTGCTCGACATCAGCGTGAAATGAGATAATGTATGTAAGCCCCTAGTGCATACCTGGCACATAATAGGTGTTCAGTAAATCACTTTCCTTCCAAGAATACCATGGTTATCTCTTCATCTTTTTTAATGTGATGTTAAATGGGGACTCTAAGACATAGTGTCCAGTGTAAGTAATAATTTGTTGCTTTTGGTTGAAGCTACTCAATCAACCCTTGGACCCCAAGCCCCTCAGCAGAAGGTTCTGGCCACCTCTTCAACTCTGTATCCCCAACCATATCACATGTGACTCTGGACTTTCTACAGCAGAGGGTCTTGAGACTGGTAATCTTGTTGGAAGGAAGGTGTGATTTGCTTATATTTGCTTATAGTCACAGTATTTGTATTCAAATGGGATGCTTGCTGGGGGGCAGCTGAGGATGATGAATGGCACTGGGTCTGGCACCAAGCAAGTACTAATAACTGGATGCCAACTGAGCCGGTGAGCCTTACCTTTTCACAGCTTACCTCTCCTGCCCAAATGAGTCATGGAAGAAAATGAAAATGAAGAGTGTAAGAAATAGTTCTGTTTATTGATTAGAACATGGTATAAAATTACAATTTTCAGGCATTCTGGGCTTTCTGGGACGGGCATGCAGTGATGGGCTCTAGCAGGAGATGGAGTGAGGGCATGGACAACTGGACACTGGTTCTCTTCCTGGACACATCAGGGACTTGCACTACCAGCACAGATGCCAGTGTGAGAAAGAAATATTGGTTCTTGTCTCTGGAAACAAAGGATGTAGGTAGTTTGGGTCACCAGACAATGCCATGCTTAAGAATTCAGTTCTATTCTATATATGTTAAATGCTGGCTCTCCCAATCTGGTCATATATGGATTCATATTGTTCTGTAGATTGCTCATTCTTCCCACCAAAAGAAGGGACACAGGCACATTGGTTTGGGAGGCCATCAGAGGATGGTGTGCGTTTGGCTCAGGTCATCTTGCTTCCGGATACATCAAGGTCTGCTGGACTTGGAGGCAGTGGGCTGGGACACGCAAGCAGAAAAGTGTGCACTACTGTTTAAGCTCAAGCAGAGGGACCTTCCACAGGGCAGCAGCATGAAGAGATGAGCATGCTTCCAAAACAAACCCAGTTTCATCTTCTCTCTCTCAAGAAGACGGAGTAGGAAGAGCTGGCAATCAGAGACTGAGCCATGTGATGCTGGGTTCCATAGAAAGTCTCCAACGGAGAATTCTTCCAAAGTGTAAAAGGTGTTTCTGTCCCAAGAGTTGGTGTGCAGAGTCAGAACTAGGGCAGATCGAGGTGTTAAGAGATGGTTGTTCAGTACAACGTCTTTGAGAGGTGGATGGCTATGTCCACAGTTACATGACATTTTGGAACAGCTGGAGGGACCTCATGATGTTGTCATCCTGGAGGGGAGGAGGATGAAAAGAGAATGTTTAGAACTCTCTGAGGCTCCTCCCTGAGAAGCTCTGTAACGGTGAGCACATCTCCAGTGTGGGTTTCCCATGCGGAAAGAATGCTGCAAGGGCACAAGAACTAGGAGTAAGCAGTGGGGGCCTAGAGAGTGACCACCAATTCAAGGCAAGAAGCACCTTCTCTTGCCTTGGGAAATTAAAAAAAAAAGATTTTATTTATTTATTCATGAGAGAGATAGAAAGAGAGGCAGAGATGGAGGGAGAAGCAGGCTCCCCACGGAGCAGGGAGCTTGATGCAGGATTTGATCCCAGGACCCTGGGATCATGACCTGAGCTGAAGGCAGACACTTAACTGACTGAGCCACCCAGGTGCCCTGGCCTTAAGAAATTTATAAGAAGTAAATTATCCAGTGAAACAGTGAGTTTTACTTCTTTTAAGAAACTCTGCTCAACTGCATTTTATCAAATGATTTTTTGACATCTGCTGAGATGATTGTGTGTTTTTTAAAAAACTTTTTTTTTTACATATTACTGGTTTGATTTTTTACACCTATGTCCAGAGGGATTATATTAGCTTGAACATTTTCTTATTTTGTAATAGGCTTGTCATATTTTCATATTAGGGTTATGATAGCCTCATAAATCAAGTTGAGAAGTTTTTCCTCTTTTTCTATTCTCTGAGTTTGTATGAGATTAATATCATTTCTTTCTTGGAAAGAGTTTGAAATAATTTACAGAATAAGACATCTGTGTCTGCCATTTTCTTTATGGGAAAATTTTAAATTACAGATTCAGTTTCTTTAACATACATAGGACTATTCAGATTTTCTATTTCCTTTTGTGTTAGTTTTGATAAATTATAGTTGCAAAGAATTTGTGGGTTTTGCTTGTTGTCAAATTTGTTGAATAACAAACTATCATTTTTATAATGTCTGTAAGTCCTGTAGTGTTGTTACCCTTTCCATTCCTGATATTGATAGTTTGAGTTTTCTCTCTCTTTCTCTTTTGTTTAAATCAGTCTTGCTAAGCATTTATAATTTTATTAATTTTTGCAAAGAGGCAAATTTTGGTTTTACTGATTTTCTTATTGCATGTCTCCATTATATGTCTTCTATTTTACTTTCTTCTATTGTATATTCTCTAAGAAATAAGTATTGAATGTAGAAAATCCTCGAGTGTTTAGCTATTAAGCAACATACTTTTAAGTCCATGGGTCAGAAAAGAAAATATTTTGAATTAAAATGTAATGAAAATATGACATATTAAAATCTGTGGGATCTAAAACAGTACTTAAAGGAAATTTTATCCCTTTCTATGAACATATTGGAAAAGAATGGTTGAAAATATGATCTAAATCTTCATCTCAAAAAGCTAGGAAAAAAAACCCCAAATTAAAATAAAACAGAGGGAAGAAAATAATTTAGAGAACAAATAATGAAACAGAAAGCAGACATAGAAAAGAAATCAACAAAGACAAAAGTTGATTCTGTGTACTTGAAGTCTTTCTTAAAAGTTGCTAGAACTTTTAAAGTAAGTGTATGGGTTCTCGTGTCAGGCTGCCTAGATTCAAATCTGGATCTGTCATTTACCAGCTCAGTGCTCTTAATCCCTCTGTGCCTCAGTTTCTTTAAATGTAAAAATAGCATCAATTATAGTCTCTACCTATGTGAGCAAAAAATAAGTGAATTAATGAATAGCTATAACGGTTGCTAATGTGAGAAACTAAACAAATTTAAAAACTTCACTCACCGTGAAGCAAAGTCAAAAAGCAGACCTAAGTATGGCATAGAATTTGAAATTAGAACAATGGTGTTCTGGTTCCATCTCTGAGCTCTGTCACCTACTGTGTCTTAGCCGTATCTCTTAACTTTGCAAAGTCTCAGTTTTCTTTTCTTTAAAATGGGCGTGATCAATACTGCCCATCACCCAGTTTATGATTATCATGTTGAAATATTACTAGCCCTGTTGGTAAGTAAGTGATGACCTGAGCCTCCCACAGAGCATCTTACCCTCTGTCTATCTGGGAACTGGCCCAGGATCCCCTGAGCATCCAAAGATCCATCAGTTAACAGGCTGGCAAGCTTGAAAGGTCCCTCTAGGGCACTGCTCCACGGCATTGATCAAGGTCAGTTAAAAGTGGTCAATTCTCAGTTCACTTTCATTACTTGAATATGTTGAATACCACCCTGAATACAGCAGCACTGCGTCTCAGGGCTGTTGCGAAGGTCATGCATACACCTGAAACTTGGTAAGTCCTCAGTACCCGTTGATAACTTCTCTCCTGCTTTCGTGCATCTGCAGTTCTTACTGGGTGCGCTCAGGGTGACTGGTACTTTTCTGAAATAAGGTGGGGTTGGAAACGCATTTTTCTAAAGTAGATAAAAGCAGCTGTTTCCAATTCAGCTTCTGGCAGAGACTCTGGGCTGGTCTATCCTTTCAACGAATGAAAATGTGGTCCGAGGACCTGCAGTACCAGCATGACCTGGGAGAGCTTTAGAAACGTAGCATCTCAAACTCCCCTCCAGACCTATTGAATTAGAATCTGCATTTTAACCAGATCTTCAAGGACTTTGGTTTGCCCATTAAAGTTTTAGAAGCCTTGATCCCCAGAGCATTTGTGTTAAAACAAAGATCTCTACAGTCCACACCCACCTCCCCTCCAGCCATCTAGTGTTCATTTTCACAATCTTTTGGGCACACTATGGCTTGAAAATTACAGCTTTAGGGTTTTTCCTCCAAGATACTCCTTTGTAGTTTGAGGAGTGGGTCATTGAGCCAGAAGCAGGTTAAAAAATGAGTGTTGCCCACTTGGGAAGTCTTTGGTTTCACAGAGACCCCCTTTGGGCTTTCACATCCACTCCAGCCCATATCCTTCTCAGGCTGTCTGGCTCAGGCTGTGTTTAGCCAGGACCAACCACAGGCCAGTTGCAGGAGGGGAGAGAGTTGAAATTCAGAGTTTGCTGTTAGTGGGGTTGGCGGTAGTGGCTCTGACCTGAGGCCACAGGTTCTTATTCCTCCCCGCCTCCTGCAGGCCCTCAGCCCCCAGATTTCCTTTCCCAGATCTAGAGGTTTTATATTCTGAGGTCTCTCCTTACTTACTTCCTGACAGGATTCAAGAAATTCATCTAAAGTCACGATGCCATCTTTATTTTTGTCCATTTTCTGGAAGACACAACAGGAAGCACTTTAACAAACTTGATAATCTGCATTTCAAAACTCGCTCTTTGCTAACTGCCTTTGCCCTGAGAATCAAGGTGGTCTTTCACTGTCCTGACAACCCCACCCAGGCCCTGATTACAACACTTTGACACCCATGAACTTCCTTAAAACGGAAAGACTTGTTCCAGGCTCTCATTACCACATTATCAGATAATTCTGCTGACACCCTAATATGTCTTCCCCAGACCCTAGCCTCTCTGAGCCTCTGCTTTTCCCATCTGCAAAGTGAGAGGATTAGACAAGAATGAGCTCAGACATCTTCAAAACTCTACCACTAGCTTAGTCTTTTTTTTTTTCACCCTTTACCAGACATAAAATTTAATGCAATATGCTAAAAGAAATACTCTAAGGAGTTAGAAGACCTAAATTTCACTGATTATTCAATTATTTTCTGGCTACAGAATTTTGAGACTAGTTTAGTCTTTTACTGAAACACCACTGTGGTCATACAACTCTTCTAGTCATGGAGTAACTGTAGTCACCCAAGCAAGGCTAAACCTCCTCAATTAAAGATCTCAATCCAGCCCACCCTTGTTTCCAACTTTATTTTCCATTACTCCCCAGACATAAAGCCTTAACACCTACATATACATGGTTAATGACATCTTGTCTGGCTATTCTGCTCCACCAAGAATTTTTATGGAACTTAGAGGCTATACTGTAGCATTTATACTTCCTAATATACTTCCCTGTTCTATTCTATCTTTATTGATGTCATACAAATGAAATGTCTACCTATAGTATATATTTGGCTGCATAATGAGATCATCCATTACTTAGAGGTCAACACATCTTGTTTTCTAGTGTCTGCAATGCTTAGCACAGAGTAGGACACACACCACTTGCTCAGATGCTTGTGGGTTGACTGGTCTCCGTTGGGCTTAAAGCTCACACACAGTATGTGTGCACCTACCTGGAAGAAGACGTCCACATGCTGTCTCGGAGTGTCTTCTTTGAGCACGGGATAAGTGTATTTCCCCATCATGTCATAGATGGCTTTGACGATGTCCATCATCTCCTGGAGAGATGATAGGGAAGCACAGCGTGGGAACCATGAGGTCAAGCTCTTTTTAGGTGAGAATTGGGGGCTCCTTGTCACCCTTGTGAATGAAGGTGATTAAAAGGATTCTCTCCAGCTGATGAGAGGGAGTTAGAAAGCAAGCTGAATGGGCTATATTCTGGGAGCCTCCTCCTAGAGCGAGGGCAGCGGAAAATTCTCTGCCTTCAGAAGCTCTTGGGTAGGTTACGTTTTCTTGAGCATTATCCTCAGTGAGGGGTTATGTGTGGGATTGGGATGAACATGCTTGTGTACTGATGAACCCACACCCCATTTTTGGAAGACCCTCTCCCACTCCACTGTTCCTTTGAATGGTTGGGCCCAAGTGGCTGTGTTTGTACTGGGTGACCTGTCCCTGTGACCACAGCTAATTGGAACAAAGGTGGACATCTGACTAAAGCTGAGCTACTCTGTTTTTCTCTCTTGAGAAGTTTAAATGATGAGGCACAGAAACGTGATCAGGAGTGATAGAACCTGGAGCTTGAAGGTCAAGTGGAGTTAGGCCCAGAGTTGGTGACACAGGCAAGCGCTTTCCAGGATTTAGCTAAAGTTGAGTGACAGCAGACATCAAAAGCTTCTGCAGAAGAGTAGAACTTCTGTGAGGAGTAGAATGGAGCAAATAGAAGGTAGAAGAGATGAGAAAAATGTAGGGAGAAAGAGAGAAAGAAGAGAGGAGAGGAGAAAAGAGGAATAGAGGGAGGAAAAGGGAGGTGGGGCAGGAGGGCAAGAAATGTTCCTATGAGCACACACATGAGCGCACACACACACACACAATCTCTCTCTCACACATACACACACACTCACAGAATCTCCCTCACACCCATATACACATACTCTCTCACACACATACACTCACTCTCTCACATACACTCTGACACGCATACTCTTTCTCTCTCTCTCTCACACACACACAGTCTCACATACACACACTCTTTCTCTCACACACCCATATACACACTCACATACACTCAGAGGCTCTCTGAGAAAACTACATGAAGAAGACAGATGGTTATAAAGATTGGGAGAAGCCCCAGAGAGGCAGTGTCTCAGAATGGTTACCTTATGAACTAAAACCTCCTCTTGTGCCTCCCCACCCTTACATTGCTAGCAACTTGAATGTGTCATTCCTGCTGAGGAGAGTGTGGTCATCTTGATGTCAGCAATGTTGGAGGAGGGGAAGGGAGGAGAGAGGAAAGAAGAGGTGAGGGGAAAGAGAGCATGGGATCGGAGACTAACAACCTTCTTGCTTCCATGGGGATTGTACCTGTTCCATCAGACTGGCTATATCTTCACAGGCAACCTCTCAATTTAAGCTAGTTTATGTTGATGATCTTTTATCTTTGTAACCCAAAGACCACTTTCTACAGGGTCCTTCTTATTTTATGGGGCCTGATAAATGGTACAAATCCTGTCATATTTTCTTTCTAATCTCTCAGTGCTTCCCAGTATAGAATAAGCAATCATTACCTACTTGGTAAAAGAGTTAAGTTGTTTTTGTTATTAGTGTAGCTCCGTTTCCTCAAGACTGTGAGTTCGTGAGGACATATGTTCAGTCCTACATTGCTAGGTCTCTGCATGGGCTAGGAACCCAATAACTGTTGAGTGGCTCTGTGATGTTCTGATCACACTGGCCAGGCACAGTATTCCATGGCCCTTCCTTGGAATGCAGGGAAGAGGGCATAGAAGGACAGCTCTGTCTTTGAGATCTTTGAAATAGTGTCTATGGAGACCCAGGGGACGGCCTCTCTCCTGGGTTCCTTGTCTGCTGCTCCTCATTCCATGTGCTCATTTTACTGTTTTTATTCATTTTTAACCTATTTTTAATAACATTGGACTTACACAAGAGCAAAAACAGAACAGAGTATTCATGTGTACCTTTGACCCAGCTTCTCCTAACTTGCCAAAGCTCAGCCCGGTGATCATCTCAGGGAATTACAATGCTACAACAGTGCCATGCAGGGCTGTGAACAAAACTATGGAGCTTATTCCCATAGCATTAAATTTTCCCTTAGTGTCTGTTTTATGGTTAAGGATCCCTCATCCATCTAGTCATTGTGTCCCCTTAGTCTCCTCTAACCTGTGACAGTTTCTTACTCTTTGTCTTTCAAGACCAAGACACTTCTGATAGGAGTACTGGTCAGTTATTTTGTAGAATGTTTCTGGGTTAGTCCTTCCGTTTCTTATGATAAGATTAAAGTTATGCATCTTTGGCGAGAATACCCTAGAAGTGACATTATGTCTTTCTCGGTACATCATGTCGAAGAGGTACCTGGAGTTAATATATCTTATTAATGGCGATGTGAACCTTGATTACTTGATCAAGGTAGTACCTGTCGAGTTCCTCCTCTGATTTTAGTATCTTTTAGTGGATCGTGCCTGCAAAAATTATTACTGTGATGTTTGCCTAATGCTGACTTTGTATTTCCTTTATTCCTTCTTTATTTATTAATTGGAATTCTTCTTTAAGGAAGAGTTGTCCCTTATCTCCCATTTATCTATGAATTCAATTATTTATTTGAATACATATTTATTATTTATTTGAACACATATTATTTGAATATATATAATCTGTAATTATGTATATATAATTTAGTAGGGACTTATGGGCATTTTCCTTATTTTATAGCTTATAATCTAATAGTAGCACTTTAAATTTTGTTGCTCAAATTGTTCTGTTTTGGTGATTGGGAACTCCTTCAGACTGATTCCTGTAGCTTTTTGACATGTCCCATCCTTTCCTTTCTTTCTTTTTTAAACACTCCAGTACTTTCCAGCACTACAAGGTACTCCAGGCTGATCTTGTATTTTCTTGTTCCCAGTCCTGGAATCACCAACTTCTCCAAGGAGACTGGTTCCTTTAATTGGAGGATGGTGTTCAGAAATCAAGGTCCGGGTGCAAGGGATCCTCATTGCTAGAGGGTGTCATTGCCTTAGGCCATCCCAGCAAATGGAACTAGGAGATACATGTCTCTCTTCATGTGTTTATTTTAAAATGTGGGCATCAGAAGTGCTTCATATCCACTATCATATCCATTATCATGGGTTCTTTCCTGAGTACCTTTATTAAGAGAGAAGACTTAGAGACCAATTTTGATCACTCTCTCAGGATTTTCATTGCCTATAATTTGGATGAGATTATCTCCAAATGATTGCCAGGAGAAGTTCCAGCTGTCTTTTCTAGGAAGCTGTTTATCTATACTTTCTTTTTCTTTTAATGGATACTTTTAAAATTCTGCCATCTAGAGAGGTCTGATAGGTATTAATGGCAGCAATTTAGTCTAGTCTGCAAATAAGAAAGAGGGAACAGGAGTTAATGAGGTTACTCAGTGATGGAATTATGACTGCACCAAGGTTGAAGGCTGTGTTACAAGTCCCATTTTAGGGTCCTTTCTTTATATATTTTGAGAAGTAGTATTTGAATATTTTGGAGTATCATATATTTGAGTAGTCATAGAAGCATTAAATTATTTGCAAAATTGACATTATATATATATATATTATTTACAAGGTGATTATTATTTTTTAAAAGATTTTATTTATTTATTTATTTATATGAGAGAGAGAGTGAGCGAGCCTGATTGGAGGGGAGGAGCAGAGGGAGAGAGAGAAGCAGGCTCCCCACTGAGCAGGGATCCAGGTACGGACTCCGTCCCAGGATCCCTGGATCATGACCTGAGCCAAAGGCAGATGCTTAACCGACTGAGCCACCCAGGTACCCCTGTAAGGTGATTTTTTAAATGTACTGTGTCAGATGAATTTTTACATCTTCTTACTTTTGTGTGACTTTAATTGGCTACCTGTTATTCCATTACATGAATTTACCAGAATTCATTGGCCATACCTGTTACTAGTGGATATTAGGGTTTTTACCCTCAGGGGATCATCCATCACTTTATTTTTAGCACCTAGGACACCTCATAAGCCCTCAAATACAAGATGAGCAAATGCTTGACTGAATGAATGAGGAATGAACGCTAGAGAGAAGCTCACAGGGTTGAGGTGGGGATTGGAGATGAAATCTGTAGCTCTAGACACGGTGCCTGGCACATAGACACTCGGGGACTGGGGATGTCACTGCGTGCTATGTCCAAGCTGCAACCGAGAGACCAAGATACCGTAGGTATCCAAGCGAGTTCTGAGATAGATCTGTGGGTGTTTCATTGTCTAGACACCACGTGTAACTCCGACCACCTAAAAGTGTCAAGCAGTGGAGATTCATCAATTGTGATGTGTTTAGAGATAGCCGCACCTGCCATCATCCCCTTGCCTGGTTTTATTGGTGGGCAAAATAGATTGTGGCCAATATGATCCTATTATAGTCCCCGCTTCCTCAAAAATCTCCCTTCTCCCTTCTAGATGGTGTTTTCAACTCCACTATCCCAACTCTCAGCTTTAACCTGTGGCTGTCAGCCCGCTCAGTGTGAGTGCCCCTGGGAAGAGGAAGTCAACGCTGAAAGCATCCACACCCTTTTGGAATGTGCGCTGAAGACAAGGGATGCAGTGACAATGAATGAAACTGCCTAATCCTTTCAAGAGCTTGGGAACAGGGCAGGGTGGACCAATGGGGGAGGTCAAAGGTGACCTTCTTCCTCTGGCCAGGAACCCTAACCCAAAGCAGATCTCTCCTCATTCAGACAATTCCATGCTTGGGACGGGGACTGGGGCTGCTTTCTGTTTATAATTAGATGCCTTCACTGTAGTCCTTTCATGCCCCAAGCCTCTGCTCACTTACCTCTTTGTTGATGTATCCATCTTTATTGATGTCATACAAATTAAATGTCCACCTTAGCTTCTCATGGACGGTTCCTCTCAGCAAAATCGACAGAGCAGTTACAAAGTCCTGACAAGTGGGAGAGGCATAAATGACATTAACCACCAAGCCATGGGGTGGGCTGCAGCTCTGTCTTCCGGCCAGAGTCCATGACTACTTTTACGGAATGGTACCTCCCATGTCCACATTCCCCTGAAGCACATGGCCTACATCAGCAAGAGCAGCCTCCCTTCCACTCTCTACCCTGCCTATTCAAGGGAATGGAGTCTCTTTGAGGAAGGATGCATGTACTGCCACCTCCAGGCTCAGGCCCGCACAGCCTCCCCTGGTACTTCCTTATCCCACAGCTCCAGTTACCGGGAAGAGTGGCTACCTGAGTCCACATTCCTCCGTAACCACTTTCTAGCTCTTTGACTTTGGGAAAACCACTCCATCTCTCTCTGCCTGACTGTCCTCTTCTGCAAACTGGTAATAAATCATAGAACCCCACCTTGTAGGCTTGCTGTGGGGACTAAATGAATTAATCCAGGCAAGGCACTAGCCTCGAGTCTGTCACATGGTTAGCTGGATGGGCTTGGGAGCTACTCAGCTCTTATCCGTAGTCCCTCGGAGCCCTGAGCTCCTGGAGGGGAGGGGAAGCAGCTGCTTATTCCCTTAGCTTCGGGAAATGCTTGTTAAGTGGACAAGGGACTGAAACATCTGGTGATCCGACTGTCCTTTCAGCAGGTGGTGGGGGCCCCGGGCCTCAGAGACAAGCATACCTCGAACTTCACGGAGCCTGTCTGGGTGATGTCGAAGGCGTGGAAGAGGTAATGGGCATACATGCTGGCATCTGCAAGGCACAGAAGGAAAAGCAGGTGATGGGAGCCAGGGCTTCACAGAAGGGAGTGAGAATGCTTGGAAACAATAAGAAAGACAAGGCTGGGGTGATGGGAAGGAGGAGGGGGGTGTGGGCAAACCCACTGTGAAAACCGGGACCCAGGTGGCTGTCCTGGGGTTTAGGTGGGAAGTTTTGAGAGCAAAGACAGGTCCTTACCCCTCCACCTAGTCTTCCCAGGATAAAGACCCTCCTGCCCTCCTGCATGTGTAATCCTTGGTGGATGGGTGACATGGCAATTGTGTGCAGAGGACGCTCTCCCGAGTGTAGTGCAATGCCATGGAGGGAGTACTCACTAGGGGGCAGATAGAGCTCGGCTTGGCTAGCAGCTCTGTCCCTGTGTAGCTGTGTGACTACAGGCATATATAGAACATCTCTGAGCTCCTTTCTCCCGTCTCTTACAAAGGGATGTAGCAAGACTTTTCTCTAGGAATTTTTGAAAAAGTACGTTAGACTTCCACATAGTCATATCATCAAAACCATCACCACGCCTGCCACATGATCCAAACTCGAGTTCCAGTGCCTCACTAGAACTCGACAACAGTGACTCCGGGGTCTGCGTGGTGTGAAGCCACACTCCTTTGCAACCTGGGTAGGGACCCTGTACCAGGTCCCCACACATAGGAGGGCCCTCTCTGCTGCTGAAGAGGCCCCAGAGAAGCAGAGCCTAAGAAGGGGACACTTGGAACTCAATTTTGTCAAGACTCAGGATCAGGAAGGGGTGGTGCAGGAGATAGCTCCTGGGGGCAGGAAGGGAAGTGGCATGTGACATGTGGAAGCCATGGGAAGAGCCACAGAAGTCCTAGGCCCATGGAGCCAGAGCAGCTTCCTTCAGGAGTCAGGCATGGCAACACAGTGACCATGGGCCTGGCGTGCCCACTACCCTGACTCAGATGCATGACTTTGTGTTCCCTACGGCTTCTTGGATTCCTTTATTTCTGCAGTCTCTGGTGTTTATTTAAGTTCTCTTTCAAAATAACACCTTGCCTCAGCTGTTGTGAGGGAAAGAAGGGAAAGCGTGGGGCACAACTGTGGGACCAACAGGGCAAAGCTTTTCATCAGACGCTTGTGGGATGGAATTCTGCTCTGCCACTTACTAGCTGTGTGACCTTGAGGGAACGGCTTAACTTCTCAGGCATGTAGTTCCCCCACCGGGCATGTGATACAGCACCTGCTGTCTAGAGCTGTTATGAGACTTTGTGATATTGCTTTATTAATCCCTCCTTTCCTGGAAACGATCCATTTCAGAGCTCTTTTCTGTTAAAGCTCTAGCTAATTATGTATCTTGTAATGAGGGAGGGAAATATTACCCTGAGTTGTCTCTGACCTTGAGGAGGAGGCAGATAACAAGAAGCATGAACTTGGAGGAAGAAAGGCTGCTCACCAGAGCGGGAGCTGGGAAGGACCTTTTCAAGATCAGACTCACCTCCGTGAGGGAAAAACTGAGCGTAGATCTGTTTGAATGTTTCTTCATTGACCACACCACTGGGGCACTCCTGTGTGAAAGGAAGAGAGTCAGTGGGAAGGATGGGGGGTCTACTCCAGAAGGAGGAGACTGGGTCCAGCCTTGGGTTTTAGGTTTCCCATCATCCCTGATGAACAGGAACTGGACAACCACCTGCACACCTTGGTGTCTCCAAGTGAGTAGCCGGGACAGTAGTCCCGCCTTAGGACTGAAGCTGCTTTGCAAAATGATGAGACAGCCTCAGAGAATGGGCACTGTGAGGTGGAAAGAACTTGGGCTTTGGGCTTAGAAAGACCTGGATTTGGATCCCGGCTCAGCCTCTTCGAGGCTTTGTGGCTTTGAGTGAGTTAGTCTCTGATCCTCAATGTCCTTACCTGTAAAATGGGGCTAACAGTACTTTCCTGACAAGACTATCATGAGGTTAATACAGGAAATAATGTGGCAAAGTAATACATTGACATTCAATCTTACACATCAGTCTCTGTGAGCTCAGTGAGCATAGAGCTAAATCCCATCAGCACGGACAATATTGACGGGGTGAATGGGTTATGCTAAGGCTAGAAGCTGGGCCAAGGTGAATTCTCCAAGGTTGTGCCTGTCAACCTGTGAAGTTCCTGGGCTATTGGCCAGTTTCCCATCTATGGAGGTTGCCTCATTCTTTTTATTTTTTTTTTTTTAAGATTTTATTTATTTATTTGATAGAGATCACAAGTAGGCAGAGAGGCAGGCAGAGAGAGAAGGGTGGGGGGGAAGCAGGCTCCCCGCCGAGCAGAGAGCCCAATGTGGGGTTCGATCCCAGGACCCTGAGATCATGACCTGAGCTGAAGGCAGAGGCTTAACCCACTGAGCCACCCAGATGCCCAGGTTACTTCATTTTGCCTGGAGTTTTTCTTTCTAGCCAGGTGATCTTTTGCTCTCATGCATCCTTTGGGGAATTGGCCTTTCTTTTACAACTACATATATGGAAGAGCTCCCTGATAGGCCCCGTTGGCCTTTGGAAGAGCTTAGCTCCAAGTGGGAAATCCTGCCTGGGCCTTCAGATGCCCTGTGGGCCTTACATTTTTGAAGCCTCGATAAAGGACTTGCAGCTCCCTCTTGGTGAAGTTGGTCTGGGCCTCAAGCTGCTCCAGTCCCTCGGGCCGATGGCAAACCATGGTCATCTCCAACTCATCTTCAATCTTATCTGGAACCAGAGGAGATGGCGTTGCAGTGGCTGACCTCAGTGGCCACTCGTCAGACCACAGTCTTGGCTGTCAAAAGAGTGGGTGTTGTGACCTGGGACATGGGGTCGTGGGCTGGGGTCACAGTGCAGATGACTTTTCTGCCTTGAGCCCCCTGCCCCCTGCCCCCTGCCTGGTCACTTCTGTCTCACACTCAGTCCAGCTGTTAGTCCCGCCGTGTCAAACATCATACAGGGAGGGAGCCTCGGGCTGGAGAGAAACACGTTCCAAGTGGAGATGAGGGTAGATGGGCTAAAAACAAGTCTATATGAAAACATTTCCCTTTCTTTCAAAATAACTTCTTTGCGTATTCAATTTGCTGCCCGCTTAACCATGTGAACATTCTAGAGACACAGGTGAGTAAGTGGAATGATTAACAGCTTCCAAACAGCAAAGGGAAACAAATCTATTCGAAAGGTAGAGCAAAGTCTTACCATTTGGGTACAATTAGATGAGGCTGACACGATTTAGCAAAAAGTTCCAATTATGGCATGTTAAATATTAACTTAAGAATATGAATGCAAAAAGAAAAGAATATGAATGCATTTTACAGCGTTGTTTTATAATATCTATTAGATGTTCTTAAATAACAGGAAAATGACTTAAATGGGAACTATTTGATAAAATCAAAGCTTCTGAAGCATTTGAAGGGCTCAGAAAACAGTTGTTTGAAGTAGCAGTTTGTTCCTCCAGTAAATATGACAATGTACTGTAATTTTGCCCTAGTTATTGAGAAAGTGCTGGTCTGTTAAAGCAAGAAATCTGCCCATCACCTACTGAAGGATCACAAAATCCAAATAAGTGGAAGTTTCAATGTTTTACCATCCCAGAAGAATAAATGAGTGTTTTCCTTTGGGTCCTGCCACACGCTTTCTATAAATTTACTCTGTTCAAGAATCAATTGCCGGCTAACCTTCTCTGCCCGTTGTTGTCATGCAGACATTACCAAATCTATATATTGAACGACTGTAAACCTGGGCTGGCAAGGATAGTGATGAGATGGGCAGGGTGCTGGGAACGCACACGCACCACGTCGCATCCCATGAATATGGAGAGTGGGGGACAGGCTGCATTCCTGTCTGAGAGAACAGGAGGAGCATGTGCTTAATACTGAGTGCATTTCTCCAGTGGGTGCCAAGCTCTTGCCACCAGGTTTTCTCTCCACTTGTCACTTTTCTTTTGAGAGTGTGATCTCAATACAGAAGGAATCTGTCAAAGTGAGTTCGTATCTTGGATGCCTTCCTAAGGAAATGGACATTTGGGTAAGTTTCCAAAGGAGAGGCAGAGGAACTGGGTGATGATTCCCACTGGTCATCTTTCTTATGTGCTGGGCAACAGGTATCACCATATCCTGTCGTGTGTAGGGCAGATTATTCAATATAAATAAGATACTCCGATTACACAAAATCTACAGGTGACCCGATTTCCTTGTAATTCTTACAGAGCCTTTATTGTTACATTGTAGGTAACAAGTAGCAATTACCTAAACACTGCGGCATTTCAGTGTAAATCCAGGGACCATTCCCCCCGAAGACGACTCCCCTCACATAAATCTAATTCAGAATACATATATTTTTAGCTCATTTTAAAATAGAAATAAAATTGTTAGCTTAAATCTCCCAGTATTAGATTTAATAATAATTTTATTTTGAAAAATACAGATATTTAAAACTCTGAAAAGAGGTGAACTATTAAAATGTAAACCAGGAAGACAGAAATGATGTATTTTTGCAGGTGTCTGGTATATCTTTCCCAGTTTAACTTATGCAGAAGCTTAAAAGACTTCTTTTGCAGTATTGGCTCATTTCTATTAATCTTCTAGTGACCGAATTTTTCCCAAGATCAGGGAAGTCTCTTTGTGGAAGTTTGAGAGAATCTTTCTGATTCATAAGCTGCACTAAGCATCTCCTTTATTATAAATGCACTAAGTAGTTACTGAAATATCAAATACTAGGCCCACTTCATTAAGGGGGAAATCGACTTTATCAATAAATGATTTGTTTGCTGTCTGGGCGGCAAAATCAATTTCCATACCGGATTCTGTAATATCTGAATATTGGGATGCTGACTGCCAAGCTTTGCTTTGGTTTTGCTTTTCATCACCT
Organism: Mellivora capensis; assembly: GCA_004024625.1. NCBI lineage: Eukaryota > Metazoa > Chordata > Mammalia > Carnivora > Mustelidae > Mellivora > Mellivora capensis. The sequence goes on along the minus strand of PISX010000790.1, from coordinate 39,787 downwards.
TCTAATTGTCAGGCTGTGGGAGCATCAGTCACTGAAGGAAATTCATGTCTTTGGGGCTCAAGATTCTGGGAAGTAGGCTGCATGTCTTAAACCAGTGTTTTTGTTGTACTGTTTCATAGGAAGAACGACAATCTACATCACACTCCAGTATACACAGGCATAGAAACAAAGATTTTATGAAATATTTGGAAGGAATCATTTCCTTAAACACTTTCCTCTATTAATATGAGATGTACTCTATTCTCAAGTTTAATCTGTTCCCTTAAAATTGTGCTGATTGTGACCCTCATGCGTCATGACCTGTGAATGGAAGATGCTAGAAGTTCTAGAAGGGCCCACATCTCAGAATTCCCCTCCCTCATGCCTGCTGTCCCTTCCCTGCCGTTGTCTGGTTCCAGCCAATGTAAATATATTTTAAAGAAGTTTCTGAAGGGACTGCTGAGGTTTCCACATTCATCCTGTGGCACTCACTGGCCCTGCCTCCCTGCAATCCAAGGAGTCCCTGGGTGCTGCCCAGGTGGCCCGAGTAAACGAAGGAGGGCTGCTCAGCTCCCTGGTTGCAGGAAGAGGAAAACAGAGTTAAGAGATGGGGAGCCACCTTGACAGTTCCTTCTGAGGTCCGTTAAGTCTGCAAGGCAAAATACTGCTTATTATTATTTTTGTTATTAAAAGTAATGGTGAGCCAGTTACTAAGTCAGTCTGAGTTTGGATGATAGACATCAAAAGTAACCTAGAAATTTAATACTATGGCAATAACTACATAACAAGAATAAATTAAAATTCTTTCTGTTGGTAAAGTACTTTTCATCTGTAAAATGTTAAAAAAAATCTGTAAAATATTTTCATGGCTTTCAGGGTTGTAATGGGACAACCTTGTGTGTGGTGGGGAGTTTGTGAGACCATTACCCTCTCCATCCGAATATTAGAAAGATGAGTGTCCTAACAGATAAGGAGATTTTCTAACCACGAGTATCTTAAACAGTGATGAATTGTCTATTTCTGTGGGTAGTTAAAACAAGATAGAATGACCAACTGTAGGGGGCTTATAGCAGGAAATTCCCTGCTTATAGCAGGAAATTCCCAGACTGAAAGGTAAGTTGGAGAAGATGATTCAGATTAAGTGGTCCTTTTTTTTTAGGTCACAGACTTCTCTGGACGGGGATGAAAGCTTTAGACCCTCAGAAAAAGAAAATGCTCCTAATTACAGTATTTTTCTGTATTTTTGGTTAGTTCTTGGGTATTTTAAACACTTGGGGCCCATGTTAAGGGCTTCTAACACAGACGATCTCTTCCACGTCTGTCACTACGTGGCTTTGCCTGAGTTACACAGTCAGCCCATAACCAAACGGTGGGACCAAGAATCCAGCCAGTCAGTCCTGGGTCTCTTTTATAGATCTGGCTTCCATGTGCCCCTATGCTGGCCTCAGCTTCCCCAATGCACAGACTACAAATTGGTTTGTAACCAATGTTACAAAATTTGCAATTTTAGGAGCTCTGCTCCTGACAAGCTCTGTGCAATTGTACAAGTCAGACCCATAGACTATGAACTGTAGGAGGACCTGAGCCTTTGGGATCCTTACTAGTGAAGGTGTCTCCTCTGCTAGCTCCATGACCATGACCGTGGTAAAAAAACCATAGCCATGATGACCTCCTTCTCCCTGGCCTAGAAAATAGTCTCTGCATCTTGGGGTTTCTGGTTTTGATGTTAAAACCACCCATGTTTTAGCTTTAGTTTTAACATTACAAAATGTTTCTGGTTTTGACTTTAAAACCACCCATGTTTTAGTTTAGTTTTAACGTTACAAAATGGTAGCCCTTGACATAGAGTGCAGACCAGTGATAGGTCTTGTTTGGTCCATAAAATGTGGTGATTTTGTTGTTGTTGTTGTTGTTGTTATTTATTTGTTTTTGCAAGTAACTGCTAGCATTTGTTTTTGCAAGTAACTGCTAGTATTTAAAGATGAGAGGTTGACAAAAAAATGACTTTTTAAATTTCTCTTGGAAAATGGGATTATCTGACAAAACTCTCACAAAGCAGTAGTTTACAAGAGCTGAGCAGTGGCTGTTCCTTCTGAGCAGCCAGAGTCTCTAGTGCTCCCCCTGTTCATCTGCAGCTCTTACTTCGTTTATGTTACTTCCCTGACCCCCATAAGCGTTTGAGTTCCTGAACTCTGCTGCTTACCTCCCACCTACCTACCTTTTCCTACCTCACTCACCACCCAATCAACTTTTCTCTCCCTATTTGTTTATTTAAACACATTCCGCTTTGTTTCACAAAGGACTTAAAACTGATTATATGAAATAAATATAATAAAATAAAGAGATGAAGTCATAAGAAAAAAGTGCCTTAGAAAAGGTTGATTACATTAGGAGGTCAAGACCATGGGGAAAAAAAGAACTTAGAAATTCAGGTCGTTTGTTCCAAGCAGTGACTACACTTGAGCCACACATTGGCTCTGAGCTTTTCCATATATCTTGCTGAGAAAAAAATGTATCAGTTTCTTAGTAGGAGCAAAGCTTTTCCTATAACTTGTCTCTAAAGAATGTTTCCAACTGTTTCTATCTAGGTGGGGTTTCTTAACAAGGGGCAAAGAAAATCTGTGAATGAGTTGACTAATTGCAAAATTTTATTTGGCTAAGAAGCTCTTCTTTTGAAAGTAATGTGACCAAAGTTGTCAAGTTAGTTTAAACTTTTTTACCTCTCTGATACTGGTAATACCACCAGGCGATGTCTAGGAAAAAGTAAGAAAACATTTTACCAAATCCATTCATCAGAAAAAACAAAACATACTTATTTTCCATGGAGATTCCACTCTGAGGGGTTCCAGGTCACCATCTAGCTCGACATATGCAAAGAGATCTTGTAGCCAAGCTGGAGCTGACCTTCGCCCTGTCCTTTTCCCACGGTCAGAACAGGCAAGAGCAATGGGTCACGTTGCAGTGCCCATGGCTCCCACCAGGGGGCTCACTGAGCATGCCCGCAGCCATGCAGCCATGCAGCCTGAAGAGAGATGGGATGGCGTGCGTGGGGCAGAGGATGCACAGATGTGGATGGGTCCTTGGAAATACCCGCACGTTTGATTGAAAAGTGGCTTATGCAGAACTCTTCACAACAGAGGTCCCATTGTCCCCCTCTGCTAGTTTGTCATTTGAAGCTGCATGTTCTGTAGGATTCTGTATTTGCTCATTCAACATTCATCAGTGACGTATCTGCTCTGCGTATTTCAGTGAATGAAACAACTCTGTTCCCTGCTCTCCTGGAGCTTACAATCTACTTCTCTCTTGCTTCTCCCTTTCCTTCTCAAGCCTGAGAAGTAAGATGCAGGGGAAAAAAAGGGCTGTTGAAAAAAAACTGATTAGCCCATTAGGACGGGTGAGGAGAGAGGATGCTGGTGAAGTCCCTGTTAGCTGAATAGAAAACCTAAGACAAATAAATAATCAGACCTGGAAAGTCTTCCATGGCACATTGGAGTTGGGTGGGTCCAGGTCCCAGGGAACAGGAAATGGGGGGCTTTACTTGCTGCTCTCAGCTTCGTTTTCCCTCTGTAGGGTATTATTTGAACTTCCTCTTGTCCTTCCATCATCCCTGACCACGAGCGTGTCAGCCAGCTCAGCCATCACTTTAAGTGTGTTTTGGTCACTCCCCACCCCCACCCCCAGACAGCAATGGCTCATTTCTGCTGTCCCTAAAAGTCATGCTATAGGCGGGGATCCACTGGACTGGTAAATATTTCTGTTCTGTGTCCTGACCTGAATCCCCCGGGAGAAGCTTATTTTGCCAGATTTAGTTGCCTTCTTTTATCACTCTGATTCGTAGTATTTACATTCACTTACTTTTTCCAATAGAGGAAGTATAGTGCAGTTTTAGGTTTACAGAAAAGTTGAGCAGAAAATACAGAGTTCCCATGCATGGTTCCTCCTGGTTTCCCCTAAGCATCAACATCTTGCCCTGTTGTGGGACATTTGTTACAGCTTATGAACCAAGATTGAAATATTTTTAGCGAAAGTCCATAATTTACATTAGAGTTCATTCTTTGTGTGTACAGTTCTCTGAGTTTTGACAGATGTATATATAATGTCACATATACACCACTACGCATCCTACAGCATAGTTTCACAACCCTAAAAACACAGCATTTTTATGGAGGTATATCTACAAATATGGACCGACCATCTCTGCCATGGGTGGGCTTGGGGGAAAGGTGAAAAGACATACCATTTGTTCATATGGAGCTCCGACTGGTAGGGAGACACAGAGACTAGGATTACAAACTCAAATGCCAACAGTAGTTGGGAGGTAATTGAGACGAGTCAGGGACTGGGTATACCCCAGAGGGACTGGTAGGGACTGAGAACTGGCGAGTCATTGTCCCATGAAAGGGAAACAGCTCTTCCACAGCCAGTTGTTATTATGTAGACTTTAGGTTCAGGGAGTCCAGACCTTTAGAAATTTTTCTCAGGAACTGCTACAGTTAAAAAGTTCGTGTCCCGATCCTTAGCTGTCATCAATGAGCTTAACATTGGAAACATACAGCATGGGCCAAATATACTATTCCTATTTGTAGGATGCTATGGATTGCTGGTCTGGGACTGTTCATTGGCAGAGTGTGCCAAGTAGCAAGCAGTGTGGCTATGGCTAAGACACTTGGGAGCCAAGAGGAGGAAGCTCTTATCAGTTGTCATCTGGCTGGCACAGAATTGGAAAGAGTGACAAGGATGGCTTCATGGGGAGGTCATAATTTATTTGACACTTCAAGGAAAAGGGGAACAAGGGAATACCATATGCAATGATACAGAAGCCAAAAGGCCCAGGAATGGTGAGCTCTCCTATAACAGAGCTGACTTCTCACTGAGAATGACTGGAAGAGGAGGATTAAAAAACCAATCAATGAAAAAAAGTTTTAAATTGTCATAGTAACAATAACAAAAAGATACCTGAAGCCTGAGGGTGTGGTAGGGTGGGGAGCAGGGGAAAAAAAAAAACCACCTCACACATGTGTTTGAAGGCACTGGAGAGCTACAAGATATCGTATCTTTAGAAGCCATGATTCTGGAGGGAAGAAAAACTCATTAAGGTGAGCCTGACGGTCAGTGCTGCTTTTCATCTCACAGTGCATGCTGATTTCTAAGTGGCATGGATAATGAGCTTGAGAAACTGAGCAAAAAGTGTCTGCTAAAAACAAAAGGTGTAAGCAGAGCTTTCGGCATCCGGGAAGACAAAAATGGTGTTAGTACTACTAAGACATTCAGGGCCTAAGGGGCCAAGATTGGAGAAGCCATAGAGGAAGGGAGCACAGACATGAGCCCAAGAGCCTGAGCTGCCATAAGTGACAGATGTCAAGGGAAACTAAGCAAAAGCCACAGCCCAAAGGTTGCAGAGCTGAATGGAGCTCTTGGCAGGCTCACGGTGTTATGGGGTAGCTGGTGGAGGTCAGCATCTTCTAGGAGGGAAGTTCCTGGTGAACATTCAGGTTTTCAGCTTATTTTGCCAGATTTAGTTGCCTCCTTTTATCACACAATTTGACCCCCAAAGGGCTATGTTCTAGGAGGAAGACAAAAATAGACAAGGCCTCTCAAAGATGGAAATCCAGCCTCAAAACAGCTCAGTCCCCATTTGGATTAAGTTAGTGTACACCTCCTTAGTTATCTTGCACAAGCTGAAGGCTCGGCCAGATAGTGTTCACATTTTGTTTTCTAAGGCTCACCACTCATAGAAAATTTGCCAGGCCTATTAAAAGACAGGACCAAGAGAAGAAGAGAGAATATAGTAATAGATTCATAGGTGATCTAAATATTGGATTTACCAAGGTGGGCTTTAAAGTAATAGTGAAATATGCTCAAGAAAATAAAAAGATGGAGATTACACCAGAGAATCAGAACAGATAAAAGTAAATGAAAAGTTCTAAAATTAAAAAAAATGTATTATACAAAACTGACAAATAGATCAGTTTAACAGCAGGATGGGCACGGATAAAGAGACAAGTAATGATTCAGTGACTAGGTCAAGAGAAAAATACATGGACTGATGCACACAGAAATAGAAACATGAAAAATACGGACAAGACCATAAGAGAGACATATTGGACGTGAAGAAGAGTTCTAGCATTCGTGTAACCTGGGTCCCTAAAAGGGAGGAGGTAGAAAATGATGTTGAAGCAATATCCGAAGAGATAACAACTGATCATTTAAAAAACTGAATGAACAAGATTGAGCCACAGATATTAAGCCACAGATTCAAGAAGCATAAACCCAAACAGATAAACACAAAGAAAACCACCCAAGGGACATCACAATAAAACCTGAAATACAGGGACCAAGAGAAAATCCTCACTACAAGAGAGCAAGCTTTACATAAAAACCTAACCCAGTGCTGTTTGTGAGCTGGAGGACACAGAAAAGGTAGAGGTGAAAAGATGGAAAAGGATACAACATGCAAACACACATCAAGAAAACCAGGCATGGCTATTTTAACATCAGATAAAGTAGACTTTAAGGTAAGAAGCTTTGCTAGAGAAAGAGGGAGTTTGCATCATGAAGGCATCATCCATTAGGAAGATACAACAATTCTAAATTAGTATGCACTAATAATATAGTTTCCAAATACACACAAAATGAAGGCTAAGAGGGAAAAGGAGAAATTGCAAATTCACGGTCATAATTAAAAATTTCAAACCTCCTCGCTCAGCAACTGATAAAAAATCGAAAAGGGTGCAGAGGATATCAGCAATACAATTAACAAATGTGTTTCCACTGATAGCAGAGAATCTCTTTCCCCAACTGCCACAGGTCTCACACATCCCTCTCAAGCGCTCAGAGAACATTTACCAAATGTTATAAAACCAATCTCAACAAAGTTAGAAGAACTGAAATTGTGCAGGATGTTTTCTATCCACAGTAGAATTAAGCAAGAAATTAAGGGAAGAAAAAGAAGGAAGACATTTCCAAATGTTTGGAGATCCAGCAATATGGTTCGAATTCCTAAGTAACGCATGGATGGACGAAGAAATCTCATGGAAATTAGAAAACATCTTGAACCAAATGATAATGAAAGTATGACAGATCAAAACTGTGGGATGCTGTGAAAACTGAACCCAGAGGGAAATTTAAAGAGCGTGTCATACTTGAGCTGCAAATAATTTAGGTGACTGTGCATAAAATTGAATGCCATGCTGTCTCTTGAAATCACATTTCTAGTGCTTCCCGTGGTTCATTTTCCATGTGCCTAAACTATGTTGGTTACAGTAAAGCCTGTATTAAAGATGGCATGCTGGCTTTTGAAAATGTGATCTTTTCCTTCCCCTTAAACATGGTCGATTGGTTTATTCGGGATGAGTTTAACACCATCTTTTGATCAACAGTTTACCCCATTATAATCTGGGATGAAGATCCTTTGTCGGTGCCTGTATGGAGCCAGTTGAGGGGAGTTGGTTCGCAGGGGGACAATTTCCGTTGGTCTTGAAATGTAATCCTGGAGGCTGCGATTCTTATAGCTCGGGTTTGGAGGTGAGTCATAAACTCACTCAGACACACGCAGCACACACAACTCATCAGCTCTGAATTTTATAAACTTAACAATGAATCCCGGGAGTGCTGAGCTGAGCTTTGATAAAGATTTTCTGAGTGTTCTGGACATTTTTTTCAGTCTTCTTGCTTCAATAAAACTCAAATCATGTTTTGCTCCAAGCGTTTGTTCTCTTAATCTTAAAACCCTCCTGCCCCTTTTAAGCAAAATTGAATTTATACATTTCTCATTCATTTACACCTCAGTCCTGAAAATCTTCTGGGGGGAAAAAAAAAGAGTCCTACTAAAAATAAAAAATAAAAATCTTTGAGTACTGCTACTTCCATTAGATTGGGGATTTTCTAGATCAAATGACTTGAAAGTTCTTCCACATATAGTATATTTCTATTCTCTCACCTTTCTCCCAAAAGGAGGGTGTTTTTGAATGTGACTTTCTGATCAGCACATTGGGTGGGGTGTGTGGGAAGTGGAGTGTCAGATGTACCTTGGAAGGTGGTGGTCCTAGAGATTAATTGTCAGAAATATAATGTAATAACAGCCCACAAAGTCATTACGCAGACTGAGACATACACCACAACTGGGTTGTGTGACAGCATGAAATTCACACATTTCCCAACAAGATTGAAAAAAACAAAGAAACTTCTGGGAAAGAAGTGAATCACTTAGATTGGCAGAAAGAAGGAGCCCTAAATGGTGTTTCAGGACAGGGAGCAAGGGCCACATACGTGAAGGACTCTTGTGTTCCTTCAGCTCCAAAGCAGCATTTCAGTTCAGTGCAGCCCCTGGCCAGGCTGTGAAGTAGAAATGTCAGGTTCACTGTAGGGTCTCAGCCACAGGTGGAAATCTCTAGATGACATTTTAAGTGGACCTCTGTATCTGGTGAAAGTGTCCTGGGTGATTTACTTAGGCGGCACCAGCAGTCTCCACAGCTCTAGGGAGCACTTAGTCCCATGAGGCCCAAATCCTGCTGCCAGCTGGCATCCCCAGTGGGGAACCTTCCACCATTTCTCCTTTGGTCTCAGCTGTCCACTGCCCTGAAGTTCCAGCACATGGAAAGGACCAGTTCATGAGTGGTGGCTGCCCTGGTCTGGGGATGGGGACACGCTGCCCAGGATAAGTGAGTCTCGAATATTCCTGTAGGAAATAAGAGGATTACTGAGATGGGATTTTGTTGTTGCTCTTGACTGAGAAGCTAAAATGTCAGTTCAGTGCAAATGAGGAGGAGGAGGAGGGGGTAGTACCCGTGGGGAGGGGAACTGCTAGTTTCAAGCTGGAAATATGGAGGTGCAGAGAGAGGTCAAAAAAATGACTCAAAGGAAAAGTAAAGTTGCTTCGTGAATAGGACTTCCCTGAGGTTGGCATAGAATTTTCCCATCAGTGGACATTCTGTCGATCCCGGTCAGGCTAAGGTGTGAAAAGCCTGTCATTCAGCTTGCTTTCGGAAGAGAGGCTGTGGCGCTGGCTTTCCAGCGAACTCTGGAACCTGCCAAGTGACGGTTTCCAAGCAGAGGGCTTGCTGCGGCGGGCTGCTGAAGGTTAACAGCTGGCATTTGGGGATGGGTTGGGGGGAGCCTGATCGATAACATATCCCAGTCTCTTTGGTGCAAACGTGGACTCTGGGCTATCGATGTGAAGCCACCAGAGGAGGACTTGGGGAGTGGAGCACGCCATCCGCCGGTGTGAGCGGCTCCGTCATGGCCTGGCTGCGAGGGCAGAAGAGCTGGCCTATGGTCAGCTGGCCCAAACTAGCAAGCTCAGGGTCCGAAAGCCAAATTCATCAAGTTGGCTTGCCTCTACAACCCAACCAAATAAACCTCTGCGCAGTTATTGTGAAAATAAAGTGCTGTACACCATACAGAATAGTCACAGCAGGGGAAAAACGGCGATTGGCCAAGTGAGCTTCTGCTGAATTCAGTATTAACATATCCTTGTCTTACGTGCCTGTCTTGGAGAGCTCGGGGAGCAGGGCAATCGTTTGAGGATTGATCTAACCATCTCATAGTCCCTAGGAGGTATATGGCTATTAGACTAATTCCAGCTATCATCATACCCACCTTGTAGTCGCGAGTCTAAAGGAGATAAGGTAGGTGAAATCCTCTATGCACGTAGTAGGTGCTCAAAAATGTTATTTCTATCGAACAGTGTGTGGTGTCCGTGATTTTTGGCCTAATCCAATAATCAAGTCTGTAGATACTTTCCAGGTCATCATTGTACCTTTTCTGATGGATCTGGTTCATCAAGCATGCTCCTCTCCAGTGTGGGAAGATCTGTTTGTTCTGGGATTTGCTCTGTCAGAAAAGCACCCAGTTGCCAGCACAGGTTGGACGCTAAGCGGCCAACGTGCGTATGATCATTCTGTATCAACTGCAGTGGACACAAGCAAACACAAGGCTCTGGATGAAAGAGCGGCGAGCACCTCAGTCCGTGGATTGCCAGGGGGCAGGGCGCAGTGTCTGTGAGTGGTGGACCCCAGAAGCACAGGACCCAGAGTGGCAAGTCAGTAGATATAATAACTGACCGTCCCTGAGAAAATTTCCTGCCTCTTCTCCCCTAGAGTTATTACACGGCTCCATGTCCTCTGCCCTTAATAATCCGGACAGCCAACGTGTGTATTGCTTTGGTCCGTTTCGTAGCTGGGGAAGGGAATTGGACATTACCCTCGCCGGCAACACGTATTGCCGAATGCAAGGACCGCAGCCAGTTCATTGGAGAGCGGACCTCCGCTTGGCCAGAGGCAGGGAGGAGATGGCAAGGTGTCATCTGTAGGACTCGGCTTGGAGCCTCTTAACTGTGCACTTAATAAATGAAGCCTTGGCAGACATACCTTGAATTATTAATGACGTTATTCAGCTTTGATTGTTTCCTTCTTTTGGGGAAAGGTTATTCACTCAAATGCCTTTGATTAGACTATACAATACATCACAATTGGGCATATTTTATGTGCAACTTTATGGTGATAATAGTTCTGTCTCATTTAGAAGCAAATCAGACATTATGAACTTCGTGATTTATTAATGTATTGATTTCTATAAATGTCAGCGCATCTCACATCCCATCAGAGAGCCCGAGAGCAATCAGTGGAGAGCCAATAAAAATGTAAAATGAAACCATCATAAAAAAAGGAAATACTGCCTGTTTCGAAGCCCTGCTGCCTCTCTGAATTGTTTCAGGATCCAGATCATTACCATGAAGGCATCTCCCCCACCCCTGAGGAAACAGCCCGAAAGAAGCTGGCAGGGGGAGCTCTGTCCTGCTTGTCTATTCTGCGTGTTCCGAATAAAAACACAAGGAGTGACGGGTCAGACCTGGAGGAGTCTCCGGAGCCCGTGCCCAGACTCTTCATCCTGGAGAGTGCAGGAGGACAAGAGGGTCCCTCTCCATCAGCTTTGCCCCATTACCACCTCCCAGCTCCCTCCTGAGGAATCTTCAGGAGAAAGCGCAGCTTCCCCAGCACAACTTCCCACAACTACCCAGCATGGGTCTTCTGCAACAGTCATAGTCCTCTGTCTCTGCCAGAGCGTCTCATCAGCTGATCCCAACCTCAGCCACCCTTTAAACCTGCCTTTAGAGCCAAACTCCTGAGGCACTTACTGTCTCTAATCATCCTCCAGCAGGTGTGAGAATCTACCTTTGGGTGTTGCAGATTTCATTTATGGGAGTGGAGTGGGGTAGGGTTAGGGTGGAGAGACTGTGTCTTGTGACTGCTTCTGTTTTGTTTTATCTTTGGTGTCTCACTCCTTCCATGATATCTGTACCCGCTTTGCACATAGTGGGGCCCAGTAAGTGCTCATTGTTTGCTAAAGTGTGTAGAACTGCAAGAAGCTGAACAGGAAATACAGTGAGTCCCGAGAAAGCAGCCAAGAGAATATCTGGGAAGTATTTGGCTAATTTAGTGGCTAATTCTGTCGTTTGACAGTTTAGTGTAGAAATCACAGTTTGGCAGCCCACAGGGTACAGTTGTTGTTTCACTTCTTTTAAATGTGAATTTTGACAACATTTATTTCACATAAAATATGGATTTTGGCTTCTCTTTAGAAATTGGAATTTATGTCTGTGTCGGCCTGCTTTATCACATCATCACATGGTGACAATTGGCTGGAGCTGAGGAGTAGCTGCCTGCTTTAGGTGGGGCACGTGCTCTCTAGTAAACGTCAGTCCCCACCATTCTCTAATATCTCCCCAGGACTAAGACCAAAGGACAGTTCTCCATTATCTCCCATTCATATTACCTGCCTCTGTCTGTGAGCCTAGTTTAATCGCCCCTTCCCCCTACCCAATACCATGTTTCTCCAAGTGACTTTGTTTTATGATAATCTAGAAACATGACAATTTCATTTTTTGGGTCCCAAGCAACATGGAGCAAACTGTATGCCCTGTGATTAGAGAGGACCGCCATACAGATTCCGGCTGTGTTCTTAGATGTAGGCTTCTGTGTGGCTAATACCACACATAGCAAGAATGGGGTAGATTTACAGTTTCTGATTCAGTGCATTTCAGCTTTCTGGTCTAATAAACCACAGTTCATGTCACACAGCTCCTGTGAAGAAAGTGTTATATTGTTCCCATTTCATAGACAAGGAAACTGAGGTTCAGAGATGAAAGAGAAAATATTAATTTTCCCACTGTATTAGGATCAATGAAATCAAGAGGTCATATGAGACCCTCCTGAAATCACAAGTAGAAGGGCAAAGACTAATCTCATCATCTGATTGATAGTCAGATGCCTTCTAGCATAAGGGACCATCCTATGGGTCCCCTCCTGGGCCCAGTCCTATGTCTTTGTGGTTGTTGCTCTGTCTCAGCAAGTCAGGGGCCAAATTCCCCTATCTAAGCAATCTTCTTGTACTTCTGCACTTGAGAATTTGCAGAGCCCAGTCTGAGGAGGGCAGACACTAGACATTAGACACTAATTTCAAGAGTTCCCTCCCCACCTCCCCTGTCTCAAGCTCTCTGCCATCCCTTTAGCGTTTCCAATCTTGTTTCCCTTTTCTGAGCAAGAAAGCAGCCTTTGCTCTGGCTGACAGGCTGTATAAGTCACAGAGCTCATGAGTTACAAAGAGATGCTTTTATCCGGCCTTCTGACTTCACAGATGGCGCTGCTGGAGCCCAGAGAGGGACTTGTCCAAGGTCACACACTGGATTCCTGGCGGAGCAGGATTCAGCTCAAGGTCAGTGTTCTTTTCACAGCACCGGTCACTCATTCAGCAAATGATCACTGAGTGCCTACTGGGTGACAGGCGCTCTCTTAGGTGCTGGCGACAAAGCAGGGAACAAAACGTGGAGAACGAAGCAGTGAATGGAAATGGTGATGTGTGCTTTGAATGCAGACAAAGAAGGGTTCCGGGTGGAGAGAGAAATGGCTCATGGGAGGCATCAGTGTATACAGGGTGGCTGGGGAAGGTGGTAGGGATCCGAACTGAGGATAGGCAGGAGAGGAATGAGGGTAAGGTTTGCAATCAAAGCAGTCAGGCTCGAATCCCAGCCCTGCAGCCCAACAGCTGGTGAGCCTGAGCAAGTCACTTGCAGCCTGAAAGACTCAGGGTTCTCACTGGTGAAATGGGCACAGCAGCGCCCATCTCCCAGTCTGTTAAGATCCAAGGAACCACTGCAGAGGAGGTACCTGGCATGTTCAAGGCATTCAATAAGGTCCCCTCCTCACTTGGTGGGGAGAGCTGAGGCTGAGTTTCCTTATGGGTGTCTCTGCTTGACCGAGGGAAACTCTGGAGAGTCTCACCCTGGCAGGGTGCAACTCTGGAGAGCCGATGTAATTATTAGCCGATGTAGTCTATTAGCCAGGGTGGCCATCTGGAAGGCTTTCGTAGTTTAAGAGGATGCAGGAGCGAGGATTAATTAGCTGAGTTAGTCTGTGAATCCATTAGTGGGTTACAGGACTCTGAAGCTTTTTAATCTGAGGAGTGGTGGGTAGCAACCACTAAGCCTAGAGTGATCCTTTGATGGAACTTTCCAGATCAGAGTTCTGGCTTGGAATCCCTAGCCCTTCTAAATTCCTTGCTGTGAGCCAGGAGTATTTCTCATCATATGAATCTCAAAGTGCCTGACCATAAAGCTTAAGTTGGATCACAGGAGTCTGAAAATTAAATCTCACATTTAAGAAACCCAAATAGCTTCTAGTCATGCCTCTTTGCGAAGCCTTCCCAGACCTCCCCACCAGCATCTCAAATCCTGAAACACCTTGTCTATCACAATCACTTCTACGGGATTATGGGGTAGGGAGACTGGGTAAAGAGGCACCCTTTTCTTTTCAAGCTCATTAGTGCTTGAAATACGTTTAACGCCATGTGTATGGATTATTTTGATAATTTTTATGTTATGGTTAAAAACAAGACATTTTGAGGGGGATAATGGTAAGTAGATGCTGTTTGTTTCATCGTGAAGATGGTCCTAGAAAGTCTAGTCCAGCCCATTGGGTGTTTGGTTGTATTTGTTGTGATGTTGTTTTTGTAGAATAATACCTTTTTTCAAACCACACGTGATATAGTGGTGATCATTAGTGCCTGTCACCAACTATTTCTGGCTCTCTTCCTTCCATGTGCATGTTTGGATGTACTTCTAGTCCCTCTGAAGTTAGATGTGATCACATGGCCAGTTCTGGCCAATTGAATCAAATGAGAACAGGGGTACTGTGTGTGTCCCTGGGTGCAGGCAGATATCAAGCAAACAAATTTTGAATTACAGCTGAGTGAAACGCTATGGAGGGAGGCCACGTGGACTTCAACAGGAAGACCTAGCTGAAACCACAGGGCTCCGTTGTGGCAGTCCCAATGCCGAGCCAAGGACAAGAAGGGGATGGTCAGGTGCAGCGTGGGGGAGGGAGCAGCCTCTTCAAGGACTCCCCTGTGGGAAGGAGAGAGCCTGCTCCAGGGGAAGACAGAAGCTGTCCCTCTGTGTGGAGGCAGGGACACGGTGAACCAGGGACTGAGGAGTGCGAGGCAGATTTGGACTGTATTGCGTTGGGTCTTGGGGTCCACGTTAGCAGTTTTTCTTGGTGGCAAATAGCAAAGCAAGTACAGTACAGAGGCTTTATTGTTCTGAGAAGCCAGTGGAGAGTTATGAGTTATACTGTTAATCCCCCCATGAGAGCTGATATGAATCATGAGAGAGCAGATGTCTTTGGCCCCTCTGACGTGTGAGGACCTCACGGAGAGTGGCTTGGCAAGGCCAGTTCTCTGCCTGATGGCTTTGCACCCTTCCTCTCCATGCTGGCTCGCTGCGATGGAGACCCGCCATTCATCCCATAGGCCTGAGACCTTGGACTCGGTCCCAGCTCTCTGCAAGTGGGGACAGGGAAGAAAGTCCGTTTCTCCGTATCAGTTAATAAAACCCGCGGTTTGAGAAATTTGAAGTTCCTGCTGGAATGTTAAGGGACCTGGCAATTCCTGGTCAGTCAGTCAGGCTTGGCTGGAAACCTGGTTCCATGTCTTCAGGAATACTGTGAGGCTGGAGAAAATCTCCCAGGACTGCCAGGACTGATTCTAGTGAACCAGCAACTTCCTCCTTTAGTCTTACTTGAGTTGGCCCATAACCTACTGGGGAAAATGGGTCCTGGTAGTTGTAATTAACAGGGAGAGATTAAATATGCAAAAGAGGTGAATAATAATTGAAGCAAAAACCTCACAAGGTGGGAAGCAATGTGGCCAGGATTAGGCACGTGGGTAATCCTATACGCATTTCATATTAGCTCTTAAAAATGTTCCTGGAAGTGGAAAAAAGCAGGTTTTGTAAAACAGCAAAGAAATATCTATCTTACCATCTGTCTATGCATCATGTCTAAGATATCAGACATAAAAATTTTAGCAGTTGCTACTGAGTGTTGGGGTTATGGATGGCTGTTATATTCTTTTTGCTTATGTGTATTTTCTAAACTTTCTGCAAAGAGTAGGTACAGATTTCTAATAAGAAGACATCCAAAAAGTTATTTTTAAATTGACGTCAAGTACAGATGGGGAGGGTCTCAACAGCCTTGCCTGGGGGGTGGGATAGAGCCCAGAGCCTGGGGCCCTTTCTCTGAGGAGCAGCCAGGGAAGCTAGGCCAGTGAGGGTGTGTGTCAACTCAGTTTCAACACCGGAAAATGGTGGGAACAATCCCTACTTTGGAGGGCTCTTGTGAGACTTAAATGAGGTCATCAATGGGAATGTAGCTGGCAGGGAGAATGTGCTCACTGGATGTAAAACATCTCCTAAGAACTCCTCCCTAACCCATGAAGAAAAGGAAGACACAGCCTGGCTAGAGGGAGTGGGGAGGACAGGCTGCCCTCCATTCTGGAGGCATTTCTGAAACACTGGGCTGCAGGAGGCACGTTGGTGGGCGTGATCAGAATAGCAGATGACATTCCAGATCAGAATAGCAGCTGACATTCCAGAAGCATTTCTGAGGTACCAGGCCTGCCTCTAGTGTTTCCCGTCCGTGACCTCGCAGAACCCTCCCCAAGCCCTGCGAGCCCCACAAGGCTTCCCTGTTACACAAGAGGCTGAGACTCAGAGAGGTAAGGTAATCTGCCCAAGGCCACACAGTAAGTGGCAGACCCAGGACCCAAATCCAGGCCTGCTTGATACTAAAACCCATGGTCTCAACTCTGTGTTATAGTTTCTCAGGTTATAACCACACTGAATTGGATTAAAAGGCCAACTCTGCCACTGGGATGTGACCTTACCCACATCTCATGGGCCTCATGAGGACCCAAGGCAAGAGGACATAGGAAAGACCTGTGCCTGGCACCCAGATGTACTTGTCCCTGGTGCTTCCCTTTCTCCCTCATCTGGGTCCCCAAGAGGACATCCCTACAGCACTTGGGTCTTTGGAGGAAGCGTCTCAAAGCGACGCTGCTGAAAAAGCAATTTTTCGCTGTAGCTGTGTGGATAGATTTTTAATATTTAATTAGGAAGACCTTCTGCTTGGAGAGAGGGCAGGACTTGTTATTAAATCCCTGCTGCTTGGTCTCCCTCACTTGCCCGTGGGATTATTCATTCATTTCCAGTCACACAATTTAATATTGCAACAGCTAATGGGGAGATGTTGATAATTTGTAAAACTGGTTGGTCCCAAGGCCATTGGAGAGGCTCTGCGCCTGGGTCTGATTCCGGGAGTGAAAGCAGGTTTTCAGGAGACGAGGGTGCGGGGAGGTTCCTGCCCCTTATCTGTCAACCTTGGCGAGTGTCTTCTGAGATACCACGTTGGGAGCCATGAGTATTAGAAAGACCTTCACCACATAGTTTTATCTTTGAGGAATTAGGACCCTGGGACACCTGAATACATTAAAGGATTTTTGGGTTAAAATGTGGACCTGGGATTTGTTTTAATCAGGTACAGTAAGAACTGCAGACATGGAAATGACTGCTAGGAGGGAAGAAGTTCATACTGAAGGATCCCTCGAAACAGGAGGCATGGCACACCACGCAAGGCCACACAGGGAAGCACCGGGGTCGTTAGGAGGCAGACAGGGATGAGGGGAGAACGTGACCGAGCCATTACTGGGGATTTTGTGGGAATGCATGGGAGAGGTGGGACAGGTAGGTTGGGATTGGAAAGCTGGGAGAATCTTGGCCACCTCTGGGCTGTAGGGGTGGCCCCAGCTATCTGGCACCTGGCTTGCAGTGGTTTGGAGCAGAGGCAATGCTGACTTGGTGTGTGAGATGCTTGCATGTGGGCTGGTTTGTGTACCGAAGGCATGCTTGCCGGGGAGTCATGGCTATCCCTACGAATTAGCCAGCCCTGGGAGGGGGCAGCCTCTCTAGGGTCAAGGCCCCAAATGCCAGAGTATCAAGAACACAGAAAATAAGAAAATACAGTCGATAGAGTTTGGTTTTGCGGTTAGGCGTGGGTTCAAAATGCCTACTTGGAGATTTTCTAGCTGGAGCACTGGGCGTGAACATTCCTTGGACTCAAGGCTATGCACTCAGCATCTCTCCCCAAGACAACTGGAAAGCTCCGCCTCCAACCGGTTGCCTTAGCTCTACCAATGGGTTCTCTTCACGAACAGGCAGAAGGACCTTTGTAGAACAGTCATTCGTAGAGCACATAACTGTGGAGTATCCAGTCTGTGCCAGGCACTTTAACAGGCAGTGTGACTGCAATGGTGAGTAAAGACAGGCACCGTCTTTATCCCTGGTGTGATTACAGTTTGGTGCATGAGGGACTTAACCTAAGAATCACAGACACACTTATAACATTGTAACTGTGACGAGTGCTGCCCAGGGGGAGCTGTTTGCTGCTACAGAGTGGCAGGGGGCTCTGGTGCCCTGAGGTTTCCCTGAAGGTGGGCCTGAAACGGGAAGGAGTGGGAACTTACTAGATGGGAAGGAACGGATGTGTGTGTGTGTGTGTGTGTGTGACATTCTAAGTGCAGAGGGAAGATGGGGGTAGTTTTTCAGGAACTTCTCTTGTGGAGGCTCTGGGGAGAGAGGAAACAAGACATTCAAAGGAAATACATCTGAATATGTCCCTTGCTTTAAAGCCTTCAATGGCTCCCCATTGCCTGCAGGAGAAAGGCCATGCTCTTTAGTAAGGCCTTCAAGGTCTTTTATGATCTGCTTCCTGTTTAGCTTGCAGAGTTGGTCTGTTGCTTCTCTCCTAGCCAAGTTACCCAGTTCCACCCAAACTCACTCTTCAGAAAGACCTCTTTCCTCAACCAGACTTCTAAGTGGGGCTTTCGTACTTCTGCACATGCTCCTGCTCTGAGTAGCACTTGATTTCCTTCCCTGTCTGCTGGGTTAGTTCCTGGGTTTCCCTCAAATCTAGCCCATCACACTGCACTCCTCCAGGGTTTGCTAGTTAGACTAGTGTGTGAGTGGTGTCTCCTGCAACTGCGCAGTCCTCTCTGTAAAATGTCACCTCAAGGACTCCTTCTGACATGAAAATTTTGTTCACATCCCCAGACAACATCTGTATGGCAACATCTCTCTCCGGTAGCATCTGCCATAACTGCGTGGTAAAGACCGAGGTCTTTCCATCTCCCTTGACCACAGGCTCCTTGAGGGGATGGCCAGTTCATTCACTCACGTCACAAATACATATTGAGTTCCTGTCCTGGGCCCGGTGCCGTTCCGGGTGCCAGCAATGTGATCACAAATATGTCAGGCAAGTCCTCTGTTCCGTGGGACCCGGGCGTTCACTAAATAATCACACCCATGAATATGCAATTATAGATCTTCTTAAGAACCTTGACAAAAAGAGGGGGGGAGTGTGAGGAAGCAAAGCCGGAGGGAACCTGATTTGAGTCAGAGGGAGGGAGAGTCTACAGGCATGCGTGCTGAAGGATAATGTTAGGAGAGGGTAGCAGGAAGAGTTTCAGGGAGCAGGAACGGCATGAGACAGGAGGAGGTGAGCGTGAATTTGGCCTCTGGAGAAGCAGAGTGGAGGCCAAGTGGTGGAGCAGAATGACCAACGTGTCAGGTAAGATGGCAACTGGTCAGACCAGTTAATTTAGGGTTTTTATCTTTAAAGCAATGGGAAGGGGCACCTGGGTGGCTCAGTGGTTAAAGCCTCTGCCTTCAGCTCAGGTCATGGGTCCTGGGATCAAGCCCCGAATCGGGCGCTCTGCTCAGCGGGGAGCCTACTTCTACCTCTCTCTCTGCCTGCCTCTCTGCCTACTTGTGATCTCTGTCAAATAAAATAAAATAAAATAAAATAAAATAAAATAAAATAAAATAAAATAAAATAAAATAAAGCAATGGGAAGCAGAGGTATCAAGTTTATAATTGACCCAAACCGGAAACTCACCCAAGTGTCCATCAACATTAAAATCAACAAGAGATTGTTAACATGAGGACACAATGACATGCTGCGCAGCGACGCGAATGAATTAAGGACAGCAGCATCGGTCAATGTGGAAAATCCACCTGCGCTGCTACGAGACAGGAGAGCCCATATCCCGGGGGACCTGCGACTGGAGTGGAGCCCGTAGAGGGCTTCTGGGATGCTGGAATGGTTCTCCTCCTCTTTTTAAAAAACCTGGATATTGGTGACGTGGGTTCTGATGCCTGCTATAGTTTAATAAGAGGTTTTTGTTTTTGTTTTGCTTTGGTTTAAGGAGGTGCTGAAAGACTGCTAAGCAGCCGGCTGAGAGATGATGTTAACTTTTTTTTTTTTTTTTTTTTTGGGTGACGTTAATGTCGAAGGAGACTGATCAGGGGCAGATTTCCAGTCTCTCCGGCAGATAGAATCCACCTGACCTGCTGATGTAGGGGAGGGGAGTGTGAGTGAAAGGGATCGGGAGATGACAAGGAAGATTTTCCAGGCTTGAGCAATCGGGTGGGTGGTGGAACTGAGTTGTGCAGTGGGGAGGGCTGGGAGGGTGCTGCGTCATACTTCCCTGTCTCCTGGCCCAGCAATGGGGTGATACCTGGATGGGTTTGGTTAATACTGATTTAACTTCCACTGAATTGTGAGTCAATAACTGATGATCAGTGCTGGGAGAAGAGCCGGTTACCATCCCCTTGCTTTCTATACATTTCACCTTCTTAGGATAATTCAAATGATTTGTTCTCCAGACTCAACAACTTTTTGTGGTAGGGTTCATGGATGTTTGTCAAATGGACAGAACATGTTTATTCTCTTTGTAAGTACAATGGCGCGTTATATGCTTGGGCACATAGGGGTAATAGCTTCAGATATTCCTCATGATTCTAGACGTTGAGAGGAGAGGAAGGGACATTTAGAAAGCCTCTCAGTGTGAGTTGCTGTGTCTAGTGCATTTCAAGCCCTGCTTTATATACTCCTTAAATAACCTCACTAGGATTATTTTATAAATACCCATTTCTAGGTCATTATGGCTTGGTTATTAGTCATCAAGTAACGAAGTTGGAATTTGAACTGTGTCTGGTTTTGATTTTGCTACTCTGCTTCTGTCTGATCCAGGTGGAGGTCAGGGGATCAAAGGTGTCTTGGTCTCCATGATGATAGGAGGGAGCCCAGATGCTTACAAAGTGCTTGGAGATCTCCAAAAGAGAGCAGATCTGAGGTTCTGTTTTGCCATTTTTAAAAAACATTTACCCATAATGTCTCTTTATAGGATAATAAAAATGAACCATCTGTGGTTCATTGGGAAACATGTCTCAGGCTTATTAAAAATATATGAATTTTTATTTTAAGACGGGATGGCCATATTATTCAAAATTGTAAGCCAAAATGTATTATCTATTATTAATTTATTTTTAATAGACATCTTTCTTATAAATTAGCATTCTAATTACTTCTGAAAAAGTGGGCAGCAGCGAGACGAGGTTTCCAATTAAAGTTGTCCTGAAGATAAATGGAGGTCTTGGGCTGAAAGACTTCACCCTTTCCCCAC
The DNA here is from genome assembly GCA_004024625.1 of Mellivora capensis. NCBI lineage: Eukaryota > Metazoa > Chordata > Mammalia > Carnivora > Mustelidae > Mellivora > Mellivora capensis. Next base: position 18,958 of record PISX010000790.1, on the reverse strand, counting down.
CCGGGAGCAATCCTAGCTGTCACAGCACGAGGGCCAGATCAGGCTTGTTCGTATGTGCTACATCTGCCCCAAGAGTTTGAGGCTCTCCTCAGGAGTGAATAAGGGAGCTTCCAACCACGCTTTCTGGAAAGGGCTGCACAGGGGAGGGTGAAGGTCATGGGGAGAACCGCCTCCAGCTTTCTGTTGCTTTCCCCTCCTCTCGGCTGCCTGCTCTTCCCAAGGCCCCTACCCTGCCTGTTTGCTGATCCCTCTCCCAGGCAAAAGGCAAGAAGTGCCTGGCGTAGTGACTGCGGCTCACGTTATATGACAGGAGAGCGTAGGAGCTCTTCAAATATTTATGTAATTGAAAAATCCCCACCTTTATAGTTTGACTGAAGCTCAGTCATGTCACTTCCAATCAGGTCACATTGATGACAAGCTGTCTGTGGTCAGATGTTTACATCTGTCAAGTTGGAGAGGTGGAAAAGGTTGGATGCTGTGCCCAGGGAGTGTGGCTGGAATCCCAAACTTGTCACACACTTGTTGGGTGGCTTCCACAATTACATTATCTACCCAGTGGTATTTCCTTGTATGTGAAGGACACTGCCTTGGGTCTTCCAAAGGATTAGGTGGACACCCAGAAGTGTGTAGTTAGTAAGTGGGTAATAGGCATGACTCCTGTCCTTTCCCCTCTTGTCCATTCCTGTGTGATGTGGGAAACTGAGCTCTGGGTCACTCTGCCTGGCTGTCAGCCTGGCACTATCTTTAAGGGACAATTTGTAGGAGCGCTGGACCCTCTCTCAACCCCCTGGTTCAGTGTTCCTTGCTGGGCTGGGCATTTCCATTTGCTGGGGCTTCAGTTCCTTCTGTAGGAAGAAGGGGGAATGAACTGGGACATTGGATTTCTAGCCTTGCCAGTTCTTTATATTTTTAGTTTATCGATCAGTTATGGATCTAGTCTTCAGCAACCTCTCTAAAGTCACCTATGCTATTTTCAGTTCATATTAGTTTTCTCTCAAGATACCAAGTTTTATTAAGTTTATTATTTTTGGGTAAGTCAGAGTTCTTTTTAATCAATCCTAGTTTACTTCTCTTGCTCTTCTAATTTTAGTATATTTTAGGTTTTCTCAACATTCATGTCTTTGTTTAACAAGCATATAAGCACGCCCATCCTCTCCGTATTCAGATTTTAGGAAAAGGACTTATAGACTTATATAAAAGAACGTTAATGAATTCCTACTATGCAAAGTTGCACTAAGTGCTTTCCATTTGTTAATCTCCTTTTATCTTCCCAGAAATCCCAGAAGGGGATGTTAGTATCCCCAGTTTGCCATTGGACAAGCTAAGTTTCACAAAGCTTATGTGAGTCTCCCAGAGTCCCGCAGAGAGTAAGCACTTGTTCTGGGATCTGGGGCCAGATCTTCCTGTAATGTACTGTTGCAATATTGTAGCGCTACCCCAGCTTCCTTCTGCCTTCCTTCTCCTCTTTATACATCGGAGAGATGGAAGTTATTATTCCCGGAGTTGCTCAGCATTGATTCTTTGCTTCTTCAGACCTGGAGGATATCTTAAAAGTCTCCTTGTCTTGTCTAAAAAGGCTTTGGAAAGCCTTGGTGTGCAGACTCGGTAAGAAGGGTCGTCCAGGGCTCCCATCCAGCAGCTTGCTTCTTTCCTGTTGCACTTGACCTCGGCAGCATCTGAGGATAAAGTGCCAGACTGCTACAACTTAATGCAGACCTGACATGAGCAGCCCGCACATTTAATACCATGCATGTTTAATTGCATCTGGCCATTGAGTGCGTTGCATGTTTGGGTATCTTAGGTGGTTCTTGGGGAAAATCGAGGGCATGTATATCAAGCAATTTTTGAATTATGTCTCTATTAGCATCTGTGAATGTCTCCCTGGGGAAGCCAGGAAAGCTCTATTAGAAGAGCAGTTTAAAACAGGATTGGAGGAAGCAGTAGGGGAATATCCCATAGGGAACAATAATTATAAACAGCACTTCCATGTAAACAGGTCTTAATGTGTTTTCTATATTGAATTCCTGAGAGTGAGACTCTTGGGTGGTGTCTCAGCGCCCCCTCCAGGGCAGCACCCCTGAAGTGCTGGGAACGGAAGTAGAAGGCTTAGTGGGCTCCTCTGCCTCCTTGGCTACCAGAATGCTTGAAGACTGAAGACCGTGGCAATGCTGAGTTGTGGGCAATGTGATGATAATTCCATTGTTGTGTGACCTCTGGCAAGTCACCTCCTTCCTTTGGGCCTCTGTATCTATAGACTGTTAGCACTAAGCCAAATGTTCTCATACAATTCATTTCAATTAACCTTCCCAATATCTTACAAGGTGAATTATATTACCCCATTTTACAGATGAGGAAACTAAGTCTCATGGGGGTTAAGTACCTTGTCCAAAGTCATTAGTCCACAAATGGCAGAAGTGGGGTTTAAATTCTGGCTTCTGACTCCAATTCAGGGGTCACTTCCAAAATACCAGATCATTTCCATGCTCTGTAGGAGCATTTATTCCAGCTAAATAGTCTATGAAATATATCTTTTTGTTACCAGAAGCTTGGTGATCTCATCTTGGCTTTTGCAACACCCCCTCAACTTATTTAGACTCTGACAGCCATGGGAACAGATATATTGCTCATTAGTACTGTGTTTTATGGCTGATGCTGGTTCCAATGTTCTAGGGGTTATGACACAGGCCAGTGCACCCATAAGGCATGCTAACTGAGGGCTGGTTGTCACGGGGATGGTGCTGTAGAGAAATGCGGCCCTGGCAAGGTCATATCCCTTCTGTCCACCTTGAAAGCAAGTACATCATGGAATCATGAGATCATGAAAACTTCAAGGTTGGGAGGATCTTAGGTGTTATCAGTGGTTTTCAAACCCCTATAAAAGCAAGGACTTCTTTAATTAAAGGCAGTTTGCATGGAGGCTACGTCAAATAGATGAGAACAATCAGATGCTGGGTTAAAGAGCGAGAGCAGGAGAAAGTTTTCTGCCTTCCCCAGACCCCATGTGGTGCTCCTTTGGAGTCCAGGTGGACCGATGTGATGCCTGGGGCTCTTTCAGCAACACAGAGGGAGCGGTGAGGGTGTCAGGGCTGGGCTTGAATGCACTCTCAGCTCTTTTGCTATGAACAGGGATGGTCATTAATTTGTGCCTTAAGCCACTCATTTACCAACTTTTACTGAGTATCTATTTGTCAAGTAAAAGCATTTGCTCTATTCTTGGGATAGTCTCTGAAATATCAGAGGATTATCTCCAGGCAGGCCAGAGGGGGAATAGCAAGCTTGTCAATAATTAGAATGTGTATGAGGCAGGGAATAGAGAAGTCTGGAGAAGGAGCCAGGCTTTGAGGGAAGACAGAGGCCCACTGGAGGGGAATGAGAAATAACTCTGTATGGTGTGGGATGTGGAGTCTTTGCTGGTGAAATTGGAAGGCTTTGTCATGGTCCCCCAGATGCATTCTGAAGTGTGAGGAAGCTTTGAAGGTAAACCTCTGGGCTTGTCACTCATTAGTTATTTGTTCATTCATCCAACACTCTGGGCATTTATGATGTGTTGGGTGATGTGCCGGGCAGAAGAACTTCGTGGTGAACACGATGGACACACTCACTGTCTTCACAGACAGCCCCTCCCCAAGGCCCCCCTTTGTCGTCAGGATAAAAACATTTGCTCATTCATTCAACAAGTGTCCTTGGTGCCAGAAGCAACTGTTGAAAGCCAGTATACTATGTTAGTACCATCATTAAAAAAATTTTTTTTTTAAACTCAGGCTCTTCACACACAAATTCATGGACAAAATGATTGCCTAAGCAGGGGTCTGTTTTTCAGGGGCAGTTTGAGATCAGTCAGTGCAGAAGGGTACTGTGCATGTGTGCACATTGTGATGGGGTAGATTAAAAGTCAGGGGAGAATGAACAGAAAGACCCACCCACGTGGGCATCAATAGTAGAGGGGCCTGAGAAGTATGAGAGGTTGAGAGCCTGGGTCTGGAGAGAGAGGAGGTGGAGGGGCGCGTATGGGACAGAGAGGGTGAAGGCAGAGAGGGGGAATCTACGGGCAGGTTTGACTGTTTAATCTTTGAGTATTGCCTTGAGGGAGATAAAGGAACAATACTGCAGTGCTTCCTTATTTCCAGGGCATTGGTTCAATGGAGTATGAGGCCTAATATACTGAACGAATGACGGTGTGTGTACCATTGAACTCTCACTTCAGAAAACCTCGCCTGCCCAGCCAGGGCGACGCCTGAGGAAGTAACGGGACGGACTGCCCTTGACAGCCAGGTTTGTGGCACTGGAGACAAATGCTGGGTTCCTCCTTGGGGCTGGCTTTGTCGGGGGAGATGGCGTATCGGCTACGGCGCAGGTCTTACGTGGGTTCCTGGAACTTTCCTTTGTAGCATATGGTCTCCAGGGATTGGGGCATAATGAGCTGTTGGTAAGCCGTTCACAAGCTCAGCAGACTCTTAAAGGCTAATGATTACAGGATGGAACTTACTGGACACCCAAATGAACCACAGAGAAATCAAGTGCTTGCCTCGAACGAGGTGCATCTCCTTCCTGTTACTGCCGCCCCCTCTCACTCCTGGTTCCTCACTTTTCCTCTCCCCACTTCTGACCACTTAGGTCTTCCTTCCTCTTTGCCGCTGCCCTCTCCTTCCTATCCTGTTTCTCTTGTCTCCTTTCTCTCCAGTTTCTTCTGTGGTTGGAAATAGGGTGGACTCTCAAAGCAGGTTCATTTTATTCCTCAAGCACACTCTATATTCACTTTTCTTACTGTAAACCAGGTGGTGGTCCTTCTCTGTGGGGACCAGGGATCTGAGCACTGGTGTCACCACCGTGCTTGGCCCCAGGGACAATGTGGGACTGGGGCAGCAGGCAAGCTATGGGCACTTTCACTTTATTTGTAGGGTAAGGGATTATTAAACCCTGAGAGTTCATTAATGTATAACTTGTGTGATTATTATGTAAATAAGTAGGAAAACATGTTTTTACAAAGCAAGGGAGTTACACGTTTGATGTTTCTCTTTTACTAAAGAACCTCAGACCAGCCTCATGCAGTTGTTCTGGTTTGGATGTGGCCCCAACTTTTCTCAGAATCTATCTCTTGGATAGGAAAAGACATTTTAAAAAGTTGACCATGCTTGCTATGACAGACGTCAAGCTACCGGGTATGCTAGCAAAACTAGCGTGTCTTTACGCTGGATTTTAGGAGATTTTCTCAGCTTCAGGCTGTGGTTGGGGGAGAAGGTGAGTTTTAGCAGAGTGGGACCTGGGATCAGTCTTGTTTTATTCGTCAGGTGCAGGGGGTGGGGGTCCTCAGTCTGTGGCTGAATGAGGGGATGGCTTTCCAGGCCTGGGCAGCTCTGGATGTCCTTGTGAGGTCCCAAGGACTGGAAAGGTTTCTGAACACAGAACACATTCTTCTGATGCAGAATGCATTTCTGTCCTTCTGTTGGTCATACAAGTAGACAGTTCTAGACACAGACCTGGGGGCCCACTCAGAGCAGGAGACAGGGTCATCCTCATGAGGGATAAAGGCCTGGGGAAACTCCTCTCAGTTACTTTGAAAGAGGTATATTCTCAGAACATCTTAAACCTTGGCAACGTAAAATTGATAATGCAATTAACAGATGTGGTAGTTAGAAAGACCAGAGAAGTAATGGAAGTAAAAGTGTCCTTGTCTTCAGATATTTTAGAGGATGTGGGCAGGAGAGACTGTTCAAAGCCAATATTTAAGAAATCAAAGCTTAAGTGAACCATTTTAAGTACGACAATATCTATGGAAACATTAAAAATAACCAAATCTGGAGGTAGAAAGAAGAAAAAGAGAAGAGAGAGGTTTGGGTCTAGAGCTGTGGAGGAATAATCTACTTGGGTTCTTCTGTTTACTCAGTGCTGGGAGGGTATATGAACCCTTGGTCTATATCTAGAAGTGTCAACAAGGTCATGCTCCTTTTAAAGGCTCTGGGGAGAATCCCTTCCTTACCTCTTCCAGGTTCTGGTGACTGCCAGCGCTCCTTGCCTTGTGGCCCTCCCTCCCATCCCTGCTCCCAGCTTCACCCTCTCCTCTCTGTCTGTATCTAACCCCTGCCTGCCTCTCTTTTATGATGACATATAGAACTTCGGACGGCATATACAACCTGCGTGGATAATTAAGGATAATCTCATCTCAAGGTCCTTAACTTAATCATACTTGCTAAAACCTTTTCCCTTGTAAGTTGACATTCATAGGTTCTAGGGATTAGGACAGGGTATCTTTGGATGGCCATGACTCAGCCCACGATAACCTAACTGGACTGGGTTACGAGTACTTTACAGAGAGGAGTGATAACAAACATTTGATGAGTAGAAACAGTGATGTTCCCAATGCTCCAGTGCAGTTTTACTGTTCGGACAAGAGAAAGGGCTCTGTAGTGGGACTCAGAAGACTTGACTAGAGTCCTGAAATTGGTGCTTTCTACCCTTGAAGTCAAAGCCCCAGAACTTCAGCTTTTTTTAAAACTACAGAATTAGTTCAACAGTAACATGAGATGTCCATATCTGAAAAGATCTCTCTGCTGTCCAAGTGCAATACTTAATGGATGAGGGGTTCCTAAGTTATAAAGTACTATGCAGGCACTAAGTCCATTAGAAATAGTTATGTGTGGGTAGTCAGCTTCTTATGCACCACATTTCAAATCTTTTGCCATCCAAAATCTCCGGAATGATACCACATGTTTCACACATTTTAGAACGCATGGGAAGTTGACTCTTTCTAAAGACCCCAATAAACACACCTGGATGCTCATGGTTTCCCTGAGTTTGTGAGGTTATTACTATTGCTATTATTTTTGGTGGTGGTTTGCATAGCTGTGACATTCCTGATTCCATAAACAAGCTATGGTTAGGCACACAGCAAAATAACCCTATGTGGAGACAGGTGGACGACATGGCAGCCGGAGAACCCACCCTGAGAAACACTGATGTGTGCCTCACCACCACAGTCCATGCTTGGCCCTGGAATGGTAAGCTACTTCTAAAGTTGCTGTGGCAGCACCAGTAGACATGGTGCTTTGGGAAGAGAGGACTCCCCTTGGTGAGGGGGAGGCTGCCTCAGACAGGCCCAGTGAGCATCAGGGGAGGGAGAGGTGGAGCATTCACTGGTAATGGTCTCTGAGCTTACTGCAGGGCATTACTTGTCTGTCACCCCATGCCCCTACCCCATCTTCTCCTCTCTGCAGCCCCTACTGTCGTCCTCACCTTGGACACCCTTGGAGGGCCTGGTGATGAGTCTGATTGACTGGCAGTTAAGATGAGGTCATTAAGGTGGCCCTAATACAACATGGCTGGGTGTCTTTTAGGAAGAGGGAAGGACGGAGTGAAGATGGGACACACGGGAGAAGATATCATGTGCTGATGGAGACAGATTGCAGTGATGCTGCCACAAGGCCGGGGGCACCTGGAGTTACCAGAAAGAACAAGAGGCAAGGAGGGATTCTCCCCTAGAGGCTGGAAGGGAGCACAGCCCTGCCAACTCCTTGCTTCTGGGTTTCGAGCCTCCAGAGCTGTGAAAGAAGCAATTTCTGTTGTTTTGAGCCATCTGATCTGAAGTAATTTGTTACATGAGTTCTAGGAAGTTAATACAATCATCATAATCCTGTCTCCATTTTGACAAATAAGGAAAGTGAAATCTAGGGAAGAAAAGAGACTTGCCCAAGGTCATCTGATACATGGCACATCCAGGATTGGAACCCAGCTCTTTCGATTCTAGGCCCAATATCTATACTATTCTGAACTTACTGTTGGAAAATAAAGTAAGGATAAGATGGATTCCTGAAGAGAGACTACTGATAGGTTCTTGAGAATTGCTCTCCTGCTCTCTTTAGGATGACTGCATCACATTGGTCCCGGCATATTTCATAGGACATGGTATTTTCCTCTTGGGACTCAAATGTGTGAACAGAATTTCGGATGTCACATACACATTAAACATGGCATTTTGGACCATTTTGGATGCTAGGGAAAAGCTCTAGCATAACAGATGGTGTGGTATGGACTTAATAACAGACCACAGACCCCATCTTACTCATTGAGCCACTTGGTTTACAGCATAATGGGCGAAATTTTAGAGACAAATATCTCCACCCTGCTATTGCTGTATTTCTGGAAAGTTTATGTAGTTTCTCTAAACCTGTCTTCTTCTTTATATAAAAGAAACAATGATGGGCACCTGGGTGGCTCAGTCTGTTAAGCATCTGCCTTCACCTCAGGTCATGATCTCCGGGCCCTGGGGCTGGGTCCCCTGCTCAGCGGGGAGTCTGCTTCTCCTTCTCCCTCTGCCTCTCCCCGCCAGCTCACGCTCTCTCTCTCTCTCTTTCAAATTAATAAAATTAAATTTTTTTTTTAAAAAAGGAACAATGATATCTACTTTCTAGTGCTATTTAATCTTTTTCCTTAGAGTGTTGTTTGGAGGCTCACATTAGCTCATGTGCACCTGGCACTATGCCTGGGACATTGTAGGTGCTGAATAAATGTTAATCCCCTCCTTCACCCAGGGTTCCTGGAGGTGGTCTTGAACATATGTTCTCTACATTTTACCCTAATTCCTTCATTACTATAACATTAGATGAGTAACTAATATTTTCTGTGGTAATAAAACCAAAAGCTATAATCCTGAGAAGCTGAAGCAGGAGAAGAGAGATGGACATGTTCGGATATGGAAAAGAAGGACAGGGTAGTATTTTCCACCACACCTTTAGCCTTATAAGGAAGTTTCTCTGGAACTTTCTTTTATATTAATTTGTCATCTCAGTGGATATCTGCTTTGGAGCTCAGAACGGGGATGAAACATATTTTGGGGATCTGTTGGAGAACAGGGGCTTTGCTCAATTGTTACAGACTGGCAGGCTGAGTATAGGGTTTGAGAGGAGCATGTATAAGGGACTGAGGGCCTGGAAGTGTTCCTATGTGCACAAAGAACTATTCTTCCAGATTGTTAGGTTTCAGGTGGTTTTCAAGAAAAAAAAGTTTTTTGAATGTGCTTCAGCTTCCAAAATCTCAGGGAAACACAATCATGGAATCATAGAATGATGGATTCACTAAATTTTAGCTGAAGCTTAGCAAGTTCTCACATGCAGGCCTGGCATATAGGGCAGATAAAGGGAAACCAGTTTTGTTGAAGCAAGGAGGAAGGGTCTGCCTTACCGCTTCCACCACAAAACTGGGAACAAGGAAATGTTCAGGTCACTCCAGAATTCCATGAAGCAGAGACTGAAAATCATCAATATTTTCATAAGGAAACTGAGATCCAGATGAAAACGACTAGACTAAGATTAAGTAGAGAGTGATCATTAATAGAAACCAAGTCTCTTGACTCCCTAGTCCAGAGCTCACCCAACCACATCATCCCACATTCAGTCTCTGTTCTAGCTCATCTTTGGTTGGTACTTCAGCTAGTCCTTTGTCTACAAATGTATTTCATTATTATGTATATTTATAGCATGCAATGCCTCTTGGAAGAGAAATTGTCTACACTATCCAGTTATGGAAGAATACACATCGAATATGCATTATATATACATTGAATATATATTATTGGAGGCTGGTTTTGTTGAATGCATTGCTCTTAAAAATTGGAATCTTTCCAGAAGTCTGATTTTATGTGATAAAAATGATATAAACAAACTAGGTCCCATTTGGGACAAAATCTCATATAAGGAGGAAGAAAATATTCACTTTGTGAAATTCTTAACTTTGGAAACCAAACCACTAACTTTCTAGTCACAAACAGCATGGGTTAACCCAAATTTTTGACTACTTTCTCACTAAGGAGTAGAAGGTAAAGTCACAGCTAATGAGGTGGTTTTATGGGTAAGGATTCTTACTAGGGTTCGGGGTGCAGGGCTGGGGAAAGGAACTGACATTTGCTAAATGTCTTCTAATTGTCCAGCACTGTGATTAGCATTTTGCAAAAGTTTTAACACCATCATCTTACCACCTACTTCTTAAAGTTAATCAACATAATGGCTTCTAAAAGTCATCGGCTTCTACCGAAAACAGAGCTATCAGACTGAGAGAGGACTGTGATGTTTTGTGCTAGTTTCACCCAGCTAGGAGTCCACCAAGACCCACATGCACACAGGGCAGGAAGAAGATCTAACCCCCTCCAGTTCTCCAACTCTCCAGGCACCGCGTTTCCGCACCACGGACAGCGCATCACTGGGGCGGTCTGAGCAAGACGAGAAATCCAGCACCGCGGGATATTAGCGGGTCGTCTGCAAAGCTCCCGGGTCTCCGCGATACTTTGCGTGCGTTTTCTACACTCATAACAACCTAAGCCGAGAAACACATTCTCAAAAACAGGGAAGCTCAAGAGTTCGCTTACCGTCTGACAAATCAATCAGCCCGAGGTAGTGCAAAAGTTTCAGAGAAGAGCACAGGACCACCACTATTCCCAAAGTTTGGAGCCCCTCGGACTCGCCCTCCGCCCACATCCTGCCGGGAAGCTGGCGCACCACCCAGCAGGACGCCCGCGGGCATCTAAAGCCGGTCTTCCAAGCCGTCCTTCCCGCTGTTCTCCTAAGTGCACGGTTGATTTTCACCAGTCTGTCTTCCGCATTCCCTCCCTCCCTCCCTTCCACTCCTCCCGCTCCCTCCACCTTTCTCCTCCTCCCAGCCGGCAATCTCTACGTGGTTTCATTGTAATCTTTGCTTTTACTTCCTCTTCTCTGAAGGAAATCCCGCCAAAGGCTTCATCAAGCCTCTACACCTTGCTGCCCGAGTGTAACCCTAACCGGCAGCGTCTCAGGGCATATCCCCTTTGGGACTCGGAGGGACTGTGTGTGAACCTAGACTATTTCAAGACCTAAGGGAAAAGACCTAACTGCTTTTGATCTGCGACAGGCTTAGAGGGTAAAGCTATTTTTCAAAAGGACAACAATTTGTCTGTAGTTCTCCTGTAAAAACCAATGAAGCTTATTCTGGACTATAGGTGGTCCCTGTTTTGACATCACAGACTGCTCCTGGAAACTGGATCACCAAGAAAGTAATTGTAAACCGGACTGAGTCTACAGTTATATTTGTGTTTGGGCAGGTTTTATATCAGTAGAAGAAATCACTAAAAGCAAAACTGACTGGAGCAAAACTCCTAGAAAGAAAGCAAAAGATGGGGAAGCAAAGGTGTGGGTTATAGGTGTGTCCTAATCTCCCTACATGGGATGGGCAGCAGTGAGCCTGGTGGGGAAGGGGGGCCGACATGCAGAAGAGGAAGACTGGGACTTCCATCACAGAGACCTGGCCTTGGGAAAGTTCCTTGATCTTCATAAGGCCAGCCTTCTCTTCTGGGAATAAGAGTGTCTACGCCAGGTGAGAGAGCAGAGCTTGCACTTAGCGAATGCTGGCCTCAGATTCGGAGAGTACACATGGGCAACGGTGTTGGGGGCAGGGGCGGGAAGGACACTCTCATGACCTGCTGTGGATGTAAATTCATGCAACCTCTTAGGAGGGAAAAACTCATCAGAAATAAAAAGTATTGGGGTGCCTGGGTGGCTCAGTGGGTTAAGCCTCTGCCTTCAGCTCAGGTCATGATCTCAGGTCACAGCTCAGGTCCTGGGAGGAAGCCCCGAATCAGGCTCTCTGCTCAGCAGGGAGCCCCCTCTCTCTCTGCCTGCCTCTCTGCCTACTTGTGATCTCTGTCAAATAAATAAAATCTTAAAAAAACCTTAAAAAAAAGAAAAAGTATACATACACTTTGATCCTGGAATTTCAATTAAAGGGATACCTAAATACATGCATGTGTGTATGTGTGTATGTGTATGTATGTAAAAGATATTCATCACATCATTTGTAATAGCAGAAAACAGAAAAAACTTGTATGCTTATCACTGAAGAAACTGGTTAAATGAATTATCATGCATACCACACAGACATAACGAATATACAACACATTTCTCTATCTTTTCTAGGAAGAACACTGAAAATACATTATTAAAGGAAAAAAGTAAGTTGTTCAGCATATTGCCATTTTAATTTTGAAAAGAGAAGCACATACACCATCTGTGGGCATATACATAACATAGTTTCAGGAGGGTACACCGATGATTAAGAATTTTAGTTGTCTCTGGAGAAGGGAACTGAAGGCCTGGGCCAGAGGGAGGCCCATTGTTGAAATGTTCTCCCACGTATATAATGTATTTTAAACAACAACAGTAATTAAATGTGAACCGTCATCTCTCCTTCCTTTCCTTCTTTATGAAGGGGGAAGATATTCTATGTATCAGACTGAGGCTCGACAAACTCTCGCCTTCTCTGCTGCATACTTCCTTCTTGGTTCTACACATCAATCTCCCCTCTCATTTGTGCCTCGACAGGGGTGTTCACAGTCAGCCCACTCCAGCTTGTGAAAGCTGATGGTCAAATTTTTAGGGAATTAGCGAGGCAGTTGTTAAATCTTCAGTGCTTTGATCAGCTACAGTAGGAGCATTTACGCTATGGAGGTCAGTAGGGGGAGGAAAGGGTCTGGGTATGGGGGTGGGAAACCCCACTGTCACTGCTTTGCCATTCCAGACCCCACCTGCCCAGAAGGAAACCTGACAAATTCACCTGCCCAGAGGTTTGCCTGACTTTCTGTGTTTCCCCTCTTCTGGAGCCCTAGTGAGTATAATGCTTAACCCAATAGGCTTAGTGGAATTTTAGGCATTAGCATAGCCAGACATGAGGAACTAAATTAGGAGCAGAGAGACTTCTGATCAGTCAATACTTTGTTCTCTTGGCTTCTCTAGCCTGTACCTCTTCTGGTTTCTGTTGGCTTCTCGCTCCCTCTCTCTTGCTTCCTTTCCAACAGCTCTCTGCCTTATGAGACTGGTGCTGTCTCTGACTCGCTCCTCTCTCTGCATTCTCCTCTTTTGCAAACTTATGCACATTCATTGTTCCAGATGTCAACTCAAGGCAGGTGATGCTGATCTCAGCCATGTTTCTGTCCCACATTTTTCACCTTTTGCCCTATTTCACCTCACACACAGCATTCCTAGTTCAGTTCCACTGACATGGACTACTGAGCATCTATTAGATGCAAGGTCAAGTGCCAGGAGCTAGACTTCATCCCTTGCTACTTTCTGGAATTTCCCGGAATAAATGACACGAGAAAAAGGAGTAGTGGCTCCTACTTTCTGCCTGCTGACACCATGTAAGGATTTAAATTTTTTTTTTTTTTAAAGTAGGCTCCATGCCCGGTGTAGAGCCCAACCTGGGGCTTGAACTCATGACCCTGAGATCAAGACCCGAGCTCAAATCAAGAGTTGGATGCTCAGTCGATGAAGCCACCCAAGTGCCCCAAGGGCTTAAATTTTTCCAAGAACTCTGGCCTCAAAGCCTGGTCTCTTTCTGATTATCTCTGAACGCTGAGTTTTAGGGGACATCTGTGTCTCAGGTTACTTATCTCAAAGGCAATCAGACAGACTGAACTACTATTTTATAGTCATTGTGGGGTGCTTTACGCAGGCCATCTCCTGTATTCTTACAGCATATCTTTGGGGGTATTGCCACGTTCATCTCTAAGAAGATCAGCGGTAAATTCAGGTCTCTTAGGTAGTGGGTGTCTGAGTGCTGGGTCCGGATCTACCTGCCTGCAAAGTGCATATTCTCCCACATGTCCAGCTAATAAATGATGTATCTGTGGTTTGGTATTTGTGAGAGATCCATGAATTGTTTATTAGAGAGCCTGTCTTTTCCACACATTCCATTTCCATCCAGCATCATGTGGCATTCGCACAGCCCTTCCCTCTACATGTAACCTCCTTTTAAATTTTTATTGGAATTCCATCTTTCACTCGATGAGAAATTTTTGCCCTAACTGGAGCACTTGTGGGATCCATTTCACAAACTGTTTTTTCTTACTTCTACACCGATTGTAAGGTGAATGTGTCTGCATTGTAGGTGTGAGCCTGCACAGAACTGGGCACTTGTCTCACTAATTTGTCCCGATTTACTATTTTTCAGCTGAGAATCTTCACGTTGGTGGCCCTCTTCAATTCTTTGTCAGCACTGGCAGGCTTTATTTTCCCTCTGTGTTGGGCTGTTTGCCATAAAGAAACAAAGGTTTGATCACTCAGAGACATTCTCTTTGGGTGTGGATGGCAGGGGTGGTGTTAAAGCAGGGGTGTTGAGGGAGGTGGGGGGATGGGTTGGTGGTGAGTTGATCTCACATACTAGATACCCGACTTTTGTTCTCACCCAGACACCGCAGAAGACTGGATTCCAATTCAGACCATTACATCCTGACACATGAATACTGGCCATGAACTTCAGGGTCCCTTAGGAATCTTGGGGACCAAGATGGTCACACTTAACAAATGTCTAGTATCTTAGCTCAGGCTACTGTAATGATATACCATAGACTGGGTGGCTTGAACAACAGATATTTATTTCTTATTGTTCTGGAAGCTGGGAGGTCTGAGATCAGGATACTAGTGTGGTTGGGATCTGGTGAGAGCCCTCTTTTTGGCTTGTAGATCGTTGCCTTCTTGTCCCCACATGATAGAGACCTCTAGTCACTTCTCTTCTTTTAAAGTCACCAATCCCATCATGAAAGCTTCATCCTCATAACTTCGTGTAAACCCAATTACCTCCCTAATTACCACCTGCAAATACTGTCATATTTGGCATTAGGGCATCAACATATGGATTTTGGGGAAACACAGACATTCAGTCCATGGCATCTAGTTTCTGCCAAACAACCATGGGTTCACAGAATCACTGGTTTTCAATTTTAGCTCTGCCAACGTCTAGGTATGTGACCTGGGACAAATAATTTAAACTTCTGGAGTCAATTTCCTTGTTGTTTTTTTTTTTAAGATTTTATTTATTTGACAGACAGAGATCACAAGTAGGCAGAGAGGCAGGCAGAGAGAGAGGGAAGCAGGCTCCCTGCTGAGCAGAGATCCTCATGTGGGCCTCGATCCCAGGACCCTGGAACCATGACCTGAGCCGAAAGCAGAGGCTTTAACCCACTGAGCCACCCAGGCACCCCCAGTTTCCTCATTTGTAAAATGGGGATAATATTGGAACCCATATCCTAGGATTGTTGTAATAATGAAATAAGATCATGCTATCCCCTCTTAACACGGTCTCTGACACCCAGTGAATGAGACTGCAACACAGATGCTCAGAGCACAGCCTCCAGGACCAGACTCCCTGCACTGACTCCTAACTCTGCTTCTTATTCAGGTCTTTGATTTTGGTGAGTTACTTAACTTCTCTGTGCCTAAGTTTTCTCACCTGTAAAACAGAGATAATCATAGTACCTACTTAAGAGAGTTGTAAAGATTGAAATGAATTAGTAATTAAGCACAGAAAGAACTATACTAGTATCATTATCATTATTATCCATAAGCTCCAGAAGATAATATATCAGCTAGGCCTGGTGGAGAAGTCATAGATTGAGTTGTTATAGTTTGGAGCTTTGAATCTGGGGACAGGAAGGAATACTATTTAAGGTAGGGGAATCAGACTTCCTCTGGAAATTTCTGAGTGCTTGAACTTCAGTTTTCTAGCCACAAGTCTTCCTTCCTGACAAATGGTTTCAGGTAAGTATTTG
The DNA here is from genome assembly GCA_004024625.1 of Mellivora capensis. Taxonomy (NCBI): domain Eukaryota; kingdom Metazoa; phylum Chordata; class Mammalia; order Carnivora; family Mustelidae; genus Mellivora; species Mellivora capensis. Next base: position 3,396 of record PISX010000790.1, on the reverse strand, counting down.
TTGCTGCTTAAATTTCACTTGCATGTCAGCCCCCAGCAGTCAGAAAATGAAACTCTGTTTTAGTGAGCTACTTCTGCCGCTCTCAGTTTCTCACTGCTGTGTAACCTGAAGTAAACAGAGGTCCTGTGGTGTAGCATCCCACAGATTGGAGTAGTTCATGCAGATAAATGAAACCACATGTGCAAAGCCATGTCCACATTCACTGGACACAGAAAGGCTTGCTGGTGGTATGTGAGTTTCTGAGTGGTCTCCTGGTAAGGTACTGTCTAAATCTCATTTGGATAAACTAATTTGGTAGGAGCCTCATCTTCCAGAAAGTTCTGCAGTTAGTATAAAAATAATGCCAATAATTGCATTTGGAGTTTTCTTTTCTTTGAAAGGTGGGAAAGAAATGAAAGAATTCCTCAGAGCACCATCTTTGAGCTCTTGATTCTACCAGAAAGCAAATTATTTAACGGCAAGAAGGTTATGGTTCAGAGAAAAAATCATTATTATTCCCATCACTGGTCAAAATGGGAAAATTATTTCTGTGTTCTTTATCCTAGCCCTTATCTTGGAGCCCTTTTGGGGGCACTGGCTAAGTTTGTTTAAATTAGTTTTATAATGATGATGTTAACTGTACAACAGTAACATAATGTACCTCCTTCCCTCCCTCCCTCCCCTTCTTCCCTTCCCTCTTTTCCTCCCTCTCCTTCTTTCTCTGTTATTTATTGGGCATGTGTTAGACACTAAGCATAGATAAAAAGAAAAGCCTTTCCCATTAGAAAGTTCACAATGTCTAAAAAGTCTTCTAGAATTTTTACTTCGCAGGTTCTCTTTAACCTTTCCAGTTACCTGTATATTATAGTTTCTCAACACATACTTGTTGAAAAAATACAATGCCCTAAGTTAGGTGCAGCATTATTTCCATTTTGCAGATAAGAAAACAGGGGCAAAGAGAGGGAAATAAGTGCTATTAGCATTTTCTTGGTCTGGGCACTATGCTGGACTTTCACCTTTCTCTGAATCATCACAGCAACTAGTTAGGTGTTCACTGGTACCAACTTCCAGAGGAAGCTCAGGTAAGGTTGAGTGTCTCCCGGGAGGTGACACAGCTAGTTGGTGGCAGAGGCAGGCCTGGAGTTCAGGTCTGTGTATCCTTTCATTCAGGGCATTCTCTGGCTACCAAAGGCTCTGGTTCCTCTGGTGAGGAATGGTGGGTGGTTAGGGATGGGCTGAGAATGGGTCCTGGTCTTCAACTTTCCTGTTTCTGCTCAGTTCTTTCCTTCAGGCCCTTTGCTTCTCTCTCCAGGAATACCTATGGTATCAATAGGCAACCCTTCCTCCCCTGGGTTAGATATTCTACACATTTGATCCATTTGGTCCCAACAATGATTTTACTTCTTTGCCGGTCATTAGTGCCCTTGATGGGCTATTTTTGGGTTTATGGGGATGGGACAGATGCTGAAATGTAAAAAACCTCACCACATCTACCTGGAAGCCTGTCTCTTATACATGCATCATTGGAAAGAGGTGTCCAGCTCCAAACAGCTTCCTGTGGAATCCAACTGGGCTGGCTCTCTACCCCCGGCTTCAGCCCTCCAGTAGTTAATTCTCAAAGACACATTTGTTTGTTTCATTTTGATTCACACCAGCTCTGTGGAGCCTGGGGGCAAGGGAGGCAATGGGAGGAAAGCTTTCTGGGTTTTCCTCTTGGATTTTAGAAAACCCTCAGGAAGAACTATCCCAAACATCCCTAGGAGATCAATTTTGGGAGGATCCTGAACTCTGCTTCAAGAATTCCATGTCCTTTGGGATGAACTTCAGGACCACCCCCCCTACCACCCCAACCTTTCAGCCTGCAGGCTCCTTCTACATTCTGCCCCCCGCCCCGGGGTCCCAGGCTGAGGAGGTGGACATGTAGGTCTCTTTGCTCAGAACAGGCTAGAACACAGGAGTTCACGTTACCCAGCAGGGAAGAGTAATGATCACATTTATTAACGAGTGTTCAATGTGTGTGTCAGTTGCCAGTGCAAATTGTTGATTTGAGCAAAAGTTAACTGTTGGTGGAAATTCACTTGCAAATCTGTGAGATATGGCATTTAGATATCCACTGACGTGTTTCAATTTCTACCTCTTTTGCTTTCTCAGGAGGGATCCAGGCTCTGTTGGAATTTCAACAGAAACTCCAATTCAATATGCACATTGTTTACTTCCTTCTTTCCTTTCTTCCCTCCTTGTCTTCAGCTTCAGTGCTTTCTTCCTTCCTGCCTTCCTATCTTCCTCTCTCCCTCCCTCCAATATCACTGTTTCCTGTCTACTATGCCCCAGGCACTGGGGATCCATCACTAAGATCTAGCTCAGCCACCGAGGAATCTCCAGTCCAGGGACTGTCCTTACAAACAGAATCACAGATGGGGCACTGTTCCAACCAGCTATGTTCCAAACAGAATGCATTTGACATTGTCTTCCTGGCCTGCAGAACTTGACCTGTACTGCCCTCTGCCCATTCCCTTGTGGATTTCCCCACATGGAATGTTCTCTCTTCTTTTCTCTGCCAACAAAAGCCAACCTGTCAGGGCCCAGCTGAAGGCCTGATGGCCCACACTCCTCCAGCCTGCTGTCCTTTCTCTGAGTGCAGAGCATGTATTTGTTTGTCAGTTGTGTGTTTTTTGAGGGGAAATCTCTTGCTTTAATTTCCTGCATTGCTAGTTAACTCTCAGTTGTAATGGTGAGAGTTACTACTGTAGGAAGGCAGCATTCCAAGGACATAGGATTTGGGATCTGAAGGCAGACCTGATGCTATTCGTGTCTCTGACACTCACTCATTGGATGACTTGCAAATAACTTGACTTTGCTGAGTCTTCATTTTTGCAACTGTCAAATGAAGACTGTGGTGCTTCCTGAGTCCCAGGACACCGCTGTTGGCCATGAATACAAGGATGGTTTCAAACACTCTGGCAGAAGCATCCATCTTCCTACCCCGAAAGGATCCATCTTTAGGACCCTGTCCAGGGCCCAATGTGAAATAGACCTTGGGCTGAGCTTTGCAGACTGGAGGGAGGAATGTTTGCTTTTATGTTTATCCACCTAATAGACAACCCCCCAACTCATTTATTTCATGGGATCATAGGATCTTAGAGTGGCAGAGTAAGTCTGAGGACGCAGCCTCAAGAATTATGAATTATCAGTGACTGCTGGTTCTCAACCCTACAATACCTGAGGGGAGGACACATTCCTATTGGGAACAGTGGCCAAGACAGTGACTCTTGTTTGATGATACGGGAAAGAAGATTTCAGAATCTCTAAGAGGCAGATGTGTGTAATCAAGGAAGGTTCCCAAAGTGATTATTCTATGTGCCCTTCCCCCATTAGAACCACTCCAAGTCCTTTAAAAAATATTATGAAATATTTCAG
>PISX010000789.1:134717-239108 GCA_004024625.1 Mellivora capensis | reverse complement strand
TTAAGTAGACCTATCTTTCTTTTCTGTGATTCACCTTACTAAGTAGCCAGTATGCTCCATCTTTATAATTGAGTCCTGTTTAATTTAGTCCAGAATACTGTGAGACCTGGTTTATAATGAATAAAATAATTTGGAAGCAAAATGGGATGAAGTAGTAATTTCTCCAAATATCTTTCCTCAAGGAAAGTTCTGCTTGTTAGTACCAGCCTGAGTTGATCTGAAGGCTTATTAAGAGAAAATGAAAGATTTGTAAATGATTCTGTTTGTTTTAAGTAAAAAGTAAGAATGTATTATTTTATTCCCTAGAGGGAAACTATGCAGCAACTTGATTCTATCTTTCCAATGCAGCAGCCAGAAGCAATTTCTTCATAAGCATTTCCATTCGTTTTTTTTCCAAGTCCTCTATTAAGTATTTTAACAGCAAAATGTTCACTAAAAGAAACAGGGGAGTTACATGAATATAAAACAAAAGAGAATATTTAGATTATTTAGGTTAAAAGTAAATCAATATGATTTTTATGATTTCTACTTTCCTGAATTTATTTTTTGGTGGACTATTAAATAACCAGTAGTTGTACGAGTTTCATGGGACTACACAACGAAAAAGTATTCTCTATTGTCAGGATATTGAGTTTGAGACATATTGATAGCATTAATCATATAATGCACTCATACATACATTGGCCTACTTTTTCTTTTTTTTTTTTAAAGATTTTATTTATTTATTTATTTATTTATTTGTCAGAGAGAGAGAGAGAGCGAGCGAGCACAGGCAGGCAGAGTGGCAGCAGAGGCAGAGGGAGAAGCAGGCTCCCTGCTGAACAAGGAGCCCAATGCAGGACTCGATCCCAGAATCGCTGGGATCATGACCTGAGCTGAAGGCAGCCGCTTAACCAACTGAGCCACCCAGGCGTCCCTGGCCTACTTTTTCAATCATGAACTGATGGAGTTTATGTGAATTCACCTACAATTTTATGAATTTCCACTAGCATTTTTGCCTTATGTATCTTTGGTGTGAGAGGTGGTGAATAAACATGCTTGAAAGTTATAACCTTATTGTGGACTGCATGCTTCATCATTTAAGGGGCCCTCTTTTTCTTTCTTTTTCTTTTTTTCTAAAGATTTTATTTATTTATTTGACAGACAGAGATCACAAGTAGGCAGAGAGGCAGGCAGAGAGAGGAGGAAGCAGGCTCCCCGCAAAGCAGAGAGCCCGATGCGGGGCTCGATCCCAGGACCCTGGGATCATGACCTGAGTCGAAGGCAGAGGCTTTAAACCACTGAGCCACCCAGTCGCCCCGGGGCCCTCCTTTTCTTATTCAATATTTGGTTTGAATTAAGCGCATTCACCAAGTTCAGTATCCAAATACATCTTTCATTCCATTATTTCCCTATCTGGGTATTTTTTTATTCTTCTGAATTTAGTTATAGTGCTACCCTGATATACTGAAAACCCAGAAATAAATTTTATTTTATTTTTTATTTTTTTAAAGATTTTTATTTATTTATTTGACAGAGAGAGAGAGATCACAAGTAGGCAGAGAGGCAGGCAGAGAGAGGTGGAAGCAGGCTCCCCACTGAGCAGAGAGCCCGATGCAGAGCTCGATCCCAGGACCCTGAGATCATGACCAGAGCCGAAGGCAGCAGCCCAACCCACTGAGTCACCCAGGTGCCCCCAGAAATAAATTTTAAATTAAACCACCACCAGTACATGAAGTAGTAGGAAAAAGTAAAAAAGGGGGGGTAGGAAATTGATTAATGTAATAAACAAATAGCAAAAATGAAAACAAACAAACAAAAATATCAAGGATCACTGTTACAGCTGATTCTTCAACTGGTACTGAGGTCATAGTTGGTATTTACAACTTCCATCCTCAGATGGTAGAACTGAGTGATCCAAATCTTTCTCCCTGTGGGAGCCGAGCTTTGGTAGTTATTGTTACTATTACTATTATTTTGTTGTCATCGGTTTATTTGAAACTCCCATGAAACTACCATGCTAAGAGGCATCCTGAGATTACCCCGAGTTTCAGATTTACTTCTCCTTCCTTCTATTGTGCAATATCATCAATCATAATCACTCTGGAATCAGTGATCACACTCTAGCAACTCCCTTCTTATTGCTTCAAGGGAGGAGATGCCCCAGTAGTCAAACAACAGCCTCAGCAGTGAGGTCAACTGAACCATTATTATGCACCCTTGTAAAAGCATTCCAGCCTTGGAAACCAAAAATCTTAAATCATCAAAAGTATAGACAGAGAGAATGAAAGCAAAATCTTTGCAAGAAGGCCATTAAGTGAAATAATGAAAAGTACCATGCCCTTAGTGACTACATTCTGGCTAAGGGGTAGGGGGAGGAAGAATTGGACACTGGTTACTGGTTCAGAGCATACAGAGCATCTTGTGGGATAATACCTCAAATTTAAAAGTTGTCACCCAGTTATTATCACCCACTGTGCTACTTTGTGATGAACTCTTTAAGCATCAGCCTGTTCTCTCCCTTTTTCACCATTAAATAGCTTCTTTGTTAAAAACAATGTATAAGGGATATAATGATGGGAAATAAGGTATTCAGGACCATCTAAAAAAGACAAATCTCTATCTAGAATAAATATTTATTCCAGGAAAGGGGAATTTTTCCCCTTGTCATGCAGACATGTTTGCCTGTTGGACCCTACCCTCCCTCATTTGTGGGAAAAAGGTCAGTTTCTGTCTCTGGTTATATGAGGCACTTAGCAATGGGGTTAGCTGAACTTAGCTGAGGGAAAGCCAAAGTTGCTGAAAATACATAGAAATCCCACCTTTGTCACTTTGCCACTTATCTCGTCAATCCACTGAGCAAAGCACTAAGGTAACTGGAATGAATAACACAAACATAAAAAAAAAAAGTGTTATACTGTCCACCTAATTAATTAAAGCCTGTTCTACAAAGTGCCCTTGATGACTATTCAGATAGAACACATGTATTCTTATACCTGGAGCCCCTTCTGAGACGACCGTACTTAAAATGGACTCAAATCTTGTTCCTACTCCTCAAATACTGCTCCTTCCAATTATTCAACCATTCCGTCCAAACTTTAGCACTATTCATGAATCGGTGTATATCCACACTTCTTGCTATCTCTTTTTCCTGGTCCTCCAGATGCAGCATCTGAAGACATAGCCAACAGGATACTATTGCTTCCTTACTACAGTACAAGGACACCACTGAGTTACTGCAAAAGTTCATTTCTGGATAGTATCATCATATTGTGTCTACTTACCTGCAAATCAGGCTTAACTTTTTATTTGCTCAGTCATCTCTGTCTCAGGGATCTTGACATCTAGCCAGAGATGTAAGCTGAGGAAGAGAGGGCAGTGCAACAATGGTAGATGCACTAATGGTCCAACCGCAGGTGCATATAAGGGGTATGCAAACTTTCAGCAGACCTGCACCTACGGGATCTCCAGGATTGAGAGGCCAGAGTCTGTCTAAACCACCTGACTACTTTTCTGGGTGAGGGGTCCCCCACACAATATCATCTGATACTGGGACTGCAAATGAGAGGGCAGTTAATCCCCACTTGGTCATGCTGCTGATCCGGTCACTGGCTTCTCGTTGAAGAATGACTCCCAGGTGTCTCTCCTTGTTACCCCGCAGGCCTCACCAATTAAGGCCGAAGTGTTCCAGGATCTGGCTTCAAGATGAATAAAAGTCCCAGTGCAGGTGCGGGCGGAGACCACAGCAGAGGCCTGGTTAGCTCCCAAAATTCCCAACAGGAATCGGAACTCGGCCTCTTTCGAAGTGGGTCAAGCTGCTGGGTCTCTGCACAGACTTGCTCCCTGCCTGTGTGCCCGAGGGACCGCATGCGCATTAGCATGCGCAACTACGTTCCGATGGCCCCGGCCCCTAGCAACCGGACCAGATTCCGGAAGGTTTCTTACTAGAGGTTTCTGGTTCGCTCCTTCCGTCCTTACCCTAGCAAGACTTTTCAATTCTCTCCAGCTCTGCCTTCTTGGAGACATTAGGTAGGGTGGAGATTGGAATTAGATACCTTGGGTGACCCATGAATCCACTTCAGTGATCTGGCTCCTCGCTACCCTTCAACTGTTCCCAGATCGCAGCTTCCCTGAACCTCAAGGCATGGGTATGCACAGAACGGACCTTTCCAGCAGGCCGTGGCTTTGGGGCTGTCCAGGCCGGTTGGGCTTTGGGATGTCCAAACCTTCTGGATATTGTCCTGGGTGGAGGGGCCCCCCTGCAATACAGTCTGAAATGGCGACTACAAAGGTGGCAACAATCAGTCTTCGGTGGAACCTTTATGCAAACTACACAAAAGTTATAAAATAAGACACAGGTACAAGCATCTGAGACAACAGGGCTATAAAATGGGAGGAAAATACCTGGGCTGGTGACATTTGTCCATGTGACTACGTGTGCCTACAGAGTGACAAGAAAATACAGGAGGTCTCTAGTGTCACATAGTGGTTAAGATTATGAGCTCCGGAGATAATATATAAATAGATACATATTATCTATTTATATATATATAAATAGATAGATAGTATAGATATATAGATATAGATATGATATATATATATATATATACACACACACACCAGCTCATGAAAGAGTGGAGAAATGTTAGCAATCATGATTTAGATTATAAAAAGAATCTGGGATGAAGATGATCTGGAGGAAGCAGAAAGCTGATATAATCGTAAGGTTGAACAAGCTATATGATAAGCTATATGAAAATTATTTAAGAGTTCATATGGAAGGAAGAACAGGCTCCAGATGAGAGAGAATCTCACTGGAGGATGGCAAAAGAAGGTGGAAAAGTGTGTGAAGGAAGGGAATGGCATCCCAAAAGCTTAATGGAGGGAAATCACAAAATGACAATAACTTTTTTTTTTTTTTAAGATTTTAAAAGCACAAGTTGGGGGGACAGGCGGAGGGAGAGGAAGAAACAGATTCCCTGCTGAACAGGGAGCCCAAGACGAGACCAGGACCTGAGCCTAAGGAGTCACTTAGCCAACTGAGCCACCCAGGCACCCCATGATAACTTTTACAATATTTTATTTATTTATTTGACAGAGAGAGAGAGAGAGATCACAAGTAGGCAGAGAGGCAGGCGGGGGGTGGGGGGGCGGGGAGCAGGCTCCCTGCTGAGCAGAAAGCCTGATGCGGGGCTCCATCCCAGGACCCTGACACCATGACCTGAGCTGAAGGCAGAGGCTTAACCCACTGAGCCACCCAGGAGCCCCACCATGATAATTTTTATAGAAAGAGAAAACACTCAAGAAAGTAAGAGGGATGAAAAAGAAACAGGAGAATTCAGACAACAGTTTAAAGCGTGAGAAAGAATAGGTTGTGTCTACATGCAGTTGAAAGTTGGGGTACTGGGAATGGACAAGCGAATAGCTGGATATGATGTGTTGTTAACATAAATTGGGTGTTGATCATTGGAACAGATATAAAAAATGATTAGGAATGAAACACACCTCATGAGGACAGGAACAAATTAATTACTTCAGGAAACTTTTACTGAATACCTACTGTATGCTAGGTCCTCTGCTAAATCCCAAGAGATAAATAAAGCACTGTCCCTGATTTCCAGAGTTCAAAGTGTAGCCTGGGAAAGACAAGAAAAGCAACAATTATAATGCAAAGGGATAAGCGCTTGTAGAGGTAAAAACATGGTTCTTTAAAAGAATAAAGGAAGACTATAAAGGAAGGAAATGTGGTATACCTAGCAAGACTGACTATAGCTTCCAAGAGATTATTTTCTTCAATCATTTATTCATTCATTCAATATTAATAATCCCATACAATAATATCTGATAGCATCTCAAAGAATGAATACTGACTGCTTAGAAAGACAAAGAAAGAAAGAAAAAAGCATAAAGATAATACAGTCACTTGGTTTATAGCTAGAATAATATATAGACTGAGTTCACTCCAGCCTCACTTCCTAAAACAAAACAAGACAAAACAAAAACCAAAAAACAGGAATTGTGTGAGGAAAAAATTACAGAAAGGGGAAATTACATATATAATAAAGCAAGAATTATACTGCCCTTAAATTCACATGAAAAATAATTGGGAAGGAAGTTGGGAAAGTTGGGAAAAGGTCTTTAAATGAAAATTGGCATCACTTGCTTTGTTCCACTACACACTATGTTGAAATTTAGAACATTCTAACATTCCTGATACTTTGAATCTCCATCCTCCTTAAGGACTTAAAGCACTTTCTCAGGCACATCAGATCTAGAGAACTTGAGCATCTTGAAATAAATCCCTTAATATTTACCATATGTTCACATTCTTTTAAAGTCTTAATATGACACCCGTAGCTTGAAGACTGCTTTCTAGCTCTATTAAGTACTAATGGTTTATGAAAATGATCATGTCTTTCCTAGAGCTATATAAAAGGGCATAGTTGCTCTCTCTTCTCTAAAACCAGTTACTTCACCCTTTACCTAAAGAGGGTAATTCCTGTTTCCTTCACCTCTGGCGGGCTTCCTTCAACCATGTCCATACCTAGTAAATAGTTCCTTTCTTAGAGTTTTTTCATTTCTGGGGCTCCTGGGTGGCTCAGTTGGTTAAGTGTCTGACTCGTGATTTCAGCTTAGGCCATGATCACAGCGTTGTGAGATCAAGCCTCATGTGGGGCTCCATGCTGGGCATGGAGCTTGCTTAGGACTCTCTCTCTCTCTCTCTCTCTGCTCCTCCCACACTAGTGCTTGTGCACTGTTTTCTCTCTCTCTCTCAAAAGAAAAAAAAATTCATTTCTGCATTTTGAGTATGCCATGTCTTTCCTGTCAGAAACCTCACCAATAGAGGTAATACAATTAAGTTTTATTTTTCTTAAAGATTTATTTACTTATTTGGGAGAGCAAGCGTATACACATGTGTGTGGGGAGAGGAACAGAGGGGGAGAATCTCCAAGTAGATGCCCCGCTAAGTGCAGAGCCCTATGTAGGGCTCAATCTGTTGACCCATGAGATCATGACCAGAGCCAAAATCAAGAGTTAGTCATCTGATTGAGCCACTCAGGCGCCCCTACAGTGAAGTTTTATGAATCACGTTTTCATGTTTCTTTACACCATTAACTGATCCCAGGATCTAGGTATCAGAATAGCTTCATATATCTACTCATTAATGCAAAAGGCAAATACAGGTAGAGAAAAGAAGGTAATTGATGAATTAAATGAATGATGATGAATGAAAAAGAAGGTAATTGATGAATAACAGAAATGATGATTTAAAAACCACAACTCTTAATTGCAGGAGCTAACAAAAAGATTTTCTTGATTTCCACATGACTGACTCATCTTGAGAGTCAAGAAAACTATAAATATGGGTTAATAACATAAACCATAAAATAGGAAAAGATTCCAAATGATACTATGAGAACAGTTTTTTGCCAATGTGGAGCAGGGAGACTTTTTGTTGAATTATAGAAGGAGAAGATGGTGTTTTGGAGGAAAAGACCTGAAAAAAAGAAAAAAAAACAGGAAACAAAAGCATAGATGCAAATATGAAAACCTGCCCATCTGCTCTTCATTATGCTGAGATTCCCCAGGGTCACGCTAAAAGAAATTCCACATAGGTTTGGGTGAATCCGAGAACCAATAGAGTTATTCTTCACTTTGTGTCTCTAAGAAGGTTTTTTATCCTCAGAGGCATGTGCTTCCAAACAGTATCCAGGCAATGGTTGAATGAGTGATCTAAGCAGATGGTCTAGAGGGCAGATTCCTGGAGCCCTTTATACCCCAAAGTGGTGATGGGAAGCATGAGACAAGAGCCCCAAAAGGAAAATAAACATGTCCAAGAGAGAATAAAGATGGCAAAGAAGATAGAAATTGCAAGGAACTGATGTTTGCAAATCATTAACCTTACCAATGGTAACTTGAGATGATAAGGACAACTTAAGCTGCTTCTCATCACCAGAAGCCAAAACAAAGGGTATGAGGATATGATAACTATCTCCCAGTGCCATGATGGCAAATGGCACATTAGATGCTAGGTATATAACCAAGAAGTAAAAATGAGAGAGAGGCGGTAGGGACCTGAATTAAACTGGATAGTTACCCAAAGTTATTGAATTCTAAAGCAGACATGATGGAGTTACTTGAATTGGCATATTTTTCTACCACCAGCAGACTGTTGTAATTGGGAAAGAAGCAGTGATGATCAGAATTCCAGAGTAAAGCAAGCCCTTTACAGGTAAATGAACCATATTAGTATTCATACTTAGAGAAAGTTACCTGGTACAGGTGGGGATACAATGGATATTAGAGAAACTTTGCATGGAGGAAAGGGAAATCATTTGGGTTTTTGAGAACAGGATGGACCGTATCTGCAAGACAGTCCAATATAAGGACGAACAACTGGGTCATTAATTCTCCTCCATCCTATAGTTTTGCTCAGAAAACAACATTAAAGGAGGGACTGATGAACAGAAAGAAATCACAGACTGCATCATCAAGGTAATTGGGTTCCGCAGCCCATCAAGTTTTGAATCTAAAGGTGAACTAAAAATATCTAAAATTTCCTCCAATCCTGTCCCTACACAAATAATGAATATATCAAAGCAATGTCACCTTAGGGAATTGGGGTTTGAGTTAATCACGGTGATTTCAATCTATTTACAGCTTCAACCTAGTTCCAGCCCAGCATATGCTGGGATGAATCTGAATGAACAGCCCTGAAACAAGCTGCCAGACAGAGAAAAGGGCTTGCCTCTCTGAGAAATAAAAAAACAAAAACAAAACCAAAAAAATCATATTCAGTATCCAATATTCTTCTATACATAAATCTCAGAATACAATAAAATACATTACAAACATGAAACAAGAGGAATGTGTGGCTCAGAACCAAGAGAGACAATAGAAGAAGACTTGCAAATAGGCAAGTTACTGTCATTAGCAGGCAAGGACATTAATATAATTATTAACAATATGGAAGGAAAAACAATATGGAAGGAAAAGATGGATGTAATTTGTGAACTAATGGGACACTTCATGAGAAAAAACAGAAATTCTAGATAGAACTAAATAGACATTTTAGATCTTCAAGAACTGAAATAAAAATTCTAATGGATTGTTTTTTCTTGCAATGCCCAATCTGCTCTTTAAATCACGATCCAGTGAAAGCTCAGTAAAATGAAGTTAAAATAAAAATAAAATACCAGAAAAGCTAAAATTAGGCTTATATGTACTGGAGACACTGTAAGGAACAACAATTCTCACACATAACGGGTAGGAGTGTAAATGAAATAGTTTATCACTCTGAACAACCCTTTGCACATACTAATAAGATTAAACATATACCTAGTCTATGTTCTATCAATTTTACTCTTTGCCTTACATGGCCAAGGGAAACAAGGACATGTATACACAAAAAAGTTTTATCCATGATAGCCCCAATGAAAACAATTCAAACATCCACCCATAGTATAAATCATTAAAACTTATGATATTGGGGTGCCTGGGTGGCTCAGTGGGTTATAAAGCCTCTGCCTCCGGCTCAGTTCATGATCCCGGGGTCCTGGGATCGAGCCCCACATCGGGCTCTCTGCTCGCTGGGGAGCCTGCTTCCTCTTCTCTCTCTGCCTGCCTCTCTGCCTACTTGTGATCTCTGTCTGTCAAATAAATAAATAAAATCTTTAAAAAAATGATATATTCAGACAATAGGATACTATAGAATGGGGAAAATCACCCCATGTAACAACATGGATAAATCACAAAAACAATACATTGAGTGATGGATAGATGACTCAAAAATGTACTAATATATGATTGTGTTTATATGAAATTCTGAAAGGGAACAAAACTAATTTATGGTGATGGAGTGCATGGTTAGGTATTTATTAGAAAGCATTGGGGGAAGCTTGTGGTATGTTTTGATCTAGGTGGAATTACTATGGGTACACGTATGTAAAAATTCATCAAGCTGTACACTAAGATTTATGCATTTTGCTGAATTCAAATTATATTGCAATAAATAAAAGGAGGGCACACTTTAGCATCAGCTATTAGAGCAAAATGAGATATTTCAAAATTTTCAGGATTATACAGCTAAATAAAACCATAAACTAATAACAAAATAGTAAGTATGATCTGCTTAGAAATGATCAGAATATAGGATAACATCTGTTAAGCAGCTGTGTGCACCATAATTTGGGGGGGTCTCTTATTTGAACCAGTTTATACACTCTAAAATCTTGGTGTCTGTATTGGAATCCTTGAAGGTCCATCTCCTGGCCATAGGACCTACACTCAGTAACTTAATCTCTGTGTTGCTGTGTGCTCATTTGTAAAATAGAAATAATCATAATACCTACCTTGCAAGATTATTATGGAACAAAATGAGAAAGTATAATTAGTAGTGTGCTAGAAAATGATAGATATCAATATATTATTTTTATTATTATTTGTAGTATTATCTAAACCTGTATCCTTTTCATATATAAATATTGGTTAAAAATAGACCATGTATCTGTTTCAAAGGAGGTCATAAATAACAAATAAAGAATTCCTTCAAAATAAAGTACTTCTGAGAATTTATTCTAAAAAGTAAGAAAAGATATGTAGGGAGGCAAACTCATTCAGATGGAAAGGTCTGGGGAAGGGAGAGCACTTTATATATATATGTATGCATGCATGGCTAGCTAGACAATTCTATAAACAATATGTTGAAAATTTTCACAAAATTGAAGATAAAGGTCATAGACTTTAACATTTGGTTATGAAAAAAATTCTAAATGCATGTTTGTTCTTGTCATCATCTGACCCTTGTTTACAGAATAAATTCCAAAGTCCTTAGTATGACAGTAAAGGTCTTTATTTGGCCTTTTTAAGGGAATATGATCTCTCCCTGCTCTCTTTTGTCCAGAAGAAAAATTTGCAGACTCTGATGAATCTCCAATGCATTCCTTTACCATGGCATTTTATGTGGTTTGCAATGGATCTTTGCTCTTCTTCCTTTTTTGCTAGACTATGACTTCCTTAAGGGCAACAGCTCTATTTTCATCAACTTTTTATGACCAGAAATTAGTGGCTTAGTGAGCGAATATAGTAGGCACACCAAAACTATTTATAGCATGAATAACTAATTAATAGTCTAGAATTAATAAGAGAAAGTGGGGGGAGGAGTCAGAGAATACATGCAGCTATCTAAAATTATCAGAAACTTTTCTTCTTTAAATCAATATATAATATTAAGAGCAGAAGAGCCAGCATCTGCCTAAGGGGAGAATGCCAAGAAATAAAGAGATGGCAACAGTTCTTTACTTATCATTTTCAGAGCAACAAACAGCTATTTGGAGCCACTCATTGGTGACGACTTAAAAAAAAAAAAAGAAGAAGAAGAAGATGGCAAAGTACTAGCAGACTGAGATGACATCAGGTCAAAGGAGTTCAGCTAGGTATTCTGAATACCTATAAACCCAACAGGAGATCAAAGAGAAGAAGAGCAACAATTCTAGAAACAGAAAATCGACTACTTTCTGAAAGGTAGGACCTGCGGAGAAGTAAATCTGAAGCAACAGGAAGATAGACCACAGGGGCAGGGGCCGGCTCCTGGCAAGCTGCAGAGCAATGGAGCACAAAATCAGAACTTTTAAAACTCTGCTCCACTGAGGGACATTGCTCCACAGGTTAAGCAGAGGTGGAACCCTTGTGGGGACAGCGTCGTCTCAGGTCCCTCAGGGTCACAGAACGATCAGGGGTGTCAGAGTGTAGCAGAGCATGCAGGTATTAGAGCAGGGAAGTTGGCTACAGAGACAGAGCCGAGGAAGGAGCTCTCAGCACAGGGTCACGTTAAACTGTGACCCGCAGCACATTCAGACCACTGCTCTTCAAGCAGGGATCCCACAAGTGGCAGATCTGGGAGACTCACCTTCCTTCTCTGGACACAGGAATCTGCTGGGTTTGGAGACTCCAAATGGGGCTGTGTGCCAGAGACAGAACTGCTTGGTCACAGGCTGGGTGAGCTCGGAGCTCGGCTGGAAACCAGGGAGACAGGAGTGATTGAGTGCTTTTCCTTGAGGGCGCATTGAGGAGTGGGGCCCCAAACTCTCAGCTCCTCTGGGCTGGAGATTGGGAGGCCGCCATTTTCATTCGCATCCTCCAGAGCTCAATGTAAAGCGTTCAGGGTACAAAACCTCCCAAGAGCGAACCTGAGCAGATTACTTAGCCAATCCCTGGCAAGGGCAGTGCAATTCTGCCTTGGGCAAAGACTTGAGAATCACTACAACAGGTCCCTCCCCCAGAAGATCAGCAAGAACATCCAGCCAAGACCAAGCTCACTGAACAAGGAGAACAGCGGAATTCCAGAGGAGGGGAAAACAAAGCATGGAATTCATGGCTTTCTCCCCATAATTCCTTAGTCTTGCAAAGTTAACTAAAATTTTTTTAATTTTGTTTTTTTCTTATTCTAATTTTTTTAACTTCTACTCTTTCCTCTTTTAATGTTTTTTTAACTAGTTTAGCTTAACAATACCTTTCTTTAAAAAAACTTTTTGGGGACACCTGGGTAGCTCAGTTGGTTGAGCAGCTGCCTTCAGCTCAGGTCGTGATCCCAGTGTCCTGGGATCGAGTCCCACATCGGGCTCCTTGCTCAGCAGGGAGCCTGCTTCTTCCTCTGCCTCTGCCTGCCACTCTGTCGGCCTGTGCTCGCTCATTCTCCCTCTCTCTCTCTCTCTGACAAATAAATAAATAAAATCTTTAAAAAAAAAACAAACTTTTTGAACCTGCATTATTATAGTCATATTTTATCCTTCATTGTATCTAATTTTATTTTTTGTATACATATAGGGTTTTTTATTCTAAAAAATGTTGGGATAAAACTTCTTCTAATAGATCAAAATATAACCTAAATCTAGCACAGGATGTTGTTCTAGTGCCAGCCTGAGCAAATTTTCTCTACTTTCTTTTTCTTTCTTTTCCCAACCAACTTATCTTATCAACTCCTTTTTTAGAATTTTCTTAAAATTTTCATCTTTACAGTCATATTCTATCCCTTCATCATGTTTACCCTTATTTTTATATGTATATTTTCTTCTTTCTTTAAAATTTTGGGAGGTAGTTTGTTCTAAGAGACCAAAGTACACCCAAATTCAACTGGATGGCTCTGTTTCATTCACCAGTGTGCATATATATATGTGTATATATATACACATATATATATATCAATTTTTAAAAAAATATATATATATATTAAAAAAAATTTTTTTGAACTTCTTTTTACCCCCTTTCCTCTCCCCACTATTTGGGGTTTCTTCTGATTTGGTTAACACACATTTTTCTGAGGACTTTGCCACCTTTTTAGTATTTTATTCACTCCTTCATATATTCTTATCTGGATAAAATGACAAGGTGGAAAAACTCACCACAAAAAAAAGAACAAGAGGCAGTACCAAAGGCTAGGGACCTAATCAATACTGACATTGGTAATATGTCAGATCTAGAGTTCAGAATGATGATTCTCAAGGTGCTAACTGGGCTCAAAAAAGGCATGGAAGATATTAGGGAAACCCTATCTGGAGAAATAAAAGCCCTTTCTAGAGAAATAAAAGAACTAAAATCTAACCAAGTTGAAATAAAAAAAAGCTATTAATGATGTTCAATAAAAAATGGAGGCTCTTACTGCTAGGATAAATGAGGCAGAAGAAAGAATTATTGATACAGAGGACCAAATGACAGAGAATAAGAAGCTGAGCAAAAGAGAGACAAACAACTACTGGACCATGAAGGGAGAAATTGAAAGATAAGTGATACCATAAGACAAAACAATATTAGAATAATTGGGATTCCAGAAGAAGAAGAAAGAGAGAGGGGCTCAAAAGAGGAGCAATACTGGAGCAAATAATTGTAGATAATTTCCCTAATATGGCAAGGGAACAAACATCAAAATCCAGGAGGCCCAGAGAATCCCCCTCAAAATCAATAAGAATAGGTCCACACCCCGTCATCTAATAGTAAAACTTACAAGTCTTCGTGACAAAGAGAAAATCCTGAACGCAGCCTGGGACAAGAAGTCTTTAACATACAATGGTAAAAATATTAGAATGGCAACAGACTTATCCACAGAGACCAGGCAGGCCAGAAAGAACTGGCATGATATATTCAGAGCACTAAATGAGAAAAACATGCAGCCAAGAATACTATATCCAGCTAGGCTATCATTGAAAATAGAAGGAGGGATAAAAAGCTTCCAGGACAAACAAAAACTAAAAGAATTTGTAAACACCAAACCAGCTCTATAGGAAATATTGAAAGGTGTCCTCTAAGCAAAGAGAGAGCCTAAAAGTAGTAGATCAGGAACAGATACAATATACAGTAAAAGTCACCTTACAAGCAATACAATAGCACTAAACTCATATCTCTCAATAGTTACCCTGAATGTTAATGGGCTAAATGCCCCAATCAAAAGACACAGGGTATCAGAATGGACACAAAAACCAAAACCCATCTATATGCTGTATACAAGAAACTCATTTTAGAACCAAAGACACCTCTAGATTTAAAGTGAGGGGGTAGAAAACAATTTACCATGCTAATGGACATCAAAAGAAAGCTGGGGTGGCAAGCCTTATATCAGATCAATTAGATTTTAAGCCAAAGACTATAATAAGGGATGAAGAAGGACACTATATGGTACTCAAAGGGTCTGTCCAATAAGAAGATCTAACAATTTTAAATATCTATGCCCCTAACATGGGAGGTGCCAACTACATAAACCAATTAATAACAAAATCAAAGAAACACATCAACAATAATACAATAATCATAGGGGACTTTAACACCCCCATCACAGAAATGGACAGATCATTCAAGCAAAAGATCAACAAGGAAATAAGGGACTTAAATGACATATTGGACCAGATGGACATCACAGATATATTCAGAACATTCCTCCCAAAGCAACAAAATACACATTCTTCTCTAGTGCACATGGGACATTCTCCAGAAGAGATCACCTCCTGGGTCACAAATCAGGTCTCAACTGGTAACAAAGATTGAGATCATTCTCTGCATATTTTCAGACCACAGGTCCTTAGAGAAACGACCCAAATAAATAAAATCATGAACAGAAGAGGAGAGATCACAACCAACACCAAAGAAATACAAACAATTAAAAAAACATATTATGAGCAACTATATGCCGGCAAATTTAACAATCTGGAAGAAATGGATGCATTCCTAGAGACATATAAACTACCACAACTGAACCAGGAAGAAATAAAAAACCCAGACCCATAACCAGTAAGGAGATTGAAGCAGTCATCAAAATACTCCAACAAACAAGAGCACAGGGCCAGACGGGTTCCCAGGGGAATTTTACCAAACATTTAAAGAAGAATTAATACCTATTCTCCTGAAACTGTTCCAGAAAATAGAAATGGAAGGAAAACTTCCAAACTCATTTTATGAGGTCACCATTACGTTGATCCCAAAACCAGACAAAGACCCCACCAAAAAAGAGAATTACAGACTAACATCCTTGATGAGCACAGATGTGAAAATTCTCACCAAAATACTAGGCAATAGGATCCAACAATACATTAAAAGGATTACTCACCACGACCAAGTGGGATTTATTCCGGGGCTGCAAGGTTGGTTCAACATCCACAAATCAATCAATGTGATACAACACATTAATAAAAGAAAGAACAAGAACCATATGATACTCTCAATAGATGCTAAAATAGCATTTGACAAAGTACAGCCTCCTTTCCTGATCAAAACTCTTCAAAGTGTAGGGATAGAGGTTACGTGCCTCAATATCATCAAAGCCATCTATGAAAAACCCACAGCAAATATCATTCTCAATGGGGAAAAACTGAGAGCTTTTCCTGTAAGGACAGGAACACGGCAGGGATGTCCATTATCACCACTGCTATTCAACATAGTACTAGAAGTCCTAGCCTCAACAATCAAACAAACAAAAAAAAGAAATAAGAGGCATCTGAATCCACAAAAAAGTCACTCTTTGCAGATAATATGATACTTTATGTGGAAGACCCAAAAGACTCCACTCCAAAACTGCTAGAAGTCACAGGAATTCAGTAAAGTGTCAGGATAAAAAAATCAATGCAGAGAAACCAGTGGCATTTATATACACCAACAGTGAGACAAAAGAAAGAGAAATTAAGGAGTCTATCCCATTTACAATTGCACCGAAAACCATAAGACACCTAGGAATAAACCTAACCAAAGAGGCCAAGAATCTGTACTCAGAAAACTATGAGGTACTCATGAAAGAAATTGAGGAAGACATGAAGAAATGGAAAAACATTCCATGCTCATGGATTGGAAGAACAAATATTGTGAAAATGTCTATGCTATCTAAAGCAATCTACACATTTAAATCAATCCCTATCAAAATACCATCAATTCTTTTTCAAAGAAATGGAAAAAATAATCCTAATTTATATGGAACCCGAAAAGACCCCAAATAGCCAGAGGAATGTTGAAAAGAAAACCAAAGTTGGTGGCATCACAATTCCAGACTTCAAGCTCTATTACAAAGCTGTGGCATCACAATTCCAGACTTCAAGCTCTATTACAAAGCTGTAATCATCAAGACAGGATGGTCCTGGCACAAAAACAGACACATAGATCAGTGGAAGAGAATAGAGAGCCCAGAAATAGACCCTCAACTCTATGGTCAACAAATCTTCGACAAAGAAGGAAAACATGTCCAATGGAAATAAAGCAGTCTCTTCACTGAAGGTATTGGGAAAATTGAACAGCCACATGCAGAAGAAGGAAACTGGACCATTTCCTTACACCACACACAAAAATAGACTCAAAATGGATGAAAGACCTCAATGTGAGACAGGAATCTATTAAAGTCCTTGAGGAGAACACAGGCAGTAACCTCTTTGACCTCAGCTGCAGCAACTTCTTCCTAGGAACATCGCCAAAGGCAAGGGAAGCAAGGGCAAAAATGAATTATTGGGACTTCATCAAGATCAAAAGCTTTTGCACAGCAAAGGAAACAGTTAACAAAACCAAAAGACAACCGACAGAATGGGAGAAGATATTTGCAAATGACATATCAGATCAAGGACTAGTATCCAAAATCTATAAAGAACTTATCAAACTCAATACCCAAAGAATAAATCATCCAATCAAGAAATGGGCAGAAGACATGAACAGACGTTTCTGCAAAGAAGACATCCAGATGGCCAAAAGACACATGAAAAAGTGCTTCCCATCACTCGGCATCAGGGAAATACAAATCAAAACCACAGTGAGATATCACCTCACACCAGTCAGAATGGCTAAAATTAACAAGTCAGGAAATGACAGATGCTGGCAAGGATGCGGAGAAAGGGGAACCCTCCTACAGTGTTGGTGGGATGCAAGCTGGTGCAGTCACTCTGGAAAACAGCATGGAGGTTCCTCAAAAAGTTGCTACGACCCAGCAATCACACTACTAGGTATTTACCCTGAAGATACAAATGTAGTGATCCGAAGGGGCACGTGCAACCAAATGTTTATAGCAACAATGTTCACAATAGCCAAAGTATGGTAAGAACCTAGATGTCCATCAACAGAGGAATGCATAAAGAAGAGGTGAGAATATATATATATATATATATATATATATATATATATATATATATATGATGGAATACTATGTAGCCATCAAAAGAAATGAAATCTTGCCATTTGCAATGACGTGGATGGAACTAGAGGGTATTATGCTGAGGGAAATAAGTCAATCAGAGAAAGATAATTATCATATGATCTCCCTGATATGAGGAATTTGAGAGGCAAAGTGGGGGGTTTGGGGGTAGGGAAGGAAAATATGAAACAAGATGGGATCGGGAGGAAGATAAACCATAAGAGACTCTTAATCTCACAAAAGAAACTGAGGGTTGCCAGGGGAGGGGGATATGGAGAGGGTGGTTGGATTATGGACATTGGGGAAGGTATGTGCTATGGTGAGTGCTGGGAAGTGTGTAAGCATGACGACTCACAGACCTATACTCCTGGGACAAATAATACATTATATGTTAAAAGAAAAAAAAGATGATGATGATAATGATTTACTACAATGGAAAAAAAAAAAAGGAAAATAAATTCTAAAACCCCATTATTGGAAGTTGAAAGTTTCCATGAATATTGAAATACATGTAAATCAGAACTGTTCTGTATGATAAAACAACAACAACAACAACAACAACAACAAACAAAACCCCACAGGGCACAGAAGAGGGTGACAGATTACAAGGAAACAATGACATGGTGAAAAATTGCTAAAAAACATATATGGATTGTCTACTGGAGTGTAAGTGATATTGTTCAGTTGCTGGACAATTTTAAACATGTATCATATCTATCATTCTTTAATATAAAAAATATTTTTTCTTTTCAGTTTTTAGATTCTCTTATGAACTACTTGTAAACAAAAATGCTGGATTTACCTGTGTGAAAGCGCCAGGTTCCTCAGAGCACTTGAAAATTGCTGGAGAAGTAAAGCAAGCAAGTAAACATCCTCTTCTGAGATTTAAGTTTCCAACCCCAAACACTTTTATCTAATTAAAACTCCAGACTGACACATCTTCCTATCATGGCATTTGCAGACTGCTAGAAATCCTTTGTTTCTGTGAGAGACTGACAGGCAACTTTATAAAACATGTTCTATGAATCGCTTTTGAAACTTACTTTCAGTGAATACACTTTTTTCTTGAGAAAAAAAAAAAAGGTTCAACTCTTGATCCTTTTCTTTATGGCTTGGTACATCATTTTGTTTGTTTCAATTTGTCTGATATTGAGCTTAAAATTTTGAGCTTTGAAAGAGTCCATGTTTCTTCCCCCAGCTCTACTTTCCAATTTTTAGGAGAGGAAGAAGATGAAGTCAATTTCTAAGCATACTGAGTGTACTGTAGATTTAAAAGGGCCACATGTTCTTCATAATTATTTCCAGTGAGAGGGAGAGCAGAATTTCCCTTCCTAAGTGACTTGTGTGATGAACGAACAGAATGTGGCAGACTTCTAAAGCTAGGGGAGAGGGTGGAGGGATGGGGTAACTGGGTGATGGCATTGAGGGCACTTGAAGTGATGAGCACTGGGCGTTATATACAACCTGTGAATCACTGAACACTACATCAAAACCAAATTATGTACTATATGTTGAATTTAAATAAAAAAAAATGACTTCTAAAACTAGGTTATAGGAATATGCCTTGGTCTCCTGGAACATTTGTTCTTGGATCCCTGAACTGCCTCAGAAAAAGCTAAATATTCCTGGGGAAACCATGCTTTAAGAAGCCCTGGCCACATGAAGAGGACTCTGGAGGATGGGACACCATATGGAGAGAGGCAACCAAGAGCAGCACAGCTCCAGACATGTCAATGAAGACACCACCGTGAACGTGGCCCCTCCAGCCCCAGCCATCCCAGCAGATACCATGGGAATCTGCTGAGCCCTTGCTGTATTCCTGACCAACAAAGTCATGAAGAATAAAAAATGTTTCCTTTAAGCCACTAAAGCTTTTGGGAGTAGTTGGTTATGTAGCAATAGTTAATCAGAACAGATGGGAATCTACTGAAAACTTCTTAGGATATTAAGATCAATCTTGCTCTCTATTTGAGCTTCAGTGGAACATTTGGAAAAATAAGAAAATAATTATTAATTTATAAAGGCCAGAAATTTGCATGTTATAAGCTCAACCAGAGGGTGTTAAACTAAAATACGCTTTTTGATTACAGAAATAATAGTAGTAACTAAAAATTGATATTCTTCACACTTGCCTTTAATTTTCACCCAAGCAATGATAAAGTGTCAGCATTTCTAACTACCTAAAAATTTCTGCAGAACAGTTTGTGCCTTTTTGACCTGGTTTAGAATTGATGAGAGAAGAGGATGTCAAGTTCATAAAAAAGACAAATGCTTCTGTCATTAGCAGATGCATTAATCTCTGTCAGGATAAAACCTTTCCTTTGAAAGATAAGTTAAATGAAATTCTGATGCTGAAATTCCATTTCAATTGAAAATAAGCCTTTAATATCTCAGTGTTCATTTGGGATAAGATTGTTTTGTTCTGTTTTACTCGTAAGTGTAGACATTTAACATTAAAAAGTCCCATTTCTGCCTAAACAATAAAATTCCCAGTGAATGCAAAGTAAACCATTAGAGAAGGAATATCTGTTTTAAGTGAGCATTATTTTCTTCTGGAGGAAGTTTCTTAAGTTTTCTAGATAACAACATTAAGTCACCTTTGATTTTTATCTTTCTAAAGAAGCATTTTATTGCTTCTTTCAGTCTTCTGGATCAATTTAAAAGTGGGGGTTCAAAAAATCGAATTTCATGAGTTATTGACAGGTAAAAGAATGAGAAGAGGAGAGGCTCACTCATTCTGATCACCAAGGACTAAAAGAAGATGAAGCATTTTGAAACAGGGACAGAGGGAAAGTATGGTTACTTCCAGACCTCAACAGAAAAGCAGTTTATGGCTTCCAACACTGCCATGTCATGGTATACACTGCCACCTCA
Source organism: Mellivora capensis (assembly GCA_004024625.1). Lineage (NCBI taxonomy): Eukaryota > Metazoa > Chordata > Mammalia > Carnivora > Mustelidae > Mellivora > Mellivora capensis. Next base: position 218,608 of record PISX010000789.1, on the reverse strand, counting down.
CTAAGATAACAGGTGATCTTACAAGCGAGCACACTGGCGTTTCAGGAGACATTGTTCCATGAATATTGTCATGTTTCTTCAGGGTCAGAGCTTTCTGAGTGGACATGCCAACACCCAGGGGCAAAATGATGAAAGAATAGCACACCCAGCATGGAAGTTAAATTGAGATACCTCAGAGAGAAAGATTGACAGATTTATCACCCCTGATATGAGTCTATGTTATAAGAGCAATGGTTCTAGAGACCTTGCCCTCCTCTCCTTAGAGAGAATTTGTGCCTATTAGAAAGATAAGCTTTCTCCTTCTGAGTGGAGGATGACAACTCTGCCAGGCATTCTATGAAAGCTCCGAGATTCATAATTTCAATGTTCCTCTCCTGTGATACTAACCTCCGCCCTTTGCATACACTGGGTACATCTGGCTTTCATGGCATCATCCAGTGGGGGTTTTGGGTACAGGAAACCAATGCAAGATGTTCTGTAAGTAAATAATCAGGCTCTTTTCTAAGCCAGAGACGACCTCCTGTCAGCATAAAATAAATGTAGGTGTAAAAACTTTATGGGACCAGTGTCTATGGCGTACAATCGCCCAGCCTTGTGGTGAAAGCTGTGTTGTTTGGGGCTTGGAGCTCCCTGGGTCTGCTTAATCAGGTGTCTATTCTTATTTTTTTTCTATAATTTCTGGAAAATAAAATATGTTGATAAGGACAGTGGTATTTGTTGGAAAATATTATTAAAGATAAAAATTAAGCATTTTTAATAGAATTAGATAAAAATCTTAGTTAGCTAGACCCTCCATACTCTGTGCAGGATTAGAATTTGATCGCAAGGGCAGAAATGGGAACCGGTGAAGTAGAAAATTATTCCTCTCCTTTACATGAAATGGCTAAGATCATGAAACAGTTAAGATCACTGGGGATGAGATGCAGGTTTTGCCAATTTCACATCTCTAATCTTGGCAGAGAGCCTTGGGTTAGCCAGTTTTAATACGGTTGAATAGAGGTAAATCATAGGAGTAGTTTGTCCTAAGACATAGTCTGAATTTGTGTGGTTTCTGGGACTATGCACCCATCCCCAAACCTCACAGATGCAACGTGATGATGAAGTCAAAATAAAATAACCTGTAATCTAACCATATTTAACACATCCATCACAAAGCTATGTTGTCAAGATAGAAGAATAATGATCTCCACGGTGGCTAGGATAGGAGGAAGAATAAGAGGCATTTCTTACAGTACCTCCATCATTTCAGGGAGACTGGCAGACTGGAGTTTTCTGAGCTGCTTGGTAATTACTCGCTGACACTTAAGAAGCCAGAGCTGGTCTGGAGTTACTGAAGGTCAAGGTGAAAGTCATACCTCAAAATAGTTTGCTTTTTGTATAACCCAATTCTCTTTCATTTATACTTACATGTGTGATGGATAGAACATATAAATTAACCATTAGTTATTAGCTGGGGCTAGCCAGTTTCCCAATCATGTCAAAGTTGCTGCCTTCATGTACTGCCTCTCCACTTTAGTTGCAAAGAACACACATAATGGTGTGACTGCCATTATGACTGCCAAATTTTATTTTAACTCAAGTTATTGAGTTAAAATAAAATGCCTGTGTAACTGGAGTGAGTTCAGGGCACTGCAAACTTCTGATTATTTTTATTCTCTTCTGTCTTTTTAGCCTGATCAGTAAACACTGATGCACATTCATGAATGCAGGTTTCTTAAATAAATGCTTTTGTATAGAATGCAAGATTTTAGTTTGACCTAGTTGATATTCTATAAAATAAAATTTAATAAGTCCTGAAGGTGGAAGAGTCCCAAATATTTTGCTCTCTAAAACCCGGCCATACACGTACTCTGATACAAGATAGTTTATTCTAACAGCACTATTACTGAAGCAGGAATATAGGAACGTGTATTGCATGAATGGTCTGCAATTTCCTGTACCAGTGGAAGGGTGAGTACAGCTGCCTAGGCTAAAGGCTTGTGGTCCAAGGGGACTCTTGCTTTATTCCTTTGACTCTCAGACCCCAGAGCTTGATGACGATATGGCTTAAAGTCATCATCTGTTTTCATTAACTCCAAACCTGTGCTTACCAGAAACCCCCTTCCTGAATTTTGCTTCTGGAAAGGCTTTGGATATTGAGAAAATATGAGGCCAGCCAATATGCCTTTGTAAATTAAGCAGCACTGTTTTCTTTGTTTGAGGAGTCACTGGAATTCTGTGCCTTGTAAGATTTGTGAACACAGATCAGTTGATCTCAAAATCTGCTCAAAACCCCTTGATAAGGTAGAGTCCTGAGTTCACAAGGGTCACTGATGGACCAGAGTTGTTCAGATTTCTCAGAAGTGTATATTCTCTTAAAGTCTTTCATCTGAAACTTAGACACAGGAAAGATTTGAGAGCACGAATTAGGTGATAGTACAGTGTTACCCAGACACAGGGTTTACTTCCATCATCTAGAAATAAAAACAACCTTTAATGGAATGCACGGTCACAACTGCACAGAGGTGGAAGAAAGAAATAAGCAGTAGGACCCTTGCCGATATCCTGAAGAACCCTTTAAAAACTTGGGTTTTTTTGTTTTTGTTTTTGTTTTTTGTATTTTGCTATTATGAGGAGGGAGGTATCTCCCTCCCCCCATATTGCTTAGTATTTAACAAATATTCAGTTTATGCTAAAAGATGAAAAAGTTGCTGCTGCATGGGCAGAGAGGTAAAAGAGATAAAATGATGCATGACATTGAATACAATGAAGCTAGAAATCCACAGAGCTAAAATAAGTGAAAAAGGTGCAATAGGGAAGAAGAGGAACTAGAGGTGTGGAGAAGACGGGAATGGAGAGGAGCCTGAGCAGTCAAGCTCAGGCTTGTTCTCTAAGTCAGGATCCTGCTCCCAGCACTGGGATCCCTGAGCCAGAGCAAGACTTCAGCCAGGCCCTCTTCTAGAGCCTGGGTGCACAGCACTGAGCAAGACAGTGATGGCCCTTGCTCTTCTGGAATGTATTATTTAGAGAGGAAGGGGACAAGGAGAGAGGTTTATACAAATGTAAATCATGAAAATACCAGATTCACAAAAACAGAATATATCGGACAAAGGTATATGAAATGCTTTATCAGAGTGATAATGATGATGATGATGATAAACAGAGAAGTCAAGGAACATTACACGGAGGGGATGGCAGAGGTTGCTATTTAAGACTGGTGGTTAGGAAACTTCCAGAGAGAACCTCTGTAGTGAGACCTGAAGTACGAGAAGGGAGGCAACCATGAGAAGATCTCCAAGACAAGTTTCCCAAGTGCAGGGGGGGAAGCAGGAAAGAGGCCTTAGTGTGGGAGCGTGTTTGGCAGGCTTAAAGAACTGAGAAGAGGCCAGCCTGATGGGAACAGAATGTAGTAGGGTGTAAGTGAGGAGAGAAGGGGCTGGCAAGAGGCAGGTCAGCGGCAGCCAGCTGTCACGCTCCAAAGTATGGAGTTTAGGTTTTACTCTAAACAAGCTTGGAAAACTTGGAGTTTTAAGAAGAGAAGTAACAATGAAGCGAATACATAAGCAAAATTCTGCTTATGTTTATGGCATACTAACTCAAAAAGCCACAACTTGGGTCTTCAAAAGTCAGTGCAGAATCTTATCCAAATGGAGACTAAATGTCCTTTTAGATATTATTTTAAAACAAAGATGAAACTGGACATTTCTAAGGCAATTTCTAGTTTTCCAAAAACTATGTGTACACAGTGAATCTCTCTGAAGCCATTTTGCTCACCTGTAAAATGGGGGTAATGGTACCCACTTCAGAGTTGGTGAAGCTCAAAGGAGATACTGTTTTCCAGGTCACAGTGCAGAGTAATGAACAGGACTATGCTGCTGTCATAATAATGAGTAAAATAACACAAACAAATCATTTTGACTTCTCCCTTTTCTTATTAAAATGACTTCCTGTATGAAGTGATAAATGCAGAGGTGTTTGGAGGCAAAGGGACCCTTTTCTAAATCAATTGCACATTGCCTAAGGAGCAGGGGTAAAAGAAAGGATGGGTGATTATGAGCAGAATTTCTTCCCTTCTTAGTTCTCTGTGTCTTAGCCTTCTTAAAACAATTCTGCTTGTCTTACATAGAATATGAAAATATGAACATTATTGATAGTGGGGAAGTATACTGATAACTTTAGCGATCATATAATCATTTGATATTCTTAAGTTCTATATAATAATGGATTACCAGAAAAATACTATAGAATATTCACAAATTGATATATTCATTGTAAAAGTAGTTTGCAAAAGCAAAATACTTTCTAAAAATACACATTAAGATTTATTCTTAAAATCTCTCTTCTTTTAACTGAATAATTAGCTCAGGAAATATTTTGATACAATGTTTTTTCCATTAAAGCACAAACCTGAATTTAATGTTGAAGAGATTAATTGAGAAATGAGAAGCACGTGGTGGGGATCAAAGCATTTCAAAGTTTTCTTTCATTTTCTAGTCCAAATGTGCAAGGGGCTTTGTAAAATCCTTGCCCCTGAGATTCCAATTGGCTAGCAAGGAGGAGAAATGAATTCCAGCAGACTGTAAATACACCAGGGCTGCTAATGAAGAAGAGTTGAAAAATTTATGTTAACTTCAGCCTTCAAGCTCTTGATTTATACAATTGTAACTTCTCAAAACCAATACTAGGAATTTGTAGTTTAAAGAATATATATTGTATCAAGTCATTCCTAAGTGGGGGAGATAAGGAAGAACCCACTGATCAAGAAAGTAAAGAAAAATATTAAAAAGAAAAGCAGGATATTAGTATGTTAGTTAGAATGGCATGAAAATTAAGAGGCAAGTGAGAAAGAAAATAATTCAATGGCTACACAATGCACTGCTTTCGCACTCCCTCACCCCTCATTTTCCTGGTATTATGCCTCTAGCATTTCACTTACCACCTACCAAGGTTCTCTTTTTAGAAATAGGTGATGGGACCACTTTGATGGGTATAGGAGGGAAGGTGAAATAAACAGGAAGCTGATCGTGGTGACATAAGAGTTGACAGATACAGAAAGTTAATATGTTGTGGTATTTACTTTCACTTGTTTATGAACTTTTGGCCTTGAGCTGTTTTTGGCTGATGTCAAGTTGACCTCATACAGCTGATGATCAAGGCACAAGAATTAGGGGCACCTGGGTGGCTCAGTGGGTTAAGCCTCTGCCTTCCCCTCAGGTCGTGATCTCAGGGTCCTGGGATCAAGCCCCGAATCAGGCTCTCCGCTCAGCAGGGAGCCTGCTCCCCCCCCCCCGCCCCCACCGCCTGCCTCTCAGCCTGCTTGTGATCTCTCTCTCTCTCTGTCAAATAAATAAATAAAATCTTAAAAAAAAAAGACGCAAGAATCAGGGAACATTCCTATTTCTGTATTTGCAATTCACCTATGGACCTTAGATTCTATTTGGCATATACACTTGCTGCTCCCCACGTGGATAAAATACGGAAATGTGATGTTTGTGGGAACTGAGGGGATGGGAATTAGGGAAGACCTGATCAGGAATCAAACACCTCCATAGGAGGCCTGAGTGTAGGGACAGGGCTGCTTTCCAGTGATGCCTATTCTCAGTCTTAGAGTTTCTACTTGTGAGAACTGTTCCCAAGAAGTTCTTAATAAACACTTGCTAACTGGTTAACATTACACATAAGAACAAAAAGAAAAACGTTTTTTTTTTTTTTCTGTTGAAGACTCTCATTTTAAATTTTTTTTAAAAAATTTTAAAAAAGATTTTATTTATTTATTTGACAGACAGAGATCACAAGTAGGCAGAGAGGCAGGCAGAGAGGCGGGCGGTAGTGGGGGGGGGGAGCAGGCTCCCTGCCGAGCAGAGAGCCCCACATGGGGCTCAATCCCAGGACCCTGGGATCATGACCCGAGCCGATGGCAGAGGCTCAACCCACTGAGCCACCCAGGCATCCCGAAGACTCTCTTTTTATATAATAGGTCCATTTTAACTAATATTTTATCCTCCCAATACTATACTCACCTATTCCATCAGAACTGATCATATCACGACCGAAGTTGGTAACAGAGTAGCAAAAACATACACCTGTGCATGATGGAGAAGAAAAACTCAATCTCTCAGCTTTCTAAATCGACCTAGAGACTACTACAGACCTCTTTAATTCGAGCGAAATAAAATCTTTCATGGAACAGAACTCTACATACGGCACAGCCCTTGGCAGCTTCTGACATGAGAAAGGAAGAGTGAAACAGACAACAGGATGTCAAATTGAAGGCAACTATACCAGCAAATCCTGGCATCTCTATGCCAGCGCCAGGTGGTTTACTGCTCGCTGCAGACGTGACTCTGTCGCCACCTGGGGGCACGAATTATGGCTGAAGGAAGTGTCATCATCCCTACCATCTGTCAAAGCAAGGTCGGCAGTGCAGCTGGTGCTGGAGTGAGCCTGGGGGGCACACAGAGGCAGAGCTGCACTGGCATCTATTCTCGCTTCTACTGCTACTGCTGCTCGGAACCTCCCGATCTAGAAGGCTTCTGGACTCAGGACGCACTATATGCTTGACAATGATTATGATGCTAATAAACGCAGAGATGGGGAAAGCAGACAAGTCAGCAGCACTACGAAGTGGTAACAGATACCTTTACTCTCCCTTAGCACACTGTGTTTCCCATTTGCCTCATAATATCCACAATCATAGGCTACTTCCTGAAGACGTGTGCCTTCGATGAACAGGCACAAATGAGAGCTCCAGAGCACCAGTCCCCAGGTGATGAGCTGTCCCCTTTTAGGGATACCGCTAGGGTAGGAACACAGGTTCCCATGACTTGCAGGAGACTTGCTGCGACTCAGAAAGCAGCATGTGATAAGGGAAGAAAGGTAGCTCAGCCCCAGAATTCAAGCACATGGATGCCTGCCTTCTCCTATAGAAATCTCATCCCCATGGCCAACATAGAGCTATCACTATTTTACTTGCTCTTTGAGACTCAGCTTGGTACATTTTACTTGCTTAAAAATATTCTCTGTTGGGTGGAGAGAGGGAAAGAGGGCAGACACCAGTCTCTCTGAAGGTCCCAGTCTAGCTTAGGCCATCGCCTCCAGGAGAAGGCAGTGTCAGGCGAGGGCTCCCCAGGCCTGGAGGCATGATAGCCTCTCATCTAGGCAATCTGAGTCATTAGAAAGGATCCTCATCTTCTGGGTCTTCCTCCTGGAAGAAGGAAGTGCCCAGGCCAAACCTGAAAATGCAACCAGAGGAAACCAGAGCAGCCCAGAAATGGGGGCTGCTGACTAGAGACGGACTACAGCTTTCTTCTGTTAAAAACAGTGGGACTTTATAGTATACCTTTCCAGTGAGCATTTATTCTCTCGGTTGGACTATCTATCAGTCCACACACTCGGGTATTTTATTCTTATAGTTGCCCATCTATAGGCAACTATGGTTTCAACTCTTAGATTCAGAAATATCTCAGCGCTGACAAAGTTGCTTTATGCCAACTCTGTATGGGTCAAATGACATAAATAGTCAAGCAATTGTGGACAGCTTCTGTACTCAGCTGGCTGAAAGCACAAAGGTAAGGGCTGCTGACATCAGGAATGCTGAGTATATTTTCTGCTAGCAGATGTCCAGCAACTTGTGAGCAAGCAGATAGAAGAAACCTTTCCCCAACACACTGCTAGCAAAGGGATGGAAGACTGAAATTAAAAGGCTGAAGAGGCTTTAACTGAGCAAAACATCAGCAAACTGAGCACGGCCCAGAACAAGCATACAGCAGAAGTAAGCTGAACGGTGGATCATACAAGTTCATGGGGTCAGCTAGACCTTTGCCCATTGTCTTCTACAACACCCCAACAATGGAGAGGCCTTAGGCTAGGGTGGAAAGGCAGGTGCTTCCAATTCGGATAACAGTTAACTGAAATCTCATGCCAAGAGTGTGAACTTGGGACATGTGACTTCATTGTTCATGGCCTCAGTTTCCATGTCTGTGGAATGAAGAAAATAACATCAATATTCTGAGAGCTGTTGTGAGGATTACATTTAAAAGGACAATTCAAGTAAAATGCACAGGCTGGTAGTGAGCGGACAGAAGCATGATCAGTAAGATGGAATTATTACTGGAGTAACACTTAAACAGAACACCCACAGGCTTCCAAATGAGCTAATGGCAGGAACATACATCTAGATGGCTTCAGGTTGCATTCGTGTTGTGTTACCCTTCAACCTTACAGGGATTTTAAATAATAGACACTGAACAGATAGGAAAACACTCTTAATTTCACTAGTATAATTCCAATAAAGTTTCAGTCAGGAAATATTGCAGTGCCTAAAAAAAAAAATAGGAAAGCTTAGTACAAAATTACAAAATACAACTTAAATGAACTTACATTAATTTTAGGACAGTATTCAGGTAAGTAATTAAGTTCAGAGGAGCTTTCTGCATTTCCTTGTTTCATTAGTATAATTTCACAAGTATTATAGAGAATGCCATTTCATCCCCAGGTGGTTGCCTCAAGACTTGGGCTGTTTTTCAGCTGTCATAAGTTAAAGGAAAGAGCAGCCCCTGATTTCTTTTCTTCGTTAATGAAATCACTAATAATTATTAGTTTGCAGTAGCTCTTCCCAAATTACTTCATGTTAATATATTTACTGTTCGGGGAAAAAAAACTGTTAAGAGAGGTAAGCCACATAATGTAGGAAAAAAGCAAAGGTTTATGGAGGCCAAGAAAATATTAGAGCAGAGATCAATTCTGAATTGTTGGCCCTGTCAAGATTTTTAACGTCTAAAAGTGCCATCAATTCCTTTCTAATGAGTTTGACATTATTAAGATTACATGTTATAGTCAAGGAGACTGCCATCACATTTGTCACAACATTAAGCAATTTTTTTTTTGAGGGTCCCCAAATGTCTTCACTAAAGGAGACCACTGCCCTGTATAAAACCATCACGAAGGCAAATGCTGTTTGGTTTCCTGGCAATCAGTTCCAAATAATGGTAGTAATTTACAAAAACTTTCAAATAAAATTTGAAGCAAATTTTAGTCCTATTGTGTGAAAAAAGAAAATCAAAGTGCAGAACAGTATGTACAATCTGCTACATTTTGTGAAAACCCAACTTAACCCAAATTAAAGGCAGTTTATGACCTGTTCTTGCTTCAGTTTGATCACAAAGCTGAAGAGATTGAGGAAGAATGCTTCTCCTGGAATGTAAATGATTGAATAAAGAAACCACTCATTTTAATCAGTTGTGAAAGGCCAGGATTTAAAGCATAATAATACAAACAGTATGCCCATAATCCCTTATTAACTTTTCCAGTCTATGTAGCAAGCACATTTGGTGAGTATGACTGCTAAGAAATACATCAGGTATGACTGAAAGGAAACAACACAACCTCTTCAGGGTTTTTGGAAAAGATTACTGTTATACCTGTGTTTTATTATAAATAACCAGGTTCTGTCATATTTTATCTTCTTGCCAGCAAATGAAGGACGGACATCGTTTCATAAAGCTTCTAAAATGCACATGAATATTTAATTAAATCATATTTCCTTGAGAAAATAAAGTTCATTCGCATTTATAGCAGACAGTTGTGAGGAGTACATAATTGTCAGAAGACCAGGGTAGCCAGTACCGGTTGCTTGTGGAACAAAACTCCTCAATTTTTAAAACTTTTTTTTTTAAAAAATAAACATACAATCATAAGTGTTCATTTACTTTAAAAATTCTAAAGATGAAGAAAATTATTGTCTATATATTTAAGTCCTTGTATAAATTACAAAACTCAAGTTTATGTTACAGAGTCCCTTCCCCATAGGAAGCATAAAGCACTTTTGTGGTACCTTTCACCAGTAAATATTTGTATCACATTGAATTTAACAAACAAAATAAAAGTCGATATTGCATCTTTAAGCCCCAAGAGCACATTCTTCTAAGCTGTCTCTCATGTGGAATGAGCTTCAAAAGTCATTTGATTGCCACAATTTAACTCAATCTCAAATAAAGATATATAAAAGTAATAGAGAATTGACTTCAGTAGAAATCTGAAATATCAGTGAACTGCAGACTTTTCTTGCTTGAGGTCAATAAACACCCTTTGGAAGACAACCAAGAGTAGTTTAAGACCAGGATAACAAAATAAAATTATAACAATAATAATTATAATAATAAAAATAACAATAATAAAATAAAAATAACAACAACCAACAATGAGGTAAACTCCCCTTGAAAAAGGCAATATGTGTTGCCTGGACTGTCAGGAGAGAGTTCGATTGTACCTGACACCCAAATGTTTTTCCAACCAGAGTTCAGCCAGTTGCATGGTGGACGCAAAAGTACTTGCCTTAGATCCTAAGCACATCTTATACTGCTTAGGATCCAAGTTAGGGTCACAATGAACTGGATGGAAAATATGCACCACTCCCACTTCTTGGCTTCTGAAAGGCCTTAAGCCAGATAGAATGACTTTATTGTAGAGATCGACATCTTCCAGTCCCCAGCCTTGTATTGAGGTATCAAATCCACCTGCACCCAGAAGATCACTTTTATAAATACAGGTAATTCCATATCCATAGTCTCTCCAAAATCCAGTCTTCTTTGAGAAGACAAAGTCATCATCAGTGGGAGGATTTCCTCCATTGGTTACCTTTGGGTCATACTGGCTAAAGATGATGGGGTAGTATACCTGGTGTCCCTGAATTGTATTATCTCTACACCGTTGGAGAAAATCTCCTCTGAAGATCAAGTCAACATCACAAAATAGCAGCAAAGTATCATTGTCAAACTGGGAAGAAGCCATTTCAAGACCGAGACCTCTGGAAAACTCTCCCTTCATGGGGATCAAGGTAATTTCTGCTTTAGGATAGTTGTTCTGATATTCTTTTATCAACTCGATATGCTTGTTGGAATCTTGGCCAGAATCCCTACTGAAAAGGGTGATGACCAGCTTTACATTCTGCTTTGGAATAAGACAAGTTTTTTCAAAGTTGTCCATGAACCTTAAGAAAATGTCATACCTTCCAATGAGAGGAACAAGAATGTGTATTTTCTTTTCATTGTGCCCTCCCATTTCTTTGGGACCTTGAAAAGAAGATAGTATCTTTAAAGAATTAGATATAAAGGAGAATGACTGAGTATCACTGTTAATACTCTCCACAAGACTGTTGACGTCTAGCTCTTCGGTTTCTCTGAAGAAAGGCCTGCTGAACAACTGCTGAAGATAAGCATGACGTCTCACTGGCACAGTTAGTTTCCTCCCCTTGTGTCTTTTATATAAGAGGAGTAAATCCAAAATGTACTCTACCCCATGCATGGGATCAACCCTGCGGTAGCCATATTGAATTTCCTTGAAGTCAATGAGCCGTCCCCTACTCTTGGCATTTTCATTGATCATCTCCATCACCTGCAGGACTGTGTCGTCCAGGGCTGTTCTTAGGATGCTGTTGATGTTCTGTCGAGGAGGCTGGTTCTCAGATGCTGAGTAAAGGAGTTTGCCTGTCAGGAACTCCCATTCTATCACTTCATCTCTCTCCCGGGGCTGGAAGTGGTTGAAAGAAGGCATCACTCCCAGCTGCTGGTCCTCCTTACTCACCTCACTGTTACTGAGCTTGCTCATCAAAGCACTCTCCCGGTGGAGCTGGATGGTGCGGTAGCGGAGTTCAGAAATCTTGCGGCTGAGCATATAATTATGAAGCCTGTATTGGTAGGCAGGCCTTTTGTTGGGGTGAAGTGTTATGGCTGCATGGATTTTGCTATTGTGAAGGTCTTGGATATAACCCTTCCGATTATGTTCATAATTCTCATGGAACAGTTGTTGCATCTGAAAAGGAAAAGGAATCAAGATGTTAGAATAAATTTAAGAAGAAAGAAAGCAATAAATGAAAACATTTAAATCAAAATATTTAATAGAAATCAGTTATGTGGTATTTCCTAACAAAAGTGGCTTGTAAAATTTATATTTAAATGGCATTAAAATAATTTTTAAGAGGGATGCCTGGGTGGCTCAGTTGGTTGGACGACTGCCTTTGGCTCAGGTCATGATCCCGGAGACCCAGGATCGAGTCCCGCATCAGGCTCCCAGCTCCACGGGGAGTCTGCTTCTCTCTCTGACCTTCTCCTTGTTCATGCTCTCTCACTGCCTCTCTCTCAAATAAATAAATAAAATCTTTAAAAAAATAATAATAATTTTTAAGAGATTTTGTTTGTTTATTATTTGACAGAGAGAGAGAGCAAGTGAACACGAGCAGGCAGAGCAGCAGGCAGAGGGAGAGGAAGAAGCAGTCTACCCACTGAGCAGAGAGCCCCATGTGGGACCAGATCTGAGGATCCCGGGATCATGACCTGAGCCGAAGGCATATGCTTAATCAACTGAGCCACCCAGGCAACCCTGAAAATAGTTTTAAAATGTCAGGTTCATATGCTCAAATACTGCAAATCAACCTTCTGTTATATACAAATGCTGTATACTAACCACCAGCTATGTATTTTGAAGTTTAGAACTTTATTCCTCTACTCCTTTTGAAATCAATTCAAAATATCAACAAAAGTAAAAATTGAATATACCCCAAATCCTGTAAGGGATCATTGTGAGGGAGAGGCAGGGTGGATACAGCATGGGTTTCCCAAAATAGAAGGTTCATCCTAAGGAGTAAACCCCATGCCCTGTTGCTTGGAATGGCAATACAAGACCCAGAGAAGATGTAAGTTTTATTGAACATTCTGATATATCATCTTTACAGAGTAAGTTCTTGTTAATGTAAGGTGTAACAGAAATTATATTGATCTACATTACTGAACTAAAGGATCATGTCCTAAATTAGACATGCTTAACATTCTTAGGAGCCAGAAGGTTTGGCTACTAGTCCAGAACAAGTTCACTACTTCAGGTAGAAAGAAAATGAGGAAAAAATGTAAAGCTATGAAATCACACTACAAACTGCCAGCTGACTATTCCTTCTCTGTCAGTAAAGAAACCTCCATCACACCCATTCAAGAGAAGTACCAATAGAAAAGGAGAACTACCAGCAGCAGTAGCAACATGAAATACCTGAAGGTATACTGATGAATAAGGAGGAAAAGAATATTGCAAATTTAAGAATATATATCCAAAGCAAGTAAAAATGATAGACAAATCAAATAAACAAAATAGAATCTCTATAAGAACTCAAGGAATAGATACATGAGCTTAAGGAGAAATAATACCAAAGATGGTCACATTACAAGAACCAATAAATAGACTTGTGGAAAACACAGGAGGAAGAGACTTGAGAAAATTTAGCAAAATAATGGAAACATAAAAGAGAGGTTAAAAGTTGGGAGATATAGAGGTGCCTGGGTGGCTCAGTCAGTTAAACATCTAAATTTTGACTTTTGCTCAGGTCATGATCTCAGGGTTGTGAGATAAAGACCTGAGCTGGGCTCCCCACTCAGTGGGGAGTCTGCTTGAGATTCTCTCTCTCCCTCTCTCTCTGCTCCTCCCCTCTGTGCTCTCTCTCTCTAATAAATAAATCTTTTTTTAAAAAAGTTTGCATATATAAATCTTTGTGTGTGTATGTGTGTATACACACAAATTACATATACACATAAATACATATCTTGATCTGCATCCAAAAGCTTGAATATATATTCAGTACACATGGATATATATTAAAGGTAAAATCACACATGTAAAACACACCTGAGGACCATATTTCCCTTATAATAAAGACAGATATTTATCTATGTGCAATGCGGCCAAGAGAAAAAAGATCAAAATAAATAAACAAAACCCACTTTGGCTGTAAGTAGAAAAAGAATGAATCTTGTTACAACATTTTCCATAGCAACATCAATGCTGAAAAACAGTAGAACACAGCTTAGGAAGACCCCAAGAAAGAAAATCAATGACTAATTATTTTATATTCAATGAAGCTAGAGTCTAAGTTTATCCTAACCAAGCTAGAGCTCAAGTTTTATTACAAAAATTAACTAGCTTCTAGTTAAGAATAGTGGTGATAAATTCTCTGTCAGTCCTCCCATTGAGAGGTGGAATCTATGCCCCTTTCTCTCGAATCTGAGTGATTCTGTCACTACTTCAACTATGAGACCATACTGGAAATGACACTGTGCCAGTTTCTAGACTGACAGCTTCCACTTCTTGTCATTGGAACACCCACTCTACAGAAGGCAGCTGGGAAGTAATAATTCTGAGTTAATTTCCTTATTCTGGGCCAGGATCTTCAGGAAAATGTGGTATAGCACAACCTTGTTCCAACCTCAGACTCAGTGAAGTAGTTGTCAATCTCTCTTTAGGACAATAAGTTCCTTTTTATTTCTAATTTGCTAAGAGCTTTTATCATGAATGGCATTTCAAGTTGATCAAAGGTTTTTTGTTTTTGTTTTTTTTCTGCATCCATGAGAAGTTTATGTGATACCTTTTTATTTCTGTTATGGTGAATTACTAACTGAATTTCCAATATTAAACAACCACAACCATTATATTCCCTGACTAAACACATCATGATCCTTTTATTTTGTTCTCTTTATATATGGCTGGAATACAATTGCAAATGTTTGTCTAAAATATACTGTGAAAAAATAATTCTTCTCAATTTGATGTACAGGTTCAATGTAATTCAATACAAATCTCATCCTTATATAAAAGAATATGTTGCTCTTGATATTAACAGGCTTATTCTAAAGTTTATATAGAAATGAAAAGTCAAGGACATTCAAGACAATGTTAAAAAAAGTTATACCACAGATTAAAAAGTTATAGAAATTTAGACAGTATAATATTGGTATAAGGATAAACAAAAAACAACAACAACAACAACAAAGGACCAAAATAAACCTACACACAACTTAGACATCACTCAATTTACGACACAGAAGACATTGGGGAGTGGAGAAAGGGTAGGTCTTTTCCATCAGTAATGCAGGGTCAGTAGGATGTTCATGTGGAAAAAAGTCAAAACCGACCCTCTACCTTCCCCCCACCAAATCTATTCCAGATGGATTTTTGATATAAATATAAAAGGTACAAAAATAAAATAAGCTTTCTAAAAGTTAACATAAGAAAATACCTGCATGACTTTTCATTAGGTATAGAATTCTTAAACATGACACAAGATATCAACCATAAAAACAGATTGATGAAATGAACTATATTAAAATTAATAACTGTTCCTCAAAAACACCACTAGAAGATTATAAAAAGTAAACTACAGAGTGGGAGATGATTTTTTTTTACCAGATCATACAAAAAAGGACTAATACTTAGAATATGCAATGAACCTATACAAATTAGTGAGGAAGAAGGACAAACCCAGCTGAAAATGGGGGAAAACAAAACAAAACAAAATACCTGAATGGGCACTTCACAAAAGAGATTATGCAAATTCCCAATAAACACACAAAAACATTCTGTAGGTCATTCATTATCAGGGTAATGCGATTTGAAGTCATAATGTGATAACATTACAGACCTACAAGAATGCCCAAACTAAACACATTGATAATACACTGCCAGGATTTGGAACTCTCACACATGGGTGATGAGGATGTAACTTGGTTCAACCACTGTGGTAAATTTATAACTAAAATGACCAATACGTTCCCTATGACTCAGGATTTCTACTCTTAGACATATACCCAATATAAAAATATCCATACATACACCTCAAATATATATATGAGAGTTTTCATAGCAGCATTATTCAAAATACACCTGACTAAAAGCAACCCAAGTGTGTATCAAGAGTAGCATAGATAAATAAATGTCCCATATTCATACGATAACAAATAACACATCAGTTAAAATAAATGAATATTATAACAATGTGGAGAAATCTCACAATGAAACAAGACATATACAAAAGAATACATTTTGTTTGATTCAATTTACAAGGAATTCAGAAACAGAGGAAGCTAACCTATGTTATTCACTGTTAGAATAGTAATAAAAATTCAAGAAAGTAGGTGGGGAGATCTAGAGTGCTGCTAATGTTCTATTTGTTGATGGAGGTCATGGTGACATCTACGCATTTGGTTTATGAACATTCATTGAACTACTGCTTAAGATATGTTTGTGTGTTATACTCCAATTAATAGAAGATTTTCTTTTGAAATTGTGATAAATATGTATGTAGAGTGAGGTAGGTTTTCCTATGTATGTACATAGACATGTATGGATATGTGGGTGTAGGAGTGGGAGGAGGAGGGAAGAGAGAGACAGACAGGGAGGGAGAATCATAGAAGTTTTCCTAGAGAAGGTGACCTAAAAGGAGTAAGTCCAGTACTACAGTAGATTCTTTATCTCTGGTTTTTCAACTGAGATACTGATTTTCAAATCACTATCAGAAGAATATAACAATAGATACTTAGAGAAATATTTTGGACTTGATTCAAAGCACAGTAGTTCAACTGCATCCAATATTTTTTTCTCAAAATGTATGCTTATTTTTATTTAAAATTCTGTTTAATGATAAATCTAATTAAATCCATAATCTACAGTGAGCTGGTAGATCTCCATTTTTGTGGTATTATTATTTTTTACTGAAATTGCTTTCAATATTTTACTTTATACAATTTTCCATAAATTTTTATTTCTTCTTATGCAAGAAGGTAAAAAAAAATAGATTTCTGATTACATATAATTACTAATTATACCACCTGTAAAAGGTATTGGCTAAATGAAAATAATCTTTCTTTAAAAAAAAATTATTGGGGCACCTGGGTGGCTCAGTGGGCTAAAGCCTCTGCCTTCAGCTCAGGTCATGATCCCAGGGTCCTAGGATTGAGCCCCACGTCAGGCTCTCTGCTCAGCAGGAAGCCTGCCTCCCCCTCTCTCTCCGCCTGCCTCTCTGCCTACTTGTGATCTCTGTCTGTCAAATAAATAAATAAAATCTTTAAAAAAAATTTACTTATTTGAGATACAGACAGAGAGAGAGAGAGGGAAAGCACAAGCAGGGGAAGAGAAGCAGATTCCCTGCTAAGCCAGGAAGCCCAACCTGCAGCTCGATTCCAGGATCCTGGGATCATGACCTGAGTCGAAGGCAGACACTTAACTGACTGAGCAACCCAGGTGCCCCCGAACTATTTTTTCTTTAGGCATGCTTTACAGTACTAAGAAAAAGGGGGCAGTGCTAGAAACAAAGCTCAGAAGAAACTGTGCTTTAAATGCTATTAAAATGATTAATACTGCAAAATTTGATAAACTTAATATTACAAACAGACAGTCATGGGGCAATCCTTGAAAACAGTGTATTCATACACATTCCAGGAAGTATAGTAATGATAGTAATGATGAAAACGTCTTGAATTTATGCCATGTTTTCCATGAAGAAACATAGAACATATCCAAATTTCCTATTTTTAAATGTAGGGAGGTCCAAACCATATAGCATAAATGTGAGAATGTTTAAGAGCCCGGATATGAAGTCAGCCAGGTCTGGATTTGAGTACCAGTTCTACCATTTCCAAGCCATTTCGTAGCCAATCTGTCTAAATCTCAGTCTCCTTATCTATAAAAGGGAAAATGTCAGCTACCACAATGTATATATGAATATTAAAATGTTGTTCTACAAGAAAAAAATATATACAATGCTAAACATTGTGTCTGGCACATAGAAGACACTCAGTAAATGATAACTGCATATATAAGTTAACAGTTCCAAGATTTGCCAATCTCCCCCTGAGGCTGTTCTTTTTATCTAGGAGTTTTTAGAGAAGGAGAAAGGCACCCTTTCCTTGGCTTGCTTCATCTTTGCTTATCTCTGGAAATGCTTGGAAACAGTTACAATTTGACTACATTCACTCAAGCGCTTTAATGTATCAAACATGCCATTGAGGCATCTTCTCCTACCAAGAGAGCACAACATTTTACTAAAAGGAAGATAAATTATTGTGGACATTTCAGGAAACTGGGGTTAATAAAGATTAAGTGATTTAACTAGGGGTCAGGTGAGATATAAGAGATCACAACAACAACTAGAATAAGTAGCCAGTTTTTGTGACTTGTCACACTAAGTTCTGAATGTAGCAAAATTGTTTTAAGAAAAAGTGTGAAATTTACTTTCAAAATTATATTAGCTTGTTTGAAATAATCCAGGACCTCTAATATAGGTGGACTCTTTCTTTACAGAACTTTCAATTGGTTTCATGCTCCTTCCAGAGATTTACAGCAGAAGGGGAAAATCATTTCACGCCAACAAAATCATGGCAACAATTAACATCAGTATGTCCTGACAGACCCCAGTGCTTCAACTGTTTCCACCCAAATCTCACTCTCTGATAAGAAAATTCCCTGAGAAGCTACAGAGAAATCTATTACAAAAATCAGAGAGCAGAACAGATGCCAAGAAATAGTGGTACATTATTATTAGTCTTTTACTATATTAAACTTCCATTTCCCCCTTAGATTTATTAGTAATGAAAATAAAACACAGATAACTTTTGGAATGATCATAGCCATGTCAATAAAGGACTTCCATTTCAACAATTAAATCTTCAAAGAAACAGTAAGGGATTGACTGCAAACAATCACAAAGTAACTTGTAGGGCAATGCAAAGTTCTGAAAACTAGTTTGTTAATTGTTGTACAACTGTATAAATCTACTCAATATTACTAAACTGTATATTTACAGGGGAGACTTTGGTATAATGTAAATTATACCTCAATGTAAGACTCTTTTTAAAGATTTTATTTATTTATTTATTTATTTGACAGACAGGGATCACAAGTAGGCAGAGAGGCAGGCAGAGAGAGAGAGGGGTAAGTAGGCTCCCCGCTGAATGGAGAGCCCAACTCAGGGCTCGATCCCAGGACCTCGCCGAGATCACGACCAAGCCTAAGGCAGAGGCTTAACCCACTGAGCCACCCAGGTGCTCCAGGACTCTTTTTAAAAGACAAAGGGAATGCTAAAAATAATATAGAGCAAACTCCATCCTTAAAAACAAAAGGCCAGAATAATACATAGTCACCAAATATGTGTATGTTTTCCAAAAGCTGATGAGGTTGAGCAGGGTCATCTGGAAGCAAGTGGGGACAAAAGGCCAAGCAGAGCAATGTCAGGGGCAAAAGGACCCAAGGGATAGCAGATCTCAGAAATAACCAGGAAGAATACAGGGCCTGACCATGTAGGGTATAAAACCTATTCTGCGTATACAACTATGGATACAGGAGCTGAGGAGGTCTGGGAGGGCTAAATAAAACCCCTGATGGAAATGTTTTGTTTCAGAGAAGAAGAGGCAGAGCTACAGAACTCAAAGAATCAAGTAGCTAGGCCATGTTTTCATAAATCGGGTTTAACCTGGGGCAGCAGAAAGGACCAAAGCCTTTTCTTTGTTGAAATCAGCAAGTCTAGAACTGTGACAAACATCTCTGCCAAAATAAGTCCATGGTGAAGAGCTTGTCCAGGGAAAAGTAATTTTCCAGGAATAAGTAAGTTTTCTAAAAAAAAAAGGAACACAGTACATATTAACACAAAGTTTCTATAAGAAAAAAAGACCACATGAAAAACTAGCCTCTGCCCTCCCCCTCCAGTCCCAGAGAAAAATAGAAGCCATGGAACTGAGGGTAACATTTAAGCAAGTGTTTTAAAAACACAAGAAGCACTGTCCTCTACCTTTGAAAACAAAAGTAGAAACAAAATATCTCAAAGATGTGATGGGGAGATGAAATGTCAGTTCACAAAACTAAGAAATAAAGCATAACAAACTATCACAGACATGAAAACAAAATCAGAATGAAAGGAAAAGAAGAGACATGGAAAGCTCAGTAAGGGACAGACAAGATGTAAAGTAGGAAAGCTTAGGGGCACCCGGCTGGTTCAGTCACTGGAGCATGCAACTCTTGATCTCAGGGTTCTGAGTTTGAGACACACTGGGTAAAGAGATGACTTAAAAAAATAAAAGCTAAAAAAAAAAAAAAGTAGGAAAGCTTAAAGAAGTGGAATAGAGGGACGCCTTGACGGCTCAGTCAGTTAAACATCTGGCTCTTGATTTCAGCTCAGGTCATGATTTCAGGGTCCTGGGATTGAGTCCTGTGTGGGGCTCTGTGCTTAGCTTGGAGTCTGCCTGAGATTCTCTCTCTCTCTCACTCC
This sequence comes from Mellivora capensis, assembly GCA_004024625.1. NCBI lineage: Eukaryota > Metazoa > Chordata > Mammalia > Carnivora > Mustelidae > Mellivora > Mellivora capensis. The sequence goes on along the minus strand of PISX010000789.1, from coordinate 198,558 downwards.
TCCCTCGGCTCCTCCCCCAGCTTGCACTCTCATTCTCCTCTCCCTCTCCTTCTCTCAAATAAATAAACATTTTTTTAAAAAGTTATAGAAATAAAGAGTAACAAAGGATTACAGAAATTAAAGTACTTAGAATAGTACCGGGTATATAGTAACTGCTACTAGTAAGGGTCATAATAATAGGTGTTATTATTTTGTACTTAGTTTTTACTATTATTAGTATTGAATAAGTGAGCTATTGAGGATGGCCTTAAGTTTTCCTTAAAAAATAATTCAAATATGCTCAGTGTAGCCATCATGTGACCTTACATTATGATCTAAAACTAAAAAGCTGAATTGTCTTTATGAAGTCTCTGTTGAAATGAAGGAGAAATTAGAGCCATGCCATTACTGGAAACCTGTTCATAAACAGCTTTCATGTTCCCTATTAAGAATACAATTGCATTAATTTTTCTCTGTTAAGGAGAAAATGTCCTTACTTTATTTGTGTAAAGAAGCTATTTCAATTTAGTGCAAGTTCTTTTGTTCTCCTTATACCACTTCATTAATTGTTAAAAGAAAGGATCTTCTAACTTAGAAAATTCTCTTTGAATCTTTTCCTATATATGGGATTAAGGAGGATTTACAGAAAAAAAGACATTCCTGTTCTAGGAAGTACAGACACTGCAAATTAGAATAATTTATGAATGTGAACAAGAAATAATAAATCATTAAAGTACTATAAAATATAATGGTAAATGTGTACCTAAGGGTTGGGTAATTTGCTTTGCAAATATTTAAGCTCATTTTATTCTCTATGATTTAGCTATGCAGTACTACGTAACTAAACGGGGAGTCTTATTACCCATAAAGCAAATGCCTAATGATCTTTCTTTTATTCTATAAAACCAGTAGATATGAAGGTATAGGCACAAGAGTGAATTTTCAAATTAGCACTATTATTTTCCCTCCATTATTATCTTCAAATTTTAATAGTAAAGTAGTTAAGTATTTCCCACTTCTCTAGTGAAAATTCCATAATGAAAAACTGTACCTGGGGTGCCTGGCTGGCTCAGCTGGTGGAGCATGTGACTCTTGTCTCGGGGTTTTGAGTAGGAGCCCCACACTGGGTGTAGGTGTTACTTAAAAATAAAATCTTAAAAAAAACAACAACAAAAAAACAAAATAAAACTGTACCTAATTCTAAATATTAAAGAGAAGAAATGAGTTTGGGAGAAAATATTGATCTAATAGTTTATAATTATAAAGTGAATGAGAAAAATGTTAAAACAGTTTGAATAAGGGGGCGCCTGGGTGGCTCAGTGGGTTAAAGCCTCTGCCTTCAGCACAGGTCATGATCCCAGGGTCCTGGGATCGAGGCCCACATCGGGCTCTCTGCTCAGCAGGGAGCCTGCTTCCTCCTCCTCTCTCTCTGCCTGCTTCTCTGCCTACTTGTGATCTCTGTCTGTCAAATAAATAAATAAAATCTTTAAAAAAAAACAGTTTGAGTAAGTGATTGAATGCAAAGATCTAGTTTAAGTATGATAAGAGATCCCCTTCCTCATATCATCTATATATGTTTATCACATAGAATTGAGACCGTAAAATAAACTCTTAATGCTGCTAAGATTTAAAAAAAAAATAGCACCTTGGAAATAGCCACATCTAATCCACAAACTCTAAAATTTCTATGTCCAACATGTGATAAAATTGCATGGAACTAAATGCACGTGTATGCACCCACCCACATATACCCACACACAAAAATAAATACAAGGAAAACTGGGGCAATCAGAATAAGATAAGTGGACTATATCAAAGTCAATATCCTGGTAGTGTTGTTTAACTACACTTTTGCAATATTTTGCCACTGGGCAAACACGTTAAGGGGTTCATGGGATTTCTTTTCAATACTTTCTTTTTTTAAATAGAAGAACACAAATCAATAATTTTCTCAAAATAAAAAGTTTAATTAAAAATAACATACAGGGATGTCTGGATGGTGCAGTCAGTTGAATGTCTGACTCTCAGTTTGGGCTCAGGCCATGATCTTGGGGTCATGGGATCGAGCCCCTTGACGGGCTCAGTGCAGAATCTGCTCAAGACTCTTCTACATCCCTAAAATAAATAAATCTTAAAAAAAAATGACATGCAAAAAATTTAAAATAAACTATTTTGTCTTTTTTTTAAAGAACTCACCCCCCAAAGAATACTTTAAAAAAATATTTATTTGAGACAGACAGTGAGAAAGAGAGAAAGACAGCACAAGCAGGAGGCAGAGGGAGAGGGAGAAGCATGCTTCCCATTGAGCAAGAAGCCCCATGAGGGACTAGATCCCAGTACCCTGGGGTCATGATCTGAGCCAAAGGGAGATGCTTAACTGACTGAGCCACCCAGGCATCCCCATCCCAAAGAACTAAAAGCAGCAAGTAATGAAAACCTGGAGTCCAAAGGACGCAGGTGTGATGTTGCCTTTTTTCCTTGGTAATTCCAATGTTCTCAATGAATTTGAATTATTAAAAAATTGCTATCATCAGTCTCATAGACTTTATGTTTATTTCATGAATTTCAGTTGCCTGAGGGTATCTGTGTTCTTGGATAGCCTCTAAAGTAACTTAAAAACCCTTAACATGTCTTTTCCTTTTAAAATCCTGTCAAATGCTACAACATTGGTGAACCTTGAGGACATTATACTAAGTGAAATAAGCTAGTCACAAAAAGACAAGTGTAAGTGTATGAGTCCACTTGTATGAAATCCTTAATGTAGTCACACTCATAGAAATAGAAAGAAGAATGATAGTTTCCAGGGGCTGGGGAGATGGGGAATGGAGAGTTGTGTAATGGGTATGGAATTTCATTTTCGCAAGAAGAAAAGTTCTAGAGATTTGATGTAAAACAATGTGAAATTGGTTGACCCTACTGAATTATATACTTAAACATAATTAAAAATGGTAAAAAAAACAAAAAACAAAACAAAAACACACACAAAAACAACAACAAAAAAAACAACTTTGCTTTTTCTTTTATTTCACATGAGCTTCACCTTTCCTAAACAGGAACGCAAGTCACAGGGTAGCCAATTAATATACTTCGTTATAAATGGTTTACTCTGGATTAGCTTTACTCATGGGCAAGAACTCTCTCCTGACAGCAAACAATGATTCCTTTTGGCCATAGGCACACACCTGGCACAATTATAATTCTATAGAAAGAAAAGTGGACCTTGACACCCACACAAGGGCAGAGAAGTGATGATTTAAGAAACACTGAATGCTGTAGATAGCAAAGAACACAGCACTGAGCTGTACCTAATGCCAGATCACTCTCAGATTTCCCAGTTTCCAAGGACAGTGGTTCCTCTCCTGTTTCAGGTAGTTTAGTTGCACAGCTTAACTTGGAACCCAAAGGATCCTGTCATAAATGATCTGATAAGTTTGTACCCTTTTAATTTCAGCTCATTCTAATACTGTATATGCTTTGCCTCTGTTTAATTAGCTAGTGGAATTGTCACTGAAATCCTATGGACAGTCTGTACCATTAAAACTGGAACTTCTCTTCCTGTTACACTTCATTTTGTTAGCTATTTTAGTTAAAACAACAACAACAACAACAACAACAACAAAAACCTGTCAGGCAACATAGAAAATAGCTTCTAGATACTAACTCTTATATGTGATGAAGTTTTCTCAGCAGTATATATTCTCTACAGTTTAAAAATACTTCAGACAACACAGAAAATAACCATGGGATATAGATTCCCCAGCAGGGAAATTCTGAACACATGCTTTCTAAGACAAATATCAAAGAGATTTAAATTCAGAAAGAAATCACTGAGGTAATGAGGATGTCAGTTTGTAATGGCAGTAACCATTTCTTAGCTTATTATTTTTTTAAATTTTTATTCATTTTTCTTAAATAAACTCCATGGGTAACATGGGGCTCAAACTCATGACCCCAAGATCAAGAGTCACTTGCTTTACCAACTGAGCCAGCCAGGCATGCCAATCATTTGTTAGTTTAAATAAATCCATATATCTTAGCTAAATTACCATGTTATAAATAAAATACTATTACAATCAAAAACACAAAACTAAACTAATGATAATTGAACTTGACTGCTCATAAGTTTGCCTGACTTAGACTAATGTCCCCACACTGAGGCAGGGATCATATATAGTTAAGATAATAGTGGACAACTGTTGAAACTTCATTCACTTCCCCTATAGATATTTTTAAAGTTTTGGTCAAAAAACCTATGAAATAAATGTTTTTTATTTACTCTTTCCTTAAACCATTTGTTCTGGTCACAATTTGTTAGACAGAGGAGGCAGAGGAATTTCAAGGGGTTTTCAAGTTGCCACTTTGCAAACATGCATACAACCTTCATTCACGTAACATCAACATAAGTTAACTACTCCCTTCACTGGTGATTTAATTGTCACATCATAACCAATAACAGACAATGGGAAGGAGGGAGGCTATAGCTTCCGAATTAGGCTTCGAAGACCTTTATAAAACAAAATGTCAAGATAGTAGTTTCCATACAATTTTGAAAGATGTAAACACAATTAATGAATGTATTGTATCCACTGGAGGAAATATACTGACTTCTGATGGCACTGACAATGCATAAAATTATACCTCACTTTCCAAACAAGAGAAGAGAAAAAGATCTACTTTTTAATTCATGGGTTTTATTGCAGTTAGGAAAGCTTTTAAACTCCAAGTAGAGTCCTACTTAACTAAAGGTGATGAAGTTAAGGTCAAAGATCTTTCTTGTTTTTCTGATTTTTTATTTCCATTTTTCCAAACTCAAGCAACCAGTCATTAACCTCATGAAAGATTTATCACAACTCTTTTAATTCTGCATGAATATCATGCCATCCCCTAATAGAGAAGGTAGAAGAATGGGGCAGATGAAAATTGGGGCTGTTAAAATAAAAAAAATGAACAGTGACCAGCCCTGAAAATTCCCTGAGCCAACAAAACCATTTAGGCATACACACAAAATTTAATTTAGCTTATTGGGCAAGATTAGCTTGATCTAGTCATTTATTACTTATGACCCTGTAAATCATAAGCAACACTTGAATTGTTTCCCAAGGTTGATATGAGATAACCACTGAGCAATTCCCTATCATTAAAAAAAAAAGTCCTAATGTAATAATCAATCACTGAAAAATAAACAGTCACTGCCTTCCCACTCTCTAAGCAGCTTTATAAAAATCTACTCCTGAGCCTCTTCCTATGTTTTGGTTTGAGTGCTCCCAGTTTTCAAACTGTCTTTTTGGTGTGTGTACAATGAAACTTTCACTCATTTCTACTTCTGGTGATTCACTGGTTTTACTTGTGTTATCGCTGAACTTTGGATAGGGCAACTTACGGTATCTTGTTTAAAGGATGATGTATACTTCTGTAATTATGGACTTTGGCTACGTGACGATTTTTAGTGATAACCATTAATATTCCTCTAGCAGCCTCCAGGGCAATGTGGAGTGCTGTTTGTACAAAGCTAAAACTGGATGACTTTCCAGCAAATAGAAGGAAGGCCTTTAAGCAGTGTTCAATGGTAACTGGTTTAAACACAGTTTCTTAGGTCAGTAGAAGGTATATGTTCCCCTAGAGTCTGAAATAAAAATAAGACATTATATTGTTACAACTTAAGAGTAAGAATTTCATATTCCTTATGTATAAAAGTACTTTAGCTGTCAGTACATTCAGAGGACAGTCTCACTGGACCGTGGATTAGACAGCACAGTGCACGGCCATTTGTACAACAGGTACTCAAGGAAGCTAGTGGAATCCAATGAATACAAACATGGAAAACGTGAAAAAGATAACATAAGAGTCTCTGACAATACGACAATTTCTTTCAAGTAATTTTCCCCAACAAAACCATTCCTGATCCAATCCTCTCCAATCTTCTGGCTACCTCTCTCACTTGCAGAATAAATGACTCTTTCATTCATTTAAAAATATTCATGGAGCTTCTGAAGTGTGTCAGTTGCTATGGAGAGAGCAACAAAAGAAACAAGGTCCCTGGCCTCATGGAGTTAACTGCCTAATGAAGGAGACAAACACTAAATATTTAGATCCATAAAGAGTTGTATAATTTTGAAAGGGGCTCACTGAGCCAATTATACCATATGTATTTGCTGCTTTACTCAACTATTTATCTTTCTAGATGGCCCGTTCCCAGAGGGTAGCCTGGGCCTAATACTTGGTATTTTTTCATAAGTTAACATATTTGCCCCCAAACAAATTGGTAACCTAAAGAAGGATCACAACATTTACCGTAAGAACTTCAATTCTCTCATAGAAAATTCTCAGCATTTCACAGTATTTCCTCGGCTTCTAAATGTTTCTTCGAGTTAAAAAGAAAAATGTAACACAAGACTAAATATCTCTGTAGTAGAAGACTTGGCACATATCTTAAAGCTTTTATATCTTACTTAAATAGTGACTCGCAGTCCAGTATTATCGTACCATGACTGATGGTGGTCGTACATCTCTTTATTATTTCCGTAATTGATGCAGTCATCCAAGCAGGGAGAAAGGTCGAGGACACCCATCATCATTTCTGCTTTGTGCCGCCGGAATGTGAAATGATTGTAGGAGTCTAAATGGATTCTAAATCATGCTCCATTCTGTCACATTAATAATTTCTGCACAAATAAATGAAGTGCTGCTGGGAGACCACAGTAAATGAGAATGAAAGCAATGCCAAAAGAAGGCCTTTCTACCTGTATGGAGACAAGACAGTCTTCCATTCAAGAAACAGAACAGAACTACAGTTTATGTAAGCATTGTTGAAGTGCTGAGGAGTTGGGCCTGGTTTTCAAGGACATTTCAATCACTGAAAGGAAAAAAAGAAGAAAAGGGAAACTCTCCTGTCTGCTTCTCTGCCATTTTTCCAGCTTGTGATCATGCATGTATATAGGGGGCTAACGTCCTGGCTTGGCCATTACAGGCCTGGTTCTGAGATCTGCTCTTCTATTCCCAGGGTAACCTAGGACAGGTGACTACTTCTGGGAAAAGAGAAGCTGCCGGACTATTTTCTACATTACATAAAACATAGTTAAAACACTGCTTGGAATAGAGTAAGTATGCAATACATGTTTCAATTCTTACTGCTTAGTAAACTTCAGATGGTGAAATTTCTTGCATTCTAAAGCAGACTGCAAAGATATCCCCATTATATCTAATTTGGTAGGCTACTAGTGAGCAAATTTTAGTTATACATAGAGTTTAAAAATTGTGAGATTGTGTATCATTTGCCTGTAGGATGGGACTTATACTTTTAGATCAGTTCCCAGATCATCAGGTAAAATCTAGAAGCCCATCAATGCGTGACCAAAATGGCCTTATACTCCCTTCAATTTGACTACACCTTTGATAGGTTTCTTTCTGACTGTAGGCCCCTGACCTCCCTTTTCTTAGAACGTCTACTTTAGAAAACTTGTGATTATACATTCTTCCTCTTTTGCTTTGAGAAGGAAATCTTGCAACCTCTTGCTAGCTTTACAACCAGGAATGTCTTGGAAACCATCCGTTTGAAATGTTTGAAATGTAATCATTAAGAAAGAGCCCCTATTTCCCAGTCTTTGTGGGAGGGTAGGAGCCCAAGTCCATAAGCACCCACTAACAGACACAGATAGCCTAGTAACACTGACCAACATCCCTGCTAAAGTCCTTTTGTACTTTTTCATTAGCTTGCCCTAAGTGCTTAAAAACTCTCCAGCCTTGGGATGCCTGGGTGGCTCAGTTGATTAAGCATCTGCCTTCTGCTCAGTTCATGATCCCAGGTCCTGAGATTGAGTCCCTGCCTTTGGCTCAGTTCATGATCCCAGGACCTAGAATCGAGTACTGCATCAGGCTCCTTGTTGGGTGGAGAGCCTGCTTCTCCCTCTGCAGGAAGAATAAATAAAATCTTTAAAAAAACCTCTCCTGCCTTTTATTTCAGCAGTACATGTGTTCAATCCCTCTTTCATATTGCAGTAACTTTGAATAAAATCTTCCTTGTTGGTTTAACTCTGTTCTGTGTAATTTTTCTTTCACATGGATCATAGACAATACTTGGTGAAGCACGTAGATTCTCTGATCCACTTGCAACTCTGTTCTGATAGCTTAAAAAAAAAAGACGACGACGAAAAGAAAGGCTCAAAGTAAGATCCCACTCCTTATGGTGTAATCAAGGAGATAAGTAGTGCTTCCTTACAGCTGATTTTATTAACATTAAAGTTTTATGGTAAATTATGATGATGATCCCTAGAGCTAAACACCCCATTAAAATAACATAAGCATGGCAGGATGTCTATTATAATGTTTTTCTTAGAAGAAAATTCCTAATTATAGTGCTGTAGACTTCCGCATGGGCACAGCATTGCTGTGGGAATGGCTGGGAATCACAGCTCTAATTAGGAGGTAGGTGTTTCCAAGACGGAGCTAAGAATAAGTGAAGCCTAATCTTTTAAAAATCAAGTTTTCTGGAAATGAAAACACAACGACTTGAGTCATTTTGACCTTGCTAATTTTGCTAATTACAATGACATTTCCTTCCTCCAGACTGGGAGAGCTCACTTATTTCTCAAATATATAGTTGTTATAACAGGAAGGGGTGTTTTATATTAAAAATTAATAAAATCATCTCATGAGACCCAGTAAATTTCACAGTGCACTCATTAGCTTTAGGAAAATAGTAAAGGATACTTTGGGTTTTACGTCTGCATGGTTATCTTTCAAAATGGGTTAAGAGGACTTAAAAATTTTTTTTCTCCTTGAGATGATAAAATAAAATAAATTGACTTATTTTTAATCCTAAAAGGCAAAGGTATAATTACAAAGAGAAATTGAACAAGAGCACAAGGCTATAACTATGATTAGTATAATCAATGAGTTAAAAAGCTGTATTTTTTAAATAAGCAGAAATATACACTCCCAAATCTCACTAGCTTTTGGATTTGTTTTCATGATTGTTTTCATCACTAGTTCTCCCAATACTGGGAAGAATTTCAGATTTGTTTTACATATGCTTACAGTGTTATTTTTAAAAAACAGATCACTCAAAATTTTCATGTGACTATCATGTCCAATTTTTATATATTTATATTTTGTAGGGCTAATTTCAGCAGAACACTCATTGTGAAAATAGTTCACAAAAAGGCAAATGACTTGAAATCACAATTTTATATATGAGTTATAGGGCAATTAACTACAAGAAAAAATAGGTCCTTAGTTCCTTCCCTATCTCAGATCTTGTACTGAATACATTACATATGTATACATGTATATATATGTGTATATATGTGTGTATATATATGTGTGTGTGTGTATATGTGTGTATATATATGTGTGTGTGTATATGTGTATATATATATGTGTGTGTGTGTATTTCAGATGTATTAAAGACCTAAATCCTCGTAGAACCACCCCTACATAAAGAAAAAAAATACTATAAAAGAAGGGAAAGAAAATGTAGATAAGCATGTACATTTTCTAAGCATGTAGGGAAGTCCCTTTTAAGCAAAAACAAAAGTATAAACAAAAAATATAAATGGAAAATAATGGGTTTTAATAGTACCTTAAATTTTCATTCTCACATCAGGCCACCTGGCTGGCTCAGTTGGTTAAGCAGCTGCCTTCGGCTCAGGTCATGATCCCAGAGTCCTGGGATCAAGCCCCACATTGGGCTCCCTGCTCAATGGAGAGCCTGCTTCTCCTTTTCTCTCTGCCTGCAGCTCTGCTCACTTGCGCTCTCTCTCTACCTCTCTGTCAAATAAATAAATAAAATCTTAAAAAAAAATCTGTAGGGGCGCCTGGATGGCTCAGTCGTTAAGCGTCTGCCTTCGGCTCGGGTCATGATCCCAGGGTTCTGGGATTGAGCCCCGCATCAAGCTCTCTGCTCAGCACGAAGCCTGCTTCTCCCTCTTCCACTCCCCCTGCTTGTGTTCCCTCTCTCACTGTGTCTCTCTCTGTCAAATAAATAAAATCTTTAAAAAAAATCTGTAAAATATTCCCATATCAAAAACCCTATAACAAACATGAGGGGCGCCTGAGTGGCTCAGTGGGTTAAAGCCTCTGCCTTTAGCTCAGGTCATGATCTCAGGGTCCTGGGATCGAGCCCTGCATCGGGCTCTCCGCTCAGCAGGGAGCCTTCTTCCCCCTCTCTCTCTGCCTGCCTCTCTGCCTACTTGTGATCTCTGTCTGTCAAATAAATAAATAAAATCTTTAAAAAACAAAAAACAAAAAATACCCCTACCAAACATGAAATGCAGAAAGATTTGTGCAATAATGATGCCATGTCGATTTACAAATCTTTAATACATCAATAATCTATCATTGCTTCCCTTTAACCCTCATCACCAATTCCAATCTCTTTTACCTCCTAACTGTCTTTAGAATCTTGATTCTTGCCTTTATATCTTCAGGACAGCTGCTCTGGTCCAATATACCAAGAAATCTTTTCGTTTCTGCAACGGTCACCTTTCTGACTACGTCTCATCTGGACATTCTCTAAATAGTTTGCAATGATACAACACTGTCATCTTTCCAAATCCCAAATTGGATCATGTGATTTTTCTTTTCCCCATCAATGATATCATGCTCTTAGAATAATAATCCTCTTAGAAAAATGCATTCCTATCCAGCTTTCTCTGTTACCTCTTGCCCTCTATGCTTCAGCCATATTGCCTTCCTTGCCATCTTTGCCCACACTCCTCCCTCCTCTTGGAAAGTTCTCCTACCTCTCATATCTACTTCTTCTTCTATTTAATGATTACTTGGCTTAAATATCACTGCCTCATGGATCCTTTCTCTGACTAGTTAAGGACTGGCATATGTTCTTCTGGCACTAGGTACCATTCTGTCCCACTTACTTAGCTTAGTTTTAATTTTACATTTGTTTATTCATCTAAAAATACATTTGGGAGTTTTCTGAAGCCTAGGACCAGGACTTCTTCTTACTCTATCTCCAGTGCGTGATATGCTGTAAATGATGCAGGACCAGGGCTGTCCGGAGATGGGAGCTTTGATGAATATCACATGTCTATGAGTAGATTCCAGATTTTCAGAAAAGACAGACACTTAAAGATCCAACTAGTATAAATTTGGTCCTTAAGTCCCGGCTTTAAAATCCATCTCAGCACAGTGATATAATGAAAGGGAAAAAAATAAAACATACACATAGTAAAACAAAGAAACAAATATACTTTCTTCTTCTGCTTCCCCAGTTCTCTACCTAATACAATTGTTTTTCTTACTGATATATATGCTCATTACTTCAGCAACATCTCAGACTACCTTTTTCTACTTCCACCATCCCTTTCAAAACATTATATTTCTTTTTTATAAGTGTATACAAATTATCCTTTCTTTTTCTTCCTCTTCCACTGCTTGGACCATGATTCAAGTCTGGATTACTGCAAACGTCCCTATCTTGGGACTCAGATATCAAAAAAGTCCAAGAAGACTGGGGTGCCTGGGTGGCTCAGTCAGTTGAGTGTCTGACTCTTGGTTTCAGCTCAGGTCATGATCTCAGGGTCATGTGATCAATCTCTGAATTGGGCTCTGCACTCAGTGGGGAGTCTGCTTGAGATTCTCTCTCTCTCTGCCCCTTCCCTTGTTTGCACAGGCTCTCTTTCTCTCTCTAAAATAAATAAATAAATAAATAAATAAATAAATAAATAAATAAATCTTTAAAAGAAGTCAAAGGAGATATAGATACAAATGAAATATAAATGATAATTTTGAACTTGCTAAATAAGAAGGTCTGGAAAAACCAGGTCATATTAACAGAACTCTGGTCTCTCCATTCAGAGCAGCTGGGCTTTGAGCTGTTATGTATTAGGTTTTAAGTAATACATTACTTGACACAAGTTTCTGCAGAAGGGAAAAAATGTTTGAAAATCACTGTTCTCAATCACCTGAGGTTGCCTTTTCTGCATATCCCTGTCAATTCAAATGCTACTTATTCTCCTCTATTTCCAGCTAAATTCCTACTACACAGATGCATCTTCTGTCAATTGCAGGACAGGCTAACCCTATTTGCAAGGTATCACAGAGCTCACTGTATCATGTAGTTGGCTTTCTAATTTTTTCTTTTGTCAATTAGAGACTGATCTATCTACTTATTTATTTAGTTAATTAGTTATTTAGTTATTTTCAGTCTTCCCCTATCCACAGTTAGATTGTAAGTTTATTTTGGCAAAGGTACTATTTAACAGGTTTTTCATTTACCTCCATGACTAGTGTTGGGATGATTGTGGACGGCAAAATCTGATTAATTGAGCATGATTTTAATGAGAAAGAAAAAGAAATATATTGTTTTAGGAAAAAAATATTCTTAGAGTAGAATTTAGAGCAAATGAGAGCAGCTTTTTGGGACCCCAAGTTGAGAAAGATCCAGAAGTTGAAGGGAAAAAGTGCTATGATCAACTGGGTGTGACTCCCACAGGATTAGCATTTGTCATTTGTGGAAGGAAATAAAATGTGAGGCTACCCTTTCTTTGCTTAAATGTCTTCTGTGTCAAAACAAAGATTTCTTATGTATACTTATATGTTATCTGAAAAGAAGGAAAAATTAACCAGGTACAAAATCTACTTCATGTGCATTTCTGAAATATTTCCCATTTCTCTATAAAACAAAATCATATATGTCGTTAATAGGTCTATTCTACTGTTCACACACATAAATTTTGTTTTGGGAATAAGAACCAACTCAGATGTTACCTTTATATTTGCTTTCCATGTAATCTTTTTCCTTAAACTTATTGATTTTTTTTTCCCAGGAAGGTAGAGCTGGGCATTAAGAAGTGCATGATAAATGAATTAAATAATTCATATACCAGAGTGCTGATTTGCACAGGCTGCACTGATTGAAAAATTGCTTGTTTGATGACAAAATAAACTTGAAAGTAATTGCAATTAAACAGAGAAGGCACAATATTGCTACATTCACATCACCTGAGTTTAGATCCACCTTGATTGGGGCATTGTAATTTATTCTCTGTGTATTACTGTGAGATCCACACTACAATTTGTATATAGCTTTTCTATCATCTCCCAAGATTCCCTTGTTAGGGTGTCCTCATAACTCTGCCTGAGAACAGCCACTTGCAGAAAGCATAATGAGAAATAACATACAAACAAAATCAAGGATAGGAATCTTCATAGTTGGTTTAATGGCTTTATAAAAGTAATATAAGAAGAGTTAATTTTACAAGGAAGACTACTGGACTGAAAGTCTAGGAATCAGCTATGTGACAGTGAGCAAACCACATTATTTGTCTGTGTCAATCTTCTGGCCTATTAATTGGGAAGAATAAACCATTGCCCATTCAAACATACAATGTTGGTGTGAAAGGCAAAGAAGAACAGTTATGTGAAAGCATTAAAATGTACTTATATATGGACACATGAGTGGCTCAGTTGGTGAAGCGTCTGACTCTTGCTCTCAGCTCAGGTCATGATCTCAGGGTCAAAGACTGAGCCCTGTGTTGGGCTCCCTACTCAGCAAAGAGTCTACTAGACCCTCTGCTCCTTCTCCCATTTCACTCTTTCTTTTACTCTCTCTCAGTGAATAAATAAAATCTTTAAAAAAATAAGTAAAATAAAATATACTTATGTATATGATACAATATTTAAATGAGTGGTTTAAAAGAAGAGATATAGAAAATATGTATCTCTGCTTAAATGTTAATGTTTTACAAATGTTCCAACAAACCAAGGAATGGTATTTATTGTACAGAGACATATTTAAAGATAAAAGCTCTATTGAAGAATTGAGAAAATGATTATTAAATAAAAATCCATTCTGGTATAAATTTGAAACACTACCCAAGGATACTTTTAATTTTTCAAGTAAAAAAATCAAATGTTATTCAACTGAGATTAGTAATTCTCAGTGGGGTAATGGTGTATGAGAATCTCAGATACGGTACATAGATACTATAGTTTGAACAAACCACATTCTAAAATTACCACAGCTTTTATATTTTTTAACCATATTTTCTTAATCTAAAGTTTTAAATAACAGCAATGAAGGACAGGAGATTAGTAAGTTAGTTAACACAGACCAGAAAATTCAATTTTCAATAAATTACTTTAGAACTCTGGACTTCTTATGAATCTTCTTTCTAAGAAAAATTAAGGATGCTTTCAAATTAGATGTTGTCTGAGTTCCTAAAATAATTTGTTTGCGTCTTTTTGTAAGAAAAAATAGTCAAACTACATGTTAAGGAATTAAAATCACTCAATTCCAAATCAGAAGCATTATGTTAAATTGGAAGTGTGAGAAGATGCAATGAGCATTCTCTCTTGTAACAAGTTTGTAATGCTTATGTAATTGACTGACAGCCTCCACAAAATAACCACGCCAACTTTATAAGACACATTATAACGTACCTTCAAAAATCCTAATAAGATAACATGTAACAGCTACTAAAGAGAATTTATGAACACAAACTCTGAATAAATTAGAAAATGTACCAAAGTCCTGAATGAAGAAGCCCTAATAGTTACAAATTAATTAGAAATTATTAAAATGTCTTTTTAAATACAATATAATTCCAAAAAATATATCAATTTTTAAAAAATTGGAATTGATAAGCTTATCCTAAAATATCTATGATGGTTGAATGATACCAATCAAAAAATCTTTTCTTTGAAAAGAAGGACATCACTTGTACATTTCTTTGTGTAATTTAAATAGTGTGGTAATACTACAAGAATAGATAAACAGATCATTAGAATAGAATGAACAATTCAGAAGGAATCCTATATATGTACAGAAATCTAATAAATTAGAAGGCAGTATTTCTAATAGGTAGGTAAAACAAATTATTCAACAGATGCTGTTAGGACAATTATCTATAATACGGGAAAAATAAATTTGATTCCTAATTTTGAACACACTCACAAATAAACATTTTAGATTTTTAATAATCTATATGTAAAAACACAAAATTTTACATACAATGGAATATTAGTCATCAAAAAGAATGAAATCTTCCCATTACCAACAGCATGAATGGGGCAAAAGTGTATCACACTAAGCAAAATAAGTCAGTAAGAGCAAGACAAACACCTATTTCACTCATGTGGTTTCACTCATGATTTCACTCATGTGGAATTTAAGAAATAAAACAGATGAACATAGGTGATGTAAAAAAAAGAGAGGCAAACCATAATAGACTGTAAAGGATAGAGAACAAACTGAGGGTTGCTGGGGGGGCCATGGCTGAGGGATGGGCTAGATGAGTGAAAGGGATTAAGGACAGCACTTGTTGTGATGAGCCCTGGGTGTTATATGTAAGTGATGAATTATTAAATTTTACTCCTGAAACCAATATTCCACTGTATGTTAATTAACTAGAATGTAAATAAAAAACTGATACCAGGGGCTCCTGGGTGGCTCAGTGGGTTAAGCCTCTGCCTTCGGCTCAGGTCATGATCTCAGGGTCCTGGGATCGAGCCCCGCATCGGGCTCTCTGCTCAGCGGGGAGCCTGCTTCCCCCTCTCTCTCTGTCTGCCTCTCTGCCTACTTGTGATTTCTGTCTGTCAAATAAATAAAATATTTAAAAGAAAAAAAAAACATTGATACCAAAAAGTAAGAATTAGGAGAAAATTACCTTCCCCACTCACTCTTTCTTTCTCTCTTTCTCTAAGATGGGATACTTTATTTATTTTTTTTTAAGGATTTATTTATTTATTTTAGAGAGGAAGAGAGAGCGAGGAGGAGCGGCAGAAGGAGGGGGGAGAGAAACCAAGCAGACTCCCCGCAGAGGGCAGAGCCCGAGGTGGGGCTGGATCTCAGGACTCAGAGATCAGACCTGAGTCGAAATCAGAGTGGGACACTTAACTGACTATGTCACTCAGGGATGAGATGGCATTTTCATAGTGGAAAAGACTCCACATGATGGAATCAACATAGGAAAAAGCCCCCAGTGGATCCCATGAATTCTGTTCCTGCTATTTGGGGACTTGACTTTTATAAGAAAAGACTTTGATTAATACATCCTACTTGTGTTCTTTTAAGTAAAGTATACCTAAGGCAATGAGTATGTATGTTTGTGCGAATGCAAGAAACTTTTTGCTGAGGTTTTTTTTTTATGTTGTCTTCCTGAACAGATTACTGAGAATCTTACAGCAGGGTTGAGAGGATTGACTATGATAGTGGACTACCTGCTTTACCTGAAATGGGCTTGAATCCTGCTCTACTTGATATGATCTAGCATAAATCATTTACTATTTCTTTCTTTCTTTCTTTCTTTTTTTTTTTTTTTTTTTTTAAGATTTACTTATTTGAGAGAGAGCTTGCTCCTAAGTTGTGGGAGAAAGAGACAGCGGGGAGAGGGAGAGAGAGAATCTAAAGCAGGCTCCCTGCTGAGCATGGAGTCAGAGGTGAGCCCCTATCCCAGGACCCTCAGATCATGACATGAGCTGAAACCAAGAGTCCGACCAACCATTGGAGCCACCCAGGCACGCCTAATATTTCTTTGTCCTGATTTTTTTCTACCAATAAAACACAGAAAATATTATGGTGATCATAAAGGCTAAATCAATCAGTATATACATGTTCAGAAGAATGTCTGGCATACAGTAAGCACACAATAAACAAGTATTTCACTGTGAAGAGAAGTAGTAATTGAATATTGCTGGGAGCCCACAGCTATCCCCCCCGGGAAAGTAATAAAAAGGACCAGAAAACTTAGCTCCACATTCTGGAGTTGTCCCCTGGTATTTCCTTCAAAGATTTAATAGCAGCTGTGATGAAACCTGTCTCTTGACCACCCCTTCATCTTCTACCTTTACCCTCATTTGCCAAGTGAGTAACACCCTTAGAACCTTCCTAACAACTGAAGATTCCTTTCTGGAGGCACAGAGTTGAAAATCTATCTAACTCTCGATACGGTGTTGTAGTCAATGAGAGAGAAAGAAAGAAGGTCTCTGTGAATCTTTCCTCTGTGATAATAAAAGAATCAAAACTCTCTAGCTCAGAGACAGGAAGTAACTCCAAATGCAGGAGACACCAGAAAAGCACAGAGTAGGTGCTTAGCAAACTGTTTAATGGATTTTGAAAGGAAAGAAGGAAGGGGGAAAAGGGAGGCACTCAGAAAGGGAAGGAGACAGGCATCTGAGGAAGAAATGAGGCCCTAAGCAGCAGAGATGGACAGGCCTTTGATAGGAGGAATGGCACTTGCTGTATTACAGTGAGAGAAAATGAAGAGAATAGGGTACAACCACAGGCAGGACTGAGGACTGGTGGTGGGAAATGGAGGGGATGTCTATAGTGTGAATTCTTAGGAACTACTCTGAAGTAAAGCAAGTATTGGGAATAAGATGGTCAGGGAACTTGCTTGCTGTCAATTTAACTCAGCTTGGTTGAAATGAGTAAATCTGTGGTTCTAATTTACATAATCTTTCCATGAATAAAAATAGAATGCAAAAACTCAATCTGTTCCAGATTTAGATCCAAACTGGAATGCAAGATATGACAGAAATCATGTTCTAAGATGGAATTGTCTTTAAATGGTGCTAATGAATCTCAAAATAGATTATCTTCAAACACATATGCCTCCTTTTTCTGTAACCAGGGTGACACCTTCAAACTCTTTTCAAACCACTATGCTGCCTATGAGTTTTGAAAAACAAAATTAAAAAAAAAAAACATGATTAGGGATTTTTTGGTTGGAAATGTTCCATGTCACATTAGGTCTGCACTTTTACCCAGAAGCTGTTCCATGGTAAGCATTGCCAGTAACCAATTATGTTGGATGCATTTCTTGGCTGACCTAGTACAACCACTGATGCCCATCTCTGCCCTTGCTTGCCCTTTCTTTCATATACCATCAATATCCTAAATCTCACCACTCATACCTCTGTTCATGTGTACCAAATTGCTAAGTATAACTGACATGCTAATTTGGTTGCCCAAAGTTATTAGATTTAATTTATATTCCTACCAAGAAAATTCACATTACAGAATTAAGACAGTGCGTTCAAGATTTTATTTCATTTATTCATGATGCCTCAATTGAAAGGGCTGAAAAGATACAGAAGAGAAGATACAATATGTAAAAGAAAAGTACTTTTTTTTTTTAAGATTTTTAAAATTTATTTGATAGACAGAGATCACAAGTAGGCAGAGAGGCAGGCAGAGAGAGAGGAGGAAGCAGGCTCCCCACTGAGCAGAGAGCCCAATGCGGGGCTTGATCCCAGGACACTGGGATCATGACCTGAGCCGAAGGCAGAGGCTTTAACCCACTGAGCCACCCAGATGCCCCAAGAAAAGTACTTGTAACTAAATTTATAGTCTCTCAGGTACAACTTTTGTGTGAAACATGCTTTAAAACATCTCAATACACAATGGAGTACATTTTTTAAAATATACTGAAAACCTTCCTAACCACAATTTTCTTCTTCTCTTTACACTTCAGTCAATACTCTGAATGTATTTAGAGACATGGTGCAGAAACTCTGGGACAAACTTTCAACTCATTTGTATTTTCCTTTATGAAATATCACCACTTAAAAAATTTATTTCCCTGATTAATGGCTGCCCCTGATCAAGCAATCAAAAGCTATCTAGGGCATAATGTTGAGCTCTTTAAAGCACATCTTAGCTAAACCTCCATTTGATGTCAAATGCATTCCACTGAATCCCTTTAAACTAAGAAACTGACCTTGAATATTTACCAGGTGCTCTGGCTGGCTATGAAGTACTCTAAGAAATTTAATGAAAGGTAGATCTTGCTGTTACTTGATTCTGTAAGAACAAGACAGCATCAGAGCAAACAGGAGAGTTGAGATTCACACTCTGGTACATCAGGCTCCAAAGGCATGCTCCTGCCACTCACCGTACCTGTCAGAGGACTTCAGATTGGGATTTGGAACTTTGTTGGTTAATTGATTTATTGCTTGGACGTAGCTGACCATTGGGAAAATTTTCTCTGCTAAAGTCTTTGGCCCTTTAACTCTTAATCACTGGTGTTAATTCTAACATGGGGTGTTCTAGCGCCCACAAAGAAAAAGAAAACCACAGGATTAAAATGGTGTCATTTAGACTGAGGTACCAAACCCGGGCTTAATCCCCAATTAATTGCAGTTTCAACCCTTCCCCAGAAATGTTGCCTTAACTGGTCAAGTCAGAAAAATTTTTCTTTCCTTCAGCACCTATGAGTCTGTTACCCAGGTCTTCACCATCCCCCCAAGAAAGATGAGGTAATCTGCACGATAAGCAGGATCTCTGGAACAATCATTTTTTTTCACTAATGACTTTCTTGCTGTAATCCTCTGTCTATGAAAACCTTCTATTTTGTGTAACTCCTCAGCATGCTTCTCTACTTGCTAGACAGAGTGCTGCCTGGCTCATGAATCATTTAATAAAGTCAATCAGATCTTCAAATTTACTTGGCTGAATTTTGTTATTTAATAAGCCAAACCTAGGTTCTATTCCTTTTTTCTACACAACACCCTTCAGGTAAAAGATGGCTATGATCAGTTGGATCTGGTGCTCTGTGACCTAAATAGGTCCTCTTGGCATACTAGTCACTCACCTCTCAACACGTTTCTGCTGGATTTTGGTACTCAAAGTACAATAACCCAAACGAAACACTTAGCACTTCAGTGTGGTCCGACTGGCACAGCATTCAATCTCCTCATCCTCTTGGCTTTTGGAAAATTTAGTGTATCTTCATTCTCTTAACTAATAGTCATGCTATTAACCTACACAGGGTTCTTAAACACGGTGCGCTTGTTATTTTTGCCTTCACCTGAGCCACCGATTAGAACAAGAGAGAGAAGTCAGTGCTGGGTTGCTTGCCAATAAAAGTCTCTCTCCAAATTGACACTTAACCTCATCACCTGCACTTCTGGGGACCACAAGCAAACCATTCATGAACTTGTGTTTGAATTTAAGCCTCCCCTTGTAAAATCAGCTAAGTGATCTGGACAAGGCATCGATCCTCTACACCTTGGTTTTTGAAATCTACAGACTGCGACTGGTGATACCTCCTGACAGGGCCAGAGCAACGACGTTTGTACATTCTAAGGTCATACGCATGCAGGGTAGCTGCAAAATAAAAAGGATTTCCTTGCAGTTAAAAACAGTGTCCATGATGTCAGAGAGACGGGTGTCACAAAGTCTGTTCTGTGGTTTTAGGCAGTAGCTCTCCACATGGCATGGCTTGCTTATACATAAGAGAGTTAGTTCATGCAGTAAACAATTAAACTCATAATCTGTCCTTTTGCTGCTTAAGCAAAACTATCTTTGCCTTTACTAATAAGAAGTACCCTCTGAGCACTGGGTGGAGGGCCACTCGTACTCAAGGGAGTGCCCTACTCTCTGGGGCAACGCATCCGTTCCTGACTGCCTTTGATTTGCTGTATTGCCTCATGCAAATAGCTCAGCATCTGCTATCCCATTTTTCTGATCTGTAAAATGGCAGTAATGATACTGACCCATCTCGCAGGCATCCTGTGAAGAAATGTTAATTAGTGTTCACAGAACACTCTGAAAATGCAAGTTGCTATTTAAATGCTAAATATGTGTATTCAACAGAAGACAAACGTACCTGGGGATTAACATGTCCTAGATGCTAAAATGGCTTCCCCTTGCTCAAAGTGGGAAATGAAATAAACAACCTTACACCTGCTCAAAATACATTACTTGTTCATACTCATATTCTATTTTGAAGCAAAATAATTTTTATAGATTTTGTGACTGAAAGATACAAATAAGCAGCAGCTTGAATGTCTCTCTTTTTAAAAGGTGGAGGATATGGGAATGTCAGAAGGAGACATGATTAAATTGCTCAGGGGCAAAAAGCGATTCTAGGTAGTCTACGGTTAGACATCTGACAGCTCAAGTTTCTTCTTTGTAAAAACTCAGTATTACGAATAAAGGTGTAACTGCGCTCTTCTAATGCAATAGAGCCATTGATTAACCAAATTCTGAACTGTTAGGTTAAGGAAACATTTTGAGACTGCAAAATAGATTAGGAGTATAAATGATTCAAAAACAAGAGACTACAGGAGCCATCCCAGCCTTCTGGTAAGGCAGCTCCTACCGGAGATGAACAGCTGTTTAGCAGAATGTCACTAATGCATGGTACCCCAGGAACTATGCAGCGGCCTTTACAGGCTTCTGAAAAAAAAAAAAAAAGCTGCTAAATATTCTTCAAAATGACTTTTTAGTAACTCGTCCAGCTTAGGATTCCTCCCTTGCTTCTCCCTTGCTTTGAGAATATAAAGAACATAATGCCTAAACCATCTGGAAACATTTGAGTTGTCTTTTTACCCCACCAGGGGCCTGTGGCAGGATTTGCATTTTTAGGGCTTTTCAATTTTAAACAGTTAATCATCTTAGTGGATAGGGATATGCAAAGCTGGCAATGTTTCTTGGGAGACTTGATAGAAGCTCAGTAGAGGAAAAGAAACATTTTTAGTTTGAAGTAGAAGGTTGCATTAAACATGAAATAAACATTCCTTCCTGTTCTGCCAGAGTCTAAAAATAGGTCCCAGAACAGATTTTCAAGTGCCATTCTATGCTTTCTCCAATAAAGCCACTGGCACTATTAGCTTGATTACTACGCAAGGAGAGGGCCAGATGGCTTGCCCTTGAACTGAAATCAAAGGGCCTACTTTTATTCCTCTCAGAGTAAGGGATTCCTAAATATGTAAAGGTCCCATATTTACTATACAAAGGGAATCTGCTGGCCCTCTACAAACTCTTAGTCCAGAGTCCAGGACTCCGTTCTCTTGGCACAATGAATAGTTAAAGCCAAAGTTAAGTAAACTCATGGAAACACCTCCCACAGCCCTTTCTTCAGATTACAGTGTATCCCAGAGAAGCGGTCTACAGCTTACCTAACCTCAGATTCTCTACTGCAGAACCAGATTATGCCGGAATTGCTGTGCAAGGGGTCAGCCTGCGCATCACCATGTTGCTTGTTAGAAATCCAGATTCTCTGGTCCTACCCTGGACCAGGGACTGAACAAGAAGCTGTGGTTTGACAAGATGCCCAAATGATCCCTATGCAAGTTAGAGTTTTAGTAGAGAGGGTTAGTCAGTTTCTATGCAAGTCTGTCTCCTCAGGAAGATCTCCAGCTCCCTGAGTAGTTCGATCATCTTATCTCACTCTCATAACAATAACTTTAATTCCTTCTGCTACCATACAATACTGAATAGGAAAGAATTTAATCTGAGAATTCTACAGCAATACCACAGAGACACTTCCTGTCAAAGTTACTTAATTAACACATTTTAGGCATTCCAAAATGGCAGACTCAGTTTTGGGCCACTGCAGTAGAGCACATATTGCAATAAAGCAAGTCAAATTAACTTTTTGGTTTTCCGGTGCTTATAAAACTTACGTTTACTCTATACTGAAGTCTGTTAAGTGTGCAATAAGTATGTCCATGAAAATATGTCTCTATAATAGACACATAGAAATATGTCAATGAAAACACGTACATACCAAATTTAAAAATACTTTATCGACACAGAGACACAAAGCGAGCAAATGCTATTGGACAACTGATGCTGATAGGTTTGCGTGATGTAGGGTTGCCACACTTCAATCTGTAGAAAAATGCAGTATATGCAAAGTACAATAAAATGAGACACGGCTTTACTATTTTTTGAACATTGAGGTGCTAGACAACATTCAGAAATGAGAAAGACATACTCTCAACCCAAAGAGCAAACGTTGTGTGGATGTGTAAGAATGACCACAACGCTGTCAGCGAGGATGCAAGAAGTTACCCAAATCACAGAACTGAAAGCCATTGGTCAGAAGGTGGAGAATGAAGGGGCAAGAGCAGAAGTTGCAGGGGCCACTAAGGAGACGCCCAACTACCTGTTTCACCTGAGAGCCCCTTGTATGAGCCAGTTTGAATTGGTATGGAGCTGAGGACCTCAGCAGAAAGCCCCCAGGGTTGCTTGGAAAAAACCTTTAGGTCATTATAATACAAAGATCTCCTCCTATGGGTGGGGTTTTCTGCCCTTTTAAAAACATATGTACAATATATGTGCTAACATACTGACATGTTAGGCATGTGCAATTGAACTCAAGTGCCTAACAGATGTGTACATTCCTTAAATGTGTAGAAACTCCCTGCCCTTGCTCCCAAGACACTGAATAAAACCATCCTGTGCTAACCCCAGGGAAACACAGTGCTTTTGGTGCTATTTCCCTGTCTCCTTACTTGTAGTAAGTAATGAAAGTTCTTTGCTTTCGACACTTCCTTGAGTTGTATTCAACTTAATGCACTCCAAGTGGTGAAACCCCTGAGTTTGTTTTTGTTTGTAAGGCTGCCTGAATAGATAGAGAAACACGGTGTTTAAGAAAGCTCTGAGATAGGGGAACCTGGGTGGCCCCATTGGTTAAGCATCTGCCTCTGGATTTCGACTCAGGTCATGATTTCAGGGTCCTGAGATTGAGCCCCATGTGGGCTCAGTGGGGAGTCTGCTTGAACATTTCTCTCCCTCTCCCACTGCCCCTCCCCCCCTCAAATAAATAAATCTTTAAAAAAAAAAAAGATCTGAGACATTCTGAAGGGAGCAAGTAAGAGCATATGAGGGTTTATTGAGATATAGAGGTACTCTTGGATTAGATATGTAATGTTTTGCTCTCCATTCTAAGGCATTTGGGATTTAAATTGGGGCTGGGACACAAATTCCTTTAGCATCAGGACCAAATGGATTTAGGGGATTAAGTGAAAAGGTATTTGTCCTCCTTTAAAGGGCAACTATTGCTTAAGCTCCAATCTGTTGGGCCTGATGTTGCCAGATCTTCTGACTTTTAGAAACAGCCAGAAAGCCAGATTTGTATGGCATGTGCAATCATCTAATGTTCAAATACTAGGCACAATCAATCAGTCAATCAATCAACCACCAACCAACCAACCAACCAACCATGAATGAACAAAACAAAACACCTTTAAGGGCTAAACCTCTACTTAAAACTCCAGGGTACATTGACCCATCAGAGGCTGGACAGGAGGCTCACAGTGGGATTTCCATGATGAATAAGACTGGTAGTGACTTTTCCAGGGGCAGACAGTGTGAGGAAGTACAAAGTGATGTTTGTTGAAGCAGAAGCCTGCTTGCAGGGTGCTGTGGGTGAAAAGGGGACTAACTTTCCAGAGCAATGAGGAGAGGCTTTCCAAACTGCGGATTAAGAGCTGAGGTCTCAAGGATCAACATGTATGGAGTAAAAGAGAAAAGAGATAATGGCAGAAAATATTCCAGGTCAGAAAAGTAAACCACGGAGTAAAAGAGAAAAGAGATAATGGCAGAAAATATTCCAGGTTGGAAAAATAAACTTGGAGAACTTAAAGGCTTGAGAGAGAATGATGTTTTGATGAAATAGCAGAGTTCAGAGTAACTAGGAGGAGAGTACACATAGGCTACAAACAGGCTTAACTTTACACTTTAAACAGGATTTCTTCTTAAAAATGATCGTTCTATCATATGATCTCCCTGATATGAGGAAGTGGAGATGCAACATGGGGGGTTGGGGGGGGGCAGGAAAAGAAGGAAAGAAACAAGATGGGATCGGGAGGGAGACAAACCATAAGTGACTCTTATTTAATCTCACAAAACAAATTGAGGGGTGCTGGGGGGAGGGGAGTTGGGAAAGGGGGTGGGGTAATGGACATTGGGGAGGGTATGTGCTATGGTTAGTGCTGTGAAGTGTGTAAACCTGGCGATTCACAGACATGTACCCCTGGGGATAAAAATACTTTATATGTTTATAAAAAATTAAAAAAATTAAAAAAAATTTAAAAAAAAGACAACATTAAAAAAAATGATTGTTCTCCAAGATGGGGCAAAAAAAAGTAGAGAACTTCCTTTTATGAATAGTTTCTTTAAATGATGTGTCTTTGATTTCACTGAAAATACAGAGAAAATGCACATACAAGGATTTTATGATATTTCACTGAATATAAACTCACTGCTTATGCTACACCAAAAAGTTTTTAGTAATTCTTTCGGTTGTTAGAAATTATTGAATGAGGGGTGCCTGGGTGGCTCAGTGGGTTGAGCCTCTGCCTTTGGCTCAGGTCGTGATCCCAGGGTCCTGGAATCGAGCCCCACATCGGGCTCTCTGCTCGGCGGGGAGCCTGCTTCCTCCTCTCTCTCTGCCTGCCTCTCTGCCTACTTGTGATCTCTGTCTGTCAAATAAATAAATAAAATTTAAAAAAAAAGAAATTATTGAATGGGAGCAGAATTTGTCACCCTCCAACATACCTCTTTGGCATAAGGATTATCTTGAGCTGGTTATTTTTAAGACAAAGCAGACATGGGAGAAGCTCTGAAAACCAACTAGAATTTACCCTTTTTTTTTTGGTAAGAGAAATTTACACTTATAAGGGAAATCTCCATTTGTAAGGATGTCTCCCTCTGTTTTAAGAAGAAAAGCATGACTAAATCTCTGGAAACTCAACAATGGGGAAGGCAATGACTTAAAGCTCCTAACAACTTTACCTTCTTTTATTGTGTTTTTCTTAGTAACTTCCCATAACTGGTCTTCCTCTAACTCCCAACATCTTATTTTGTCTGGAGCTGGAAACAACATTTAAGGTGGTGGCTTGGGCCATTTTGGGGAGTGAGTTTTCCTGGGTATCTCCAATGTATATAGAGGGTATACATGTTATTAAACTTCTATTTGTTTTTCTCCTATAAATCTGTCTTTTTTTTGGGGGGGGGGGCTTTGTGAAGAACCTGGAAGGGTGGTAGTAAATTATGTTTCCTCCCCTACATTACCAAAAATGAAAGAAGAGCTTTTAACAGATGTTCAAAGGGCATTAAACATTATCAATCAAGCTGACTTCATATTTCTTCCCAAAACAGCTTTAAACAACAGCTGTGATTCTTTTATTTGCTGCTTTTAAAGGAAACTTTTATGTCTATTGCTATATCTGTAATTTTAATTGTAAGTATTCCATCTGTGATTTTTAATTATTTATTTACCTTAAGTGTTAGCAAAAGAGCATTGATTAGGAACTTAAATAACTCTCCCCCTCTTGCTCACCATCACAGAACTGATAGGAAAAATTTAAAATGCTCTTTGGTAAAGAAAAAAAAAAACTCAACACAAAAATATCTACAAAAATTACAGGAAGGAGAAAAATGAAATTTATTAGAGTATTAAAATATGCTGTTAAGCATATTTTATTTAATTTTTAATATGTGCTCTGGAAATCATTAATATAGTCAGTGTGCAGCTGCTTCTTTCCAAATACAGAGTGTTAGAATGGGAAGACCACACCTTTCATGTCAAGTCAACAATTTTGGTTATGGTCACAAGGTTTGCAAATTACTCTGGCCTCAAATATTTTACTCTCTTTATTTCTTGGCAAAAAATGTTAGAAATAAATGTCTGGACCAATGTTTTTTTTTTTTTTTTTTTAAATTTTAATTAAAAAAAATTGGAACCACTAAATTGAAGTACGACCAACAGATAAAAAGTAGTATATATTTAATGTATAGACCTTGAGGAGTTTGGGGATAAATATACACCCATGAAATCGTCACCACCATCAAGGCCACAGATATATTACCTATTACCTCCTAGAATTTCCTCCCATCACCTCACCATTATGATTATTATCATAGAATTATTATTATTGTTATTATTTGTGTGTGCATGTATTAAGAACACTTAACATAAGATCTATCCTCTTGGATCAGTGGTTTTTAAACAGCAGTGTGAAGAAGCAGCAGGGTTGGGAGGGTGCTTGTTAAAATGCAGACTTCAGGCCTTATGTGAAGAAAGTCTGATTCTAGTTTTTTAAAAAGGTGTCCTAAGTGATTCTGATGCAAATGGTTCCAAAATTATTTTTTTCAAAGATGCTGGGTTAATCATGCACTAAGTATGTGGCCCAACCAAGTCTTCATGGAATTAAAAACTTCTGAGATGTATCCACAGTAATAATGCAAGCAAATACAAGCTCTGCGAGGGGATGGATTTCACTTTTTTGTATGCACCCATGTCCCCAGCTCTGAGATCAGCACTTAGCACGGGGAGCTAGGTGGGGGGCGCACTCCATAACCATTTGTTGAGTGAATACAGGAAGAATGAAGTGAGCATATCAACACTTGTTTTTTGAACTTCATGACCTTAACTTGGTCTTCTGTCTCACACTAACCATCAGTCTGATAAAGGACTCATCAAAATTGCTCATCAAAAGAGGTATCTGCAGGCTCGGAATGATGACATACTGCAAAGCCATTCACAGTCTTGAAATTATAGTGTTGATTAGAGCTTTCCTCTCTGACCAACTATAAAACTGAGAATGTGCATGAAAGAGCTGCAAATCCTTGGTGGGTCATGATGAATCAGTGTCCACATTCCACATGCATTCTTTAACCTATCACACAAAATATAGCACCCATAGTCCCAGGAAAATGTGTGGATCTGAATGACAATGAACTACTCTTTTTCTTTTTTCCAGACACTGCAAGCCTGTGAAATGTCTCTGTATTAGTTGTCAAGCTCTGAAACCAATTTGGTGTGGTGTTGCAACTGGATCTAGAGGTGACTGAGGGAAGGGCAGACCCACAAAAACACATGATTTCTTTTTAAAAAGTCTTTTATTATTTCTCTAGGGTACATGGAAATATTTTTATGGAGCCTTAAAGTTACATAAAACACAGAGGGAGAAACCAATATAGCTGCAAGTTTTATTCCTCCTTTAGAGATTGAGAAGAGATGGAAAAATCATGGTATTAATCACTGGAGCAGATCCAGTGCTACTTCAAATGTGTTTTTCATTAGTAAGAACATAAGTGCTAAGGCAGTTTATAGTTCTGACTGAGGTCCTAATTTATCCCGTAAGTGAGCACACTTAGCATGAAAGGTCACCATGCTCTTAACACTATGGCTAAAAGTAATCCTTCTGAGACTGCTTTAGCTCTAAATATCATGTGATCATTAGAATTCTATTGATAGTATATCAAGTACTGACTGTTATTAATCAATACCAATTAACTAAACACTTCTCTTCTTATCAATAGTATTTTCAAATTTCTCTAGCACATCATAATTTCTGTAGTCTTTGTTTGTTTTACTTTAAAGTAGTAAATTCTTGGGGCGCCTGGGTGGCTCAGTGGGTTAAAGCCTCTCTGCCTTCGGCTCAGGTCATGGTCCCAGAGTCCTGGGATCCAGCCCCGCATGGGGCTCTCTGCTCAGTGGGAAGCCTGCTTCCCATCCTCTCTCTCTCTCTGCCTGCTTCTCTGCCTACTTGTGATCTCTGTCTGTCAAATAAATGAAAAAAATCTTTAAAAAAAAAAGTAAATTCTTAAGCCAAAAGAAAGCTGGAGTAGCTACACTCATATCAGACAAAATACACTTTAAAACAAAAACTGTAAGAAGACAGAAAGAATGATATAGGAGTCAATCTAACAAGAGTATATGACATTTGTAAATATTTACACACCCAACATAAGAACAAGTAAATATATAAAAAGCTACAACTAATAGACCGAAAAGAAAAAATAGAAACACAATAATAAATAGTAGGGGATTTTAATACCCTCCCTACTTCAATGGATAGATCATCCAGACAGAAAATTAATAAAGAAATACTGGCCTTAAACAACAAGTTAGAACAGGTATACTTAACAGATATTTCCAGAATGTTATATCTAAAATGAAAGAGTCACATTTTTTTTTCCAAAGTGCGCATGGGACATTTTCTAAGATCTTATGGTAGGTCACAAAATGATTCTTACTACATTTAGGAAGATTAAAATCATATCAAGTATCTTTTCTGACCATAATGGTATATAATCAGAAATTAATTACCTGAAGAAAACCGGAAAGTTCACATACGTAGAGATTAAACAAATGCCATAGGTCAAAGAAGAAATGAAAAGGGAAATTTAAAAAAATACCCGAGACAAATGAAAAGGAAATGTAATATACTAAAATTTATGGATGCAGCAAAAATAGTTCTCAGAGGGAAGTTCATGGCTATCAATGCATACCTCAAAAAGTGAAATAAATGAAATTGGGACTAAAAAGACAACAGAAAAGATCAAAGAAACTACAAGTTGATTCTTTGAAAATTTAAACAAAACTGACAAAACTTTACCTAGACTCACCAAGAAAAAAGAGAGAGGACTCAAATAAATAAAGTCAGATATGAAAGAGGAATTGTTAATTGATACCACAGAAAGGATCAGGAGACTACTATGAATGATTATATGTCAATAAGTTGGATATCCTAGAAGAAATGGATAAATTCCCATAAACACACAACCTGCCAAGACTGAATCATGAAAAGACAGAAAATCTGAACAGACTGATTCCAGGAAGGAATAATGGAGTTGTGGAATAACTGGAGTAGTGGAGTTGGTAATCAATAACCTTCTAACAACAAAATTCTGAGACTGGATGGCTTCACTGGGGAGTTCTACTAAGTATTCAAGGAATTAATACCAATCCTCAAACTTTTCTAAAAATAGAAGAGAGGGTTACTTTTCCAAATACATTTTAGAGGCCTGCATTGTTCTGATACCAGAACCAAAAAAAGATGCCACAAAATAAGAAAATTACAGGTCAGTGTCCTGATTTAAACAGATGCAAAAATACTCAACAAAATATTAGCAAACCAAATTCAACAATATATTAAAAGATTAATTCATCATGATCAGGTAGCATTTATTCCAGGGATGCAAGATGATTCAACATCCTTTTATGATAAAAATCTCTACAAAGTGGGAATAGAGGGAGCAAACCTCAGTATAACAAAGGTCATATACGACAAACCCAGAGTTAACATCATACTAAAGCTGAAAGCTTTTCATTTATGATCATGAACAAGACAAGGATACCCACTCTTTCTCTTTTATTCAGATAGCACTGGGAGACCTAGCCAGAGCAATAAGGCAAGAAAATGAAATAAAAGTCATCCAAATTGGAAAAGAAAAACTAAAACTGTCACTATTTGCAGATGACTTGGTATAATCTACACAAAACCCTAAGGACTCTATCAAAAAACTGTTAAAATTAATAAACGATCTCAGTAAAGTTGCAGGGCACACAATCAATATACAGAATTTACTGTGTTTCTTTTATTGTGTTTCACTAATAACCATCTATCATAAAGAGAAATTAAGAAAATGAATCCCATTTACAATTACATGAAAAAGAATAAAACACCCAAGAATAAATTTAACTAAGGAGATGAAAGTTCTGTACATTGAAAACAAGACATTAATAAAAGAAATTAAAGAAGACACAAACAAATGGATAGATTTTCCATACTCACATATTGAAAGAACTGATATTGTTAAAATGTTCATACTACCCAAAGCAACAGAAAGATTCAATGCAATGCCTTTCAAAATTCCAATGGCAATTTTTCACAGAACAAAAACGAATAGTCCTAAAATTTGTATAGAATTTCAAAAGATCCCAAATAGCCAAAGCAATCTTGAGAAAGGAGAACTAAGCTGGAGGCATGCTCCCTGATTTCAAAGTATATTACAATGCTACATTAACTAAAACAGTGTGATATCGGCATAAAAACAGATACATAGATCAATGGAACAGAATAGAAAGCTAAAAAACATATAGACGATTTATGACAAAGGAGGCAAGAATATACAATGGGGAAAGGACAGTCTCTTCAATAAATGATGTTGAGAACACTGGACAGCCACATGCCATAGAATGAAACTGGACCACTGACACCATACACAAAAGCTAACTCAAAATGGATTAAAGTTATAAATGTAAGACTTGAAACCATAAACTTCCTAGAAGAAAACAAAGGCAGTAAGTTCCTTGTTATATGTCTTGGCAATGATTTTTTGAGTATGAAACCAAAAGCAAAAGCAAGAAAAGCAAAAATAAGCAAGTGGGACTGCATCAAACTAAAAAGCTTCTAAACAGCAAAGGAAATGATGAACAAAACAAAATGGCAACTTGCTGCATGGGAGAAAATAATTATAAATCATATTTCTAATAAGTGGCTAACATTCCAAAAAACAAAGCACTCATACAATGCAATAGCAAAAAAATCAAGCACTCCGATTAAAAATATGGGAAGAT
The DNA here is from genome assembly GCA_004024625.1 of Mellivora capensis. Classification (NCBI taxonomy): domain Eukaryota; kingdom Metazoa; phylum Chordata; class Mammalia; order Carnivora; family Mustelidae; genus Mellivora; species Mellivora capensis. The sequence continues at coordinate 167,518 of PISX010000789.1, read as the reverse complement.
CTGAATAGACGTTTTTCCGAAGAAGACATACAGATGACCAAACAGCACATGAAAAGATGCTCGGCATCATTAATCACCAGGGAAATGCAAATCAAAAACACAATGAGATCTCACCTCACACCTGTTAGAATGGTTGTTATAAAAAAAAACAAGAAATAACAAGTATTGGCAAGGATGCAGATGAAAAGGAACCCTCATGCACTACTGATGGGAAAGCAAATTGGTGCAGCCATTTTGGAGAACAGTATGAAGGTTCTTCAAAAAGTTAAAAATAGTGTATCATATGATGCAGCAACTCTACTTCGGATTATCTACTAGAGAAAGCAAAAATTCTAACTTGAAAAGATATATGCACCCCCATATTCACTGCAGTGTTACTTACAATACCCAAGATATGGAAACAACCTAAGTGCCCATCGACAAATAAATGGATAAAGAAGATGTGGTATATACACACAATGGAATATTACTCAGCAATAAAAAAGTGAAATCTTGCCATCTGTGACAACATGGATGAACCTTGAGGGCATTATGCTAAGTGAAATAAATCAGAGAAAAACAAGACATATACTGTGTAATCTCTTTTATATGTGGAACCCTAAAATGAACAAAAAACAAACAAAACCCCAAAACCAAGCTCATAGATCTACAGATCATATTAATGGCTTTAAGAAGCACTGGACAAGGAGTGGAAGAAATGGGTGAACTGCTAGGTTGTTTTGTTTTTTGTTTTTAGTTTAAATAAACTGAATAAAATTGAAAAAATACTTATTTATAAAATTTGGGAACTATAAAAATGTTAGCAAAAAATATCCTTGTTTCCAAAATCACGAGTCACTATTCATATTTTTATATACTTAATTTCAATCTTTTTCTACATATTTGTACATAGTTGTGATCATATGGCATGTGTGATTTCATAACCTACTTTTAAAGCTAGTTATTTCAAAAAGTTCTTAAGCATCATTAATGATTGCACAAAAATTCCAATCATTTATAATTAAAAATTACTGTAACATCCCACTTCTTTAAAAAAACCTTAGACACAGAGCATGGTGTTTTTACTAATAAATGCACAGCAGCAACTCTGTCCAATTCATGGAAATAGATCTGACCCTTAGGATACCAAGCTTTCTGTCCAAAATGCAGGTCTTAGTCTATGCATGCTCAGTTGGTCCCATTTAATGTAATAAACTGTTGTAATGAAGGGACCATTACATGTGCAGTTAAAATCTTCAATGTTGTGGAAATCAAAGACATTTTAACTGCAACTTGAGAAATGGAATATCTTCTAGTACTATTAAGCAAAACACTTACTCTTTCTCTGTCTTGATTTCCAACTATTTTTTCAAGAAGGATGCTAATATATAAGATAAAGCAGTCATGCAAATTAGCAGTGGTACTGAATATCAGAAATCAATAGAGCTCAGCTAATACAATCATAATTCATATATACTTCAAAGACTGGCTCACAGAACTGTGTCTGCATCTGGGAGGAAGGAGCCTGCCCTTTGAATATCTGAATCTCAGGCCAAGATTTGATGTGGAGATGCTCTCTAAACGAAGGTGCTCATTTTTTAGTTGCTCAGGGTCTCAGTTGTGTCATGTGAAAATGGGGCAGACAGTACTGTCATGAGAAAACAATATGTGAAAACCCTTAGAGGTTTTAGAAAGGTATTTCTTTGTTCCATTATTGGAACATACATATAAAGTACCATTATTTATATCAAAGTTATTAAAAAGTTTGCCGTCAGTAAATATGGAAGTACTTCTGAATAACTTTCAGCTTGCAAGAATATCTATATGGAATAAACACATCTTGAATTCTTTAAGCATAGTAACCTAAAGATAACCTACAAATCAATCCTTTCAATGTCTATATCCCCTTAGACTGAAAGACCTAGAAACAGAAGACAGCAACTTAAAGTGCTCCTCTGATGTTTACTTTGTGACACGAGTTTTCCTGCATATCAAAGTAATACTTTTGTACACTATTGGTGGAATATAAAATTGGTTCAACCATTTTGTGAAATTGGGAATATCCAATATAACTAAATATCTGTATATTTCATGAACATTAATTCTGCTCTTTGGTATGTAAAAATATGTATATATGTTCATCAAAAGGCATGTATAAATATTTTCATAGTAATAGTATGTAATAGCCCCCATAAGTAGCAATAGCCCCAAATTGAATACAAATATGAACCAACCAGTAGAACGAATGAATGGACAAACCATAACTCCATTTAAATCAGAGAGAAAGACAAATACTGTGTGATCTCTTTTATGAGAGTCAGCAAAGGTAAGTCTCATAATGTTGAGTTGACAGAAACTAGATACAAAAGAGCACATACTATGTGAATTCATATTTTTGAAGTTGAAACAGTATATAATCATTTGACCTGTCTTAGAACTCTGGTACCTTAGTTAGTCAGTCTTTCAGATTTTCTTGTTTCATGTTCTACTTATCTTTCCTAGTAAATTTAGTATTATGTCTTGCAATTATAACCATTCTCATATTTACCTAACCCTAGAGGAGGGTTCCCTTTTTGTTTCAACTGATAAACTGAGACTACTGCCATCAGACCAGCTGTGACCATGATCAGAGGAAAGAAATAGTCTGAAGGAAGTAGCTAGCTCTTCACATTAAGAAATCACTACACTTTTATCTACAAAGATTTTCTCTGTCATAATTAAGTTTTTTTCCCCAGACAGACACATTGAAATCTTAGCAATACACATTAATGACAAAACAAATGTATTAAAGCCTTAACACATTTCCATAATTTTAGAGAAGAAAGAAGGCAAGACCAGTTCCAGGCACACTATTTCTGTCTCATAACTGTGGCTCCCTGGTTTCTTTCTGCCATCTTCTGCATTCTGATGATGGGAAATCTTAAACTTCATATACAAAGGTTCATCTGATTTTGTCTTATTTGCTGGAGTTTGGTCCTTCCAAGTACAATTAACAGTGCAGCTATTAAGGTGAGGGACACCAATTTTCCATCCTTGGAAAGTGGAGATTTGGGACATGACCAGATGTCCTAGGAGCTCCCTACATATTGAATAGCAGCCAAGGTAATTTTTGCTCAGAAAAAGCCTCAAAAGAAAGGTTTTGATGATTTAGCTCATGATATCATGCAATTAATTCCTACAATAGCATTACCACCACCAATAGTTCTTTAAAAAAACACATTGACTTGGGGGCACCTGAGTGGGTCAGTGGGTTGAATGTCCGACTCTTGGTTTCAGGTCAGGTCATGATCTCATGGATCCTGGCATTGAGTCCTGTGTCAGACTCTGCGCTCAGGAGGGAGTCTGCTTGAAAGATTCTCTCCCTCTGCCCCTATCTCCTCTCAAATTAATGAATAAATCTTAAACAAAAAACAGATTGACTTTGATGGTATACTTCAAAATAATTTTCTCAAACCTATCACATCAGAATATTTGACTTCTTCTTTAGCTAAAAGCAACTTTTAGAAAAACAAGGTTTCAATGTTCCAGTTGGAAAAGAAAAATTATAAACAAAAGGCCAAGGTCCTCACATTATAGAATGAATGAGAGTAACCAAGTGAAATCATAGCTATCAAATGCACTCAGGACTTATTTTAAATAAATGAAATAATTTTGTGTGTGTGTGTATATTAAAGTACTCTAAGATACCAATATCTTCTATCTGTGGCTTTAAGTCTTAGCCGTATGAACCAGAGTCTAAATACAACTTAGAAAATACTGATTGCTAGTCTAGTGATGTGAAAACTACATCACAGTTGTAATTTTAAAAAATGCTTCAATAACACCTGTCACTGCCCCTGACCTGATAGATAAATTTTATGAAAACTAGTTATACTTTTGAGGTAAGGTTCATTGTCAACAGAATCAATGGCTAAAAGTTTGTTTTAAAACCACACTATTAAAACAATCTAGTAGGACAGAAACCTTAAAAATATTAGCTTTTGCTCCAGTTTTTCCACAATAGTCACCATCTATTAGAAACAGTACCTGTAATGGTTACTGTGAATTTTCTTTGCCATATTACAAATAGAGAATAATCAGAGTGCAACTGCGTGGTTTTGATATTCTGTTGTAATAACTCAGAGGGCAGCCACACATTCCCAATAACAAGTCAGAAGAAAACCTCTTGAACATAAGGCAGCACTTATTCTAAAAAAATTGTTTTTGTTGAGATCTTGTAACAAAGTGTTAACTCTCATCTCTTATGATTAACAGCTTTTTGATATACCTGTGACTGAGGCTTCAGTTTCAAGACATAAGGTTATCGCATTGCTTCTCACCTGGCACTCACCCTAAGAATTCAGTGCCCCGCTTAAGTATGACAGAGCCCGCACAGCTCGCTCTGAGCTTCCGAATCTGGTAAAATGGGAAAAATCATCACCTAGTCTTATCTCCACTTCTCTCTTCAAGGTTATTTCCCGCATGTCTTGCCCAAGGGAACTTCTTGATCAACTCAGTTACTAGCCTTGGCTGAATCACTATTTTGGATAGATTTCTTTTGATAGTCTCATCATTGCCTTAGTTGAACAAAAGGGATTCGGGTCCAACCTACAGGAACTGTATGAGCTCTTGAGTTAATATATCCCTATCTCACAATTCATCACTGTTTTAGCAATCTCTTGCTGAATGCTAAATCAGATGAAAGGATTATTTCCTATGTGGCCTCTTTTATCTCTATATTATCTGTGCCCCTGATTATGAAGTGGAGCCAAATTGGCTACAGTGATCCCTTTTATATATATTACATATGATTACTCCCCCAAAGATAGTTCCTTAAAAATGTATGACTATGATATAACAGTTTATATTTTAATATGTTTTAGTCTAGCCTTTTTGGATCTGCAAGTAAAAATAACATAAACAAGTGTTCACCTAAGAAGGTTTTTTCATGATAAAACAAAATCTTCTAATCCTATTATTAATCATCATCCATGAAAAATGTATCTCCCACGAGGACAGATTAAGAGGGAACTTTCATTTATCTTTCTCTTAGAAGATCTTAAACCACCATCCATACTGTGAAACATTCCTTCACTCAACAAATATTAATTAAGCACCAATATACACCATGCACCATACCACGCTAGCTACGCAGAAGCAAGCCCGGTGATGCAGTACTGCCCTCCAGACTTTTCAGGAGGCTATTTTCTTTTTCTTTTCATACAGTTGATTTCAGAATCTTATGAGGATTATCAATATTGCAATTATAAAATCAGCTAACTTTAGATTATTATATTTTGGTTCTTTCCTACATGGGTGGATTAAAGTGATTACTAATTGTTGTAAAAGTTCCTAGAACCACTTTCCTGCCTATCTCTGGAGAATAGACAACTGCATATAATTAACCCTGGATAATTTTTGAAACAGAATGCATTCAAAAACAGCTGGAGTGTGACAGACCTCCTCTTTTGACTTCCTAAGGAAAAGATAAACAGTTAAACAGGAAAAATTTTGGAATTACAGCAGCAACAGGGATCTTTGATTCAGGATTCCTTTCCCTAAATACCCACCCCATCCCAGGATCTCCGATTTCCTTATATAAACCTCATCTGTAATTTTTTTAAAGCTTAGTCAAGAGAGAAAGAACAAGCAGCCATACTAGAGATTTTGCACAGAAAGATTTCTTTTCAAGAAATTCTGTTTTAGGAATGTAAATACATATATGTAGTCTTTAAATTTATGTGTATGACATACAAATTAAATATATGACATATAAAGGCCAGGGAGATTATATATCATATATAACATATATTTTATACATGTTTTTTAAGATTTTATTTATTTATTTGACAGACAGAGATCACAAGCAGGCAAGAGAGGCAGGCAGAGAGAGGAGGAAGCAGGCTCCCCGCGGAGCAGAGAGCCCGATGTGGGGCTCGATCCCAGGACCCTGGGACCATGACCTGAGCTGAAAGCAGAGGCTTTAACCCACTGAGCCACCCAGGCACCCCATCTTATACATATCTTATATACCTTCTAAATATGTAAACTCTCTAGCCTTGGCTCAATCAATTTTTTAGACATTTCCTTTTCCTTCATCATTGCTCTACTTTAACAAAAGGGAAAATATACCTATTTGTATATTTTTTAAAAAATCTTTAAAACTAGGGTTTTAAAAAAAAGAATAAAACTGTCTCTGTGACAGTATGCCTGTTATTTTAAATTTTTTACCACATTCCTGTTTGCCCTGTCTCCACTCTGTCACTTGTATCCCCTCCCTCACCTTCTACCTACCACACAGTCTGCCTCACTCTCAGCTCTGGAACCAATCCTATTTCTAGATGTAGGGACTGTAAGGGACTCTGGGCTAACAGTTCGGCATCAAGTCAGCCTTGCTGCCTGCTTTTGTTGTATTATCTGCTCTCTGTCTCACCTTTCCTGTAACCTACCCGTGCCCTGTAAACTGGGGCTACTTTCAGACTTTCTGCCTGGCCAGCTGCCTCCGAGTTCCCTCTGCCTAAGCCACGCCCACGACCAGTGCTTCTAGTCGGCCTTTCTGCCTTGCTCCTCCACAGCCTTTCAGGTAAAGCCTGTCTATGTTTAGGTCGTTGCGAGACCTCTTCACTGCTGCTGACAGCCTGTATCACCTCTGGCCCCAGCCTGCAGCCAGACCCCCAAAGTGATGCTGCCCTAGGCATGCCGTCCTGGCACCTGGTGCTGGCTCAGCCCGCGCACAGCCTCCTCAGGCCAGCTGTGCCTCTTCGGCTCCACACTTCTGCCAAATGAGCTTCAATTCTAAAAACAACATCTGTAGCAGTGATTGGTAAGCAGGAATTACAAACCTGCCATGTCTGGTCTACAGATGTATTTATGTATCTTGTTTGGCTAGCACAGTGTGGATACGCAGAGATTTTTTTTTCTTCTTTTTGTTAAGTTCACGACTAACTTTTAGAAATGAGAAAATTTCACATAAAAAGGCAAACAAACAAGAAACAGAAACCGAATTTCCAGGCTGACTTGAAGGTTGAGGCTATAATTTGCTGGATCCATGTTCCCATGGGGCGCGCCTCTACCGGAAATGAACAGTCTTTGATTCCTCAGGTTGTGTGTGATTTCTCTCTCCAGATGTTACAGTTGCTGCATCACCTATTGTCTCCCTCAACTGCAACCAAATGTCGGTGACCCTGGTCATCATGTCTATGCTGTTGCATTTTTTTCATATGGAGGATTTACGTGGAAAGTTTATGTTGATATATTTTCCTACCTTAGTCTCTACAAAAAGAGGGAAAACAAACAACTGATCCAGCTACATGTTAATACAAAAGAAGAGAGAATATTTCTTAATGGGATGGAAACATTCCTAAATGTTTAATGTGCAAAATTTCTGACATCCTTCCAGTCAAATTCACACATTCACATTATCAGCCGAATTCTTTTTTTTTTTTTTTTTTTAAGATTTTATTTATTTATTTGACAGAGAGAGACATAGTGAGGGAGGAAACACAAGCAGGGGGACTGGGAGAGGGAAAGCAGGCTTCCAGCGGAGCAGGGAGCCTGATGTGGGGCTTGATACCAGGATGCTTGGATCATGACCTGAGTGGAAGGCAGACGCTTAAGGACTAAGCCACCAAGACACCCCATCAGCCTGATTCTTGTTGGCATTTAAGTTTTTCATCTATATACTAGAGCGCTTTGGGGTAAAGGGTGAGGATGGTGAAATGATTCAAGACCAAGCAGAAATACCGAGAATACTGAAATATTTGGTTGGAAAAGAGAAAATCTGGAATGGCCGAGTGGCTCAGTCAGCTAAGGGTCTGTCTTCTGCTCAGGTCATGATCCCTGGGATCAAACCCTGCATCAGGGTCCCTGCTCAGCAGGGAGTCTGCTTCTCCCTCTGCCTGCCACTCCCCCTGCTTGTGCATGTTCTCTTTCTCTCTATCTGGCAAATCAATAAATAAAATTTTTGAAAAAAAAAGAAAAAGAGAACACTTAGCACGTCATGATAACATTCACTTATCTGAAGAGTTGTTAGTAGAATTAACTTTTTTCTGTGTGGTTTCATAGGACTGATGATGGGGAAGAGTTGCAGGGAGACATATTGTGGGTGGATTAAATAATAAGGAAAACCAAGGGATGCTCCAAGTTCTCCATGCCTGCTTATATGCCTACAGGGTCTACAGCAAGACCTACAAGACCCTCATTTTGCTTTCAGACCCAAATGTCTATGATTTTCAAACAGAAAGAGACATTATATTGAGAATGGTGATTTTTTTTTTTTTTATCAGTTTCATCTGAAGAGGAGAGGCTGGATACAGGGCACGTGTAAGAGATAATGCAGAAGGAAAGAAGGTAGGTAATAGTTTTAAATATTAAGTATTGTTTGGAGCCAGTGGAAGATTAAAAAAATCCTAAGAATTTTGAAAGTATACAAGTTCTTTTCAGGCTTATTAGACTTTTGACACTGAAATAAACTCTTTAACTTAGAGACAATACATTTGATCTCTATTTTTTCCTTTCCGGGAATACTCTTTGGTGATTAGTCATGAAGGTACTCACCATTTACGTACAAGTTAAGTGCCAACCGAGGCCATTTCACATGTGCTTTAGGCATCCATAAGGAGTACTGAAATAAAATACCCTTTTCAATAAGAGCAACTTTTTTAGTAAAAATTTATTCTTCTTTTTGAAAATAATCCCTAGAAAAACACTCTGTGCATATCAATTAACTCTTTTACGCTAAAGGACTTTTTCTTCAGTGAAAGAAATAAAAAATCAAAATAGTGATAGTTTCCGTTATTTTTCCTTCCTCATATATGAGTTATATTTTGATGAATTAAGGTCTCTTTTGTATCTATAGACATAACCCAAAGCCCTGTATACAGGGATGGTTTAATAAACACTGCTTAAGACTGAACACATTTTTTATAGAAATCTATACTAACTATCCTGACATTTTTACATGTGGCCCCCATGTAATTTCAGTTGTTCAGCCCAGTTTTGCCTCAAAATTCACATGTAATTTTGGATTACTTTATAATCTCAAAGTTTATTTCCTTCCCACATAATGCTATATACTATACAACTCATCAGTTGTTAAGATGAAGCTTAAATGTAAGCAATTAATGTATTTTCTAAATGTGAGGAAGAGGAGTACCAAGGAAAAATAAATTTAATCTTAAAAAATGTGGCTATGCAAATCTAAGTCTCTCCAGCAAAACATGGAAATGCTTTAGCATGTGCAGAATGCACAAGCCACATGTGGTTACTGCTTTATCATAGCCAATGAAACGGAGTTACTCTCCCAGGAAAACAGCAAACTTGTACTCAGGGTGATTAGCAAGACTCTTCAAAAAGATATCCATATTAAAAGGTTTTTTAATGAACGACTCTAATGATACTCTCTTATTGCTGTCTTTCAGAGACTAGATTTTACATTCTCTGTGGGAATTTTTTTTTTCCTGCTCAATCTTCTTATCTTTGAGAAGGAAATGTTAGGAATATTTAGAAAGGAAAAAAATAACCTGTCAATTGGAAAGGAAGAGTTTCATCAAAGACAAAAGAAAAAAAAAACCCACTTCATTACTGATTTTACAGCCTTCTCTCCTCTCTTCTTTCAAATCTAAGTCACGAAGACTTGATGACTCCATGGCAATTACAACATTTTGTTTTTTATTTATACAATGCACTTGCTGATCCGTATTTATGATTTTGTGGTGCACACTATTATCTGACACATTGGGATTATCCATTTCCTTGGTATTTTGAATTTGCAACTGCTAAAGGAATTAAAAAGATATATATGTACATGTATGTATGTATGATTATATATGATCTATATGATCAGTTGATCAATCTATCTATAGATCAATTTTGCCTTTGTTCAGTCTTTGAACCCAAGCTTCCTCATTTGTAAACAGAAAAAATATACTATTGTGCTTACCTTAATATTCCTTAAATATGTCCAAAACTTCCATTTATTGGACTGCATAGACATAGCTACAATGCTATGTATACCTTATGTTTTCTCATAAAATGTGAGTAAATATAGGAATGAATATTTTTTGATGAAATGAAAATTGCCTTTAAAGGTAAAAGATAAGTCACAAACTGGGAGAAAATATTTACAGTGCATACAGTTGACACAGTTTAGCATACAGTATCCATAAAAATTATAATTAAATCAATAGAAAATTAGGCAAAAAATAGATATTTCACGTAAGAAGAATATGAATGACCAGTAAATTTTAAAATGTGATATGTCACATGAATAAAAGGATAACAACCATATGATCATTTTAGAAGATGAAAAAAAAGCATTTGACAAAGTACAACACCTATCATGATAAAAACCCTCTTCAAGGTAGGTCTAGAGGGAACATAGCTCAACCTAATAAAGGTCTTATATGAAAATCCATAGACAACATCATACTCAATGATGAAAAGCTGATAGCTTTTCCCCTAAGGTCAAGAATAAGAGAAGGATGTCCACTCTCACTACTTTTATCTAACATAGTGCTTGAAGTATTAGCCATAGCAAATAGACAACATAAAGAAATAAAATGCATCCCAATTGGTAAGGAATAAGTAAAACTCTTCCTATATGTAGATGACATGATATTATATACAGAAAATCTAAAGAGTCCACTGAAAAATTACTGGAACTAATATATGAATTCAGTAAAGTCACAGGATATAAAATCAATGTGCAGAAATCTGTTGAATTCCTATACACTAATAATGAAGCAACAGAAAGTGAAATTAAGAAAACAATCTCGTGTACAACTGCACCCAAACAATGAAATATCTAGGAATAAACTTAATCAAGGAGGTGACAAACCTGTACTGTGAAAACTAGAAAATGCTGATGAAAGATATTCAAGATGACACAAAGAAATGGAAAGACATTCCATGATCATGGATAGGAAAAACAAATATTGTTAAAATGTCTACAGTCTACACTACACAAAGCAAACTAAAGATTTAATCCAATCCCTATCAAAACACCAACAGTATTTTTCAAAGAATTAGAACAAGCTAAACAATCCTAAAATTTGTATAAAACCACGAAAGACTCCAATAGCCAAAGCAATCTTGAAAAACAAAACTGGAGATATCACAATTCCAGATTTCAAGTTATATTATAAAGCAGTATTACTTAAAACAGTATGGCTCTGGCATAAAAACAGACACATGGATCAATAGAACAGAACAGAAAACTTGGAAATAAACCCACCATTATGTGGTCAATTAATCTTCAGCAAAGAAGGAATGAATATCCAATGGGAAAAAGTCTCTCCAACAAATAATATTGGGAAGACTGGATGGCCACATTAAAAAAAATGAAATTGGACCACTTTATTTCACAATATACAAAAACAAACTCAAAATGGATGAAAGAACTAAATGTAAGACCTGACAGCATAAAAATTCTTGAAGAGAGCAGAGGCAGTAATCTCTTTCACATCGGCTATAGCAACATTTTTCTACATATGACTCCTGAGGCAAGGGAAACGAAACCAAAAACTATTGGGACTTGATCAAAATAAAAAGTTTCTGCAGAGGAAAGAAAACCGTCAACACAACTAAAGATAACATACTGAACTGGAAGATAATGCAAATGACATATCAGGTAAAGAGTTAGTATATAAAATATATAAAGAACCTATTAAACCCAACAGCCAAAAAATGAATAATCCAATTATTAAATGGGTAGAAGACATGAAGACATTTCTCCAGAGAAGACATCAGGATTTCTAACAGACACATGAAAAGATGCTCAACATCACTCATTACCAGGGCAATGCAAAGCAAAACTCCAATGAGATATCACCTCACACCTGTCAGAATAGCTAAAATCAAAACCACAGGAAACAACAGTGTTGGTGAGGATGTGGAAAAGGGGAACCCTCCTGCACTGTTGGTGGGAATGCAAGCTGGTGCACCCACTGTGGAAAACAGCATGGAATTTCCTCAAAAAATTAAAAATAGAACTACCCTATGATCCAGGAACAGCACTACTGGATATTCACTCCCAAAATACAAAAGCATGTTCAAAAGGATACGTGTACCCCTATGTTTATTGCAGCATTATTGACAAGAGACAAAACCAAGTGTCCATTAATAGATGAATGGATAAAAAAGAGGTATACATACATAAGGGAATATATTCAGCCATATAATAGTGAAATCTTGCCATTTGCAATGACAGAAATGGAGAGAGTATAATACTAAGTGAAATAAGTTAGATAAAGACCAATACTATAAAATTCACTCAGATGTAGAATTTAGGAAATAAAACAAATGAGCAAAGGAAAAAAAAAAAAAGAGAGAGAAAGGGGGATAAACCAAGAAAGAGGCTCTTACTGTAGAAAACAAACTGATGATTACCATAGGAAAGGTAGAGAAGATGGGGGAAATAGAGGATAGGGATTAAAGAGTACACTTATAAAGATGAGAAGAAAAAAAAAAAAGAGAGAGATAGGCACAGAAGTTGAAACTGACAGCAATGTGACAAAGTAATTTACCTCTGTTAAATCTGACCAAAAAATGAGGCATTGCTTCTATGCATTTTTCTTTTTTTTTTTTTACAAATTAGTTTTTGTTGTCTTTTCTGTCTTTTACACAGGATATTTTAAATCTTTGAAGTATTCAAAATAAGATAAAGAAAGAAGAAAAAGAAACTGATTATTTAGCAGGGACAGTTTGGGAAGCACTACCCTAGAGAACTCTTAGCAGGCTGTCAAGAATATTCATCTCAGAACGGTTTGCAACAGGAAAACAACTGCAAGAAAAACCTTGAAACCAAAACTGAAACAAACAAACAAACAAAAAAAAAAGAAAGAAAGAAAGAAGGAGAGAAAGGTCAATTTATAGGAGACTTAAAGATAAGTAAGTTATAGTATACTCACATAATGATTATGTAATAGTAAAAATTAATGAACTATAATGATGCAAAAATAACATGGATGAATCTTTAGAAAAGTAATAGTGATAAAAGCGAGTCCCAAAAGGCTCTATACAGTATGCTACCATTTTATAAAGCTCAATAACATAATTAATTTATCAATTAACTAACTGGTTAATTAATGGATTAATTAAAACAGTTTTTTAGGCATACGAACTCATGATAGAATTACTTTTTTAAAGCAGGAAAAAGATAAGCTCTGATATTATTCTGAAGTAGGGGAATTAGTACAGGGAAGAAATAAATAGACACACTTACTGATGGTGGTATGGTTCTTGAGTTGGATGATGGGTTAAAAACATTTTTTTATATTAAGATGTTTATATTTAATTATTTTTTAAAAGATTTTATTTATTTACTTGAGAGACAGAGCACAGAGGGAGAGGGAGAAGTAGACCCCCGTTGAGCAGGGAGCCCCATGCGGGTCTCGATCCCAGACCCATGACCCAAGCAGAAGACAGATGCTTAGCTGACTGAGCCACCCAGGTGCCCCAGTACATTATATTTTAAATACATGTCATGTATATTTTAGTGTATCAAATAACATACAAACAAAAAAAATATTCCAAATAAAATTCATTCTCTTTTAGAAAAGAACTGTCAAAAATTTTGTGGTTTAAGTGTTACAAATAATGAGATTCTGCTTCAAATCTAAAGATAATGAAAATCTCCACTTAGGTTATGAAAGCTAACTATAAAATATTTGAAGTTCAGTACTGTAGTAATATATGGTAAGATAAAAACATATATAAGATATATGAACATAAACAATTGTCATGATCTTTCTACAAATGCACAAAGAACTGAAACAGGAATAAAGCCAACAATTATATATCCCATGTATATAAATAAAAACACATCTGGTATAAGAAATTTGGTATTCTTTCATAGTTTATATATTTCTCAAGCACCTAGTTTATCTTGGGCATGAATCTGGGGAAGTATATGGCAAAACTGATAGGCAAGATCTTATTTCAATATGTTTCAAGATGGAAGGATTTAGGAGAGGCAATGCAATGCTAAGTAAGCACTCAATCAAAATCCTAGTGCTATGTGCTGTGAGGAAAATAAAATGGGGAATGTGATCAAGAGGACAGGGATGTGAATGGGGGTTGTCTAATACAGGCTGGTCACAGATGTCTTCTCTGAGGAAGCAACCATCAAGGAACCATTTTCTGTGGGAAAAAAAATGTTCTAGTTTAATGACCCTAAACAGGAATGAAGTTTTGGACTATTAGCAAAACAGAACTAGTTCTATAAGACTGAAGCCATGGAGGGGTCCTATGGGGAGGACATATAGTCCTGCCCATCACTTGAAAGAGTTTCTCAGAAGTCTGTCCATCAATTTCTTTAGGAATCAATTAGCACATTCTTCCAACACATTGATTCATTTTCATATATTCACCCACCAACTGGACTTTTCTACTTGGTGTTTCTACAGGGTCCTAAAACCCAACAGAACCAAAACCTAACACATTATCTTCCTCACTAATGGAACCCATCTGGTAGTGCTCCTGTCCTTGTAAGCCTAGTTGGCCATTCCTGAATTTGGGAGTTATCCTCAAACGGTCTAATTTATAACTGGCTATCACGGATTCTACCCATCATATCAGTCTTATTTGTGTCCTTCCCTTCTTGATCATTGATTTAGCACTGTCACCTTACCTAAATTATTCAATTGGCCTTTTTACTATTCCTCCTACCTCAGGTCTTGTCCCACCTCCAAGCTGTCTCCCACATGGTTTTCATGGTAAACTTTTAAAAAAGGCATATCTGGCTTAAAACCTGCCAAATGCTTTCCATGCCTTGTGGACAAAATCCAAACTCTTAATGAGGCATGTGAGGCCTCTGGGATCTGTTCCCTGACTTCTTTCCATGCCATTCACAGGCAGGACTCTAGCAGGACTGAGACTGGCGATTCCCAGATGGAAGCGAAGACTCTCTCCCCTGGTCCTCATGGCACCAGGTATAAAATCCCGCAGCAGCATGGAGAAGATCATTGCTCTGGTTTCACCTATTTATTTCATATGTTCCCTGGGTCCTCGGTATTTAAGGTAAAGCCTACTACTAGTTGGTAGATCCTGAGTAGCTTCTTACTGAATGACTCAGGAGTAAATTAAGCCCTGTCTGCTTAATTTCTAGATAAATCTCAAACTTTTTTTTTTTTTTCCATCATCCCTGCCAGTACTTAGGTCTGTGTCTCATCAGCTCTTGCCTGAACTATTTCAGTAGCTTCTGAAATGGCCCACTCTCATCTTTCTCAACTCCATCTGCCACACAGCTGCCAGAGTTAAAATCCACTGTTATTGCTCCTTCAAATTTTCAGTTGTTCATAGCCCCTTGGCAGGAGGCTCCATGACTGTCCTGGGATTTCTCTGCAGCCAATTCGTACGCAGTATATTCCAGTTATATCAAACTATGTACAGTCTCCCAAATACTTTACGCTGTCCTCCCTCGGAGTGAGTTAATTCCTTCTGCCTGGATCTTTCCCTTCCTCTCTGCCTCTCACACAAGCCTTCCCAAATCCTTCTCTCTGTGGCTTCATCTCCTCAGCCATTAAGACTGAAATCAAGCATTGCTTTTTCAGTGAAGCCTTCCACTGACCCCTGCCTGGTTACCTTAGATAATGCCTTCTGATTTCCACAAGAGCCATGCACACATTGATTGTTCAACACCACAGCGGATTATTTCTACTCACTTGTTTATCCTCTTTATTAGCTTTACTAGGGGCAAGGGTCTGGAACTTTTCTTAGTGAATCCTGAAGACATGGCATAATACTTAGGAAATCAAAATCCTCAAATAAATGTTTGAAAGAACAAAAAAACCTAACATTCTTAATTTTAGCATATTGGTCATAGTCTCTAAACAGTTATAGAAATAAAGCAAAATAGTAATGAATTTTATTTCTTCTAAGTCTGAAGATCAATGAGGGTAGCAAGGTAATTCTGTCTCTTTTGCCTTTATTATGAAATGTTTAATCAAGACATGGTTCCCCCTTGAGAAATACTACCTTATTTCCAGAGAAATGAGTAACAAGTTCAATAATACTTGCAAAGCCTGAGAGCTTTTTTTTTTTTTTTAAAGATTTTATTTATTTATTTGTCAGAGAGAGTGAACACAGGCAGACAGAGTGGCAGGCAGAGGCAGAGGGAGAAGCAGGCTCCCCGCTGAGGGACTCGATCCCAGGACACCGGGATCATGATCTGAGCCGAAGGCAGCCGCTTAACCAACTGAGCCACCCAGGCGTCCCAATTTTTTTTTTTTTTTTTTTTTTTTTTTTTTGCCTGAGAGCTTTCTGAACAGTATTTCAGTGACAGTTCTGACATGCAGGGAAACCAATTCATTGTGATATGAGGAGGTGGAGAAAAACGATGGTAACAAACAACAAACATAATTGAATTTGAAAGTGTGAAAAGTTGTGAAAGACAAGACTAGCATGAACTCCAATGTTAAGTTAAACAAATGAAAATAAGTGGAAAAAAAAAAAAAGAACCAAAAGTTTATTTCAGGCAGCTAAAATGCTTCTTACCCTGACTTTCCAAAGACAAACCTCAACATTTCTACACCAATTCATTTTGTAGTCCTTGAAAAGAGTGAGGTAAATCTGTATTTGTTAGTGCAGAGTTAAGTTTTAAGAGAAATTTAAGTTGTTGCGGTTTTTTAAAAAGATTATTTATTTATTTATACGTATGTTCTAGTGAGAGGTCGGGGGAAGAACAAAGAGAGAGAATCTCAAGCAGGCTCTGTGCTGAGCATGGATGGAACCTGACACAAGGCCTGATCCCAGGATCCTAAGAGCATATCTGAGACAAAATCAAGGGTCAGAGGCTTAACCAACTGAGCCATCCAGGCATTCAGAAGAATTTAAGTTTTAAGAGATTGCTGAGTGAAAGTAAACTATTTATTTAATAATTTCATATAATATCTTTACATTTACAGTCAGAAAGAAGAGGCCACAAAAATATAAGTACATGTATATATATATGTGTGTGTGTATGTGTGTGCATATATAAATGTATATAAAAATATATATGTGTGTATCTATATATAAATATAAATGTGTATCTGTGTCTATACCTATCTCTATCTATATGCTAATAATTTTTTTTGAAAGTTAAAATTCACCAAGAGGTGACTCTGGGGAATGGACTTTAAGGGTCTGATATTAGAAACATACTTTTACTTTATTATATTATTATTAGATATTATATTAGATATATTACATAGATATATAGATAGATATATAGATAGATTATATTAGATAGTATATTAGAAACATACTTTTTCACTTACCCTTCTTTAGCTTATGAATTTTTAGCCACATATGTGAATTTCATGCCCCATAATAGTAAAAAAAAATTCACAAAATGTTAAAGAACCCTTAAGTAAATAAAACCAGCGATGACTGTGCAATTTAATTATTCACATTTTTTTAAAAAAGATTTTATTTATTGGGGCACCTGGCTGGCTCAGTGGGTTAAAGTCTCTGCCTTCAGCTTGGATCATGATCCCAGGGTCCTGGGATCTAGCCCCATATCAGGCTCTCTGCTCAGCAGGGATCCTGCTTCCTCCTCTCTCTGCCTGCCTCTCTGCCTACTTGTGATCTCTGTCTGTCAAATAAATAAATAAAATCTTAAAAAATATATTTATTTATTTATTTATTTGACAGAGAGATCACAAGTAGGCAGAGAGGCAGGCAAAGAGAGGGAGGGGCAAGCAGGCTTCCCGCTGAGCAGAGAGCCTGAGGTGGCTCTATCCCAGAACCCTGAGATCATGACCTGAGCCACCCAGGTACCCCATTCACATTGTTTTAAGGAAGCTCTGTGCTGCAGTTATCCTTACCACTAAAACAATGATATATGATATTCTGAGTGTAGACAAATGTTGCAAGCACAACTGGAATTACTGTTTTTCTTTTCTTTCTTTCCTTATTTTTTTTAAGGTAAAACCTTCCATCAGAAGATCTTAAATAAATCAGTATAGCAGTTTTAATAGTAATTTGTGATTTCAAGGTGATATCATGATTTTTAGGAAAAGCATTCTAAAACTCAGCTAAGTTTCTCCTCAGCAGGTGATGGCCCTCTTCCAGAAAGTAAATGTCTTTAGCACATAAAGAGAATGTCACATAAGCTCATAGTTACAGTTTACAATTGGCAAATATCAACAAGATTCAGAACAAGGCTATGTTCTTGGCTGCTACCTGCCAATGTCAAAGTAATAATCCTCATCCCTTTGTGCCTTACCAAAATTGTGTATTATGTATTTCTATTTCTAAGGCTCCCTTTCTAAAATTATCGCAAAACTTACGACTTTCCCACAGGAAGCAAAAAATAAAGCAGGGGCGCCTGGGTGGCTCAGTGGGTTAAAGCCTCTGCCTTCGGCTCAGGTCATGATCCCAGGGTCCTGGCATCAAGCCCCGCATCAGGCTCTCTGCTCGGCAGGGAGCCTGCTTCCCCTCCTCTCTCTGTCTGCCTCCCTGCCTACTTGTAATCTCCGTCTGTCAAATAAAATCTTTATAAAAAAAAAAGCAAATTAAATTGTTTAAATGTTAAAATACATCACCATGCATGCCAGTATAATACTAGCTTGGAGAGGAGGACCATAGTCTGCGTATGCAATCAGACAAACCTTGGTGTGAATCCCAATCTGCCCCTTACAAGTTCTGTGACCGCAGGGAAGCAGTATAGCTTCTATAAACCTGAATGCCCTCTTCAAAAACAAGGAAACATATCTCACTGGGGTGTTTAAAAGATTAGTGGCATTAAGAGGTACAAACTTCCAGCTACAATATCAATTAAGTCATGGAGATGTAAAGTACAATATAGGGAGTACAGCTGATAGTACTGTAATAATGTTTATGGTGACAGATGGTGACTACACTTGTGGTGAGCACTGAGTAAGGTATAGAACCAGAGAATCAATATAGTGTACACCTGAAGGTAATATATATAACACTGTATGTCAATTACACTTCAGTAAAAAGAAGATTAGTGGGAAAATTTCAATAAAGCCTTAAGCAAACAGCATTAAGTAGATACTCAAATGTCATCAATATAGTAACACTAATGCCTGATAAGAGCTGTTAATCATAAGACTCTGGTATTGCTTTTATGAAGCAACTGGAAATCAAGAACTAGAATTTAGCATGAGATAGAACGTAGGCAATCATAATAAAGAGAGGATAGATTTTGGAGCAAACCTAAACCAACCTTCTCCACAGCTTCTCTTTTTCAGGTTGGCAGCCTATAATAAGAGACATTTTGACTGTCTTCTTACATTATAAACTTATCTCTATGTTTAACCTCTTATGAAAACTTATTTTGTGAAATACAGTGAAAATCTTCATATTCCATTATTCCAAGTTCCTGACAGCTGAAATTATAAATTATGTCCCAGAGGACACCCAAGGCCACACAACAGTCATGCATATCTATGGACAGCAAGGGGTCAATTCCAAGATTGACTGAGAGGAGAAAAATCATATTACAAGTAATCTGCACAATGATCTCACAGACGATTGAGAATTTAATGGAAGCAAAATTATTAAAACTTTCTGACTCTTGCCCTTGTCACAGTGCTAAGATTATGAGTCCCTCTTACATTTGCCAAGAGGAACTTTTAGTAAATTGGGAAATGACTATATAATGTTTTACATAAAAATCCCAGGACACAGTGCTAATACCACCTCTCTTCAATATGCCCAAATATGGAGAGTCAATACGGGGCACAGTTCATACTCTCACAGTAATTTCTAATAAAGATTTTCTGAGTCAATTATACCTAGTAAAGGTGCTTAGAAAATATTAACTGTAATGTTTATGATGTCTTTGGGGGAAAGACTAGAGAAGTCTGATTCTGTGGCCTGTATTAGGTTTTCCAATCTGGGTAATATTGGGTTTGGGGGTTAAAAAATTATTTGAAGGGTGTGTGTGAAGGAGGGTATCTTGAACAAAGTGTGTGCCTGTGTATGTGAAGGAGGGTATTCTGTACAGCATGTGTGTGTATGTGTGTGTAGGATATCCTGTACAGTGTGTGCATGTGTGTGTGTGAAGGAGGGTATCCTGTACAGCGTGTGTGTGTGTGTGTGTGTGAAGGAGGGTATCCTGTACAGCGTGTGTGTGTGTGTGTGTGTGTGTGAAGGAGGGTATCCTGTACAGTATGTGCATATGCGTGTGTGTGTGTGTGTGTAGGGTATCCTGTATAGCATGTGTGTGTGTGTGTGTGTGTGTGTGAAGGAGGGTATCCTGTACAGAGTGTGTATGTGTGGTTTGTATGTGAAGGAGGGTACCTGTAGAGCATGTGTGTGTGTGTTTGTGTGTGAAGGAGGATATCCTGTACAGTATGTGTGTATGTATGTGTGTGGAGTGTATCCTGTACAGTGTGTGCATGTGTGTGTGTGAAGGAGGGTATCCTGTACAGTATGTGCATGTGTGTATGTAGGGTATCCTGTACAGAGTGTGTGTGTGTGTGTGTGTGTGTGTGTATGTGTGAAGGAGAGTATCCTGTACAGTATGTGCATGTGTGCGTGCGTGTGTGTGTGTGTGTAGGGTATCCTGTACAGCGTGTGCAGGTGTGTGTGTGTGTGTGCGTGCGTGCGTGCATGGAGGGTATTCTATACAATGTAGGATGTTCGCCAGCATCTTGGCTTCTACTGACCAGATGCATCTCTGCAAGTGTGACAGTTGTAAATGTCTCATTGGTAAATATCTCCTGGGGTGGGAGGTAAAGTTGCCCGCAGTTGAAAACCACTGGACTATTTGTATCAAGCAACTCCATTCTTGCTATCCTAAGCCTATTCATTTTCTATAAAAGTGTACATATTAAATACTTAATTTACTTCATAGGTAGGGAAGGCAGAAGTCCCAGCCTTTAAAACTGCTTGTTAAGTAATATTATTGTACCCTCATCAGTTTATTTATTCTACTTCTGAAAAAATGATCAGTAGCCACAGACACTACTTTAGAAGCACTTTGGTGATATTTATGAACCTATGCTGCCCCCTGTTATGTTAGAAAGATGACAGTTTGGGTTGTCTGGGTGGCTCAGTCGGTTAAGTGTCTGATTTTGGTTCAGGTCACAATCTTCAGGTCCTGGGATGGAGCTCTGCATCAGGCTCTGCGCTCAGCAGAGAGTCTGCTTCTCCTTCTCCCTCTACTCCTCTCCCCACATACGGGCATACACATGCTCCCTTTCTCTATCTCATATAAATAAAAAATCTTTAAAAAAGAGAAGGATGAAAACTTTAATGAAGTTTTTGGGGTTTTGTTTTGTTGCTTTAATTTCCTACTCTCTTCAGTATAAGTAACAAGGACAATGTCTTAGTTATAATAATAATAATAATAATTTCCCTTCATGTTTAGTTTCTCATTGTGGATGTAAGTCCATTGTGTATCTTATCTGCTATGTTGGCTGTTTTGATATTTCCATGGGGAGATACACACATGGTTGACATATACCCTCATATACACAGGCGCACACACACACACACACACACACACACATCCATGCGGAAGCATTTGATACAGACTGGAGGTAGACAGCATGTGGTATTAGCTGTGGGGTCAGGATCTTGTGTGGCTGATATCTGCAGCCATCCCTTAACAGAGATTTGGTGCTCAGTTTTTAGGAGAGATTATTGAAGAATTCAACAAAAATAAAAAGATAAAGATAAGTTCTTTACAGTGGGAGTATGAGATGCTATAGACAGAGGGTGAAACTAGATCTTTGGGGGAATTGGGGACCGATGTTGTATGAAGAGAATAGAACTAGACACAGAGTTAGAAAAAAGAGTGGAGACAAAGAACAAGGCAGGGGAACAAGAGACATGAGAGAAAGCATGACTTCTAGAAAAGTCTAGGCAATTGTGAAGACATTTCTGCTGTGGCAGAGCCAGAGCTTGAGAAAGAACTCACAACAGCAGGAATCACCAAGCAATACGGTATGCAAAGCAAACTGCTACTTATCCTGTGAAGAAGGTCAGAATGAAAGCAAAGGGCAGCTTCTTGTTGAAAGATTTAGGGGAGACTATAGTCCAGATCCAGCAAGGTCAATAAAGAGTGCTTCCTTTCTGAAGTATCTATCTAGGATATATGTTATATATTATGTATTATTATGTAGAGATATTGCAGGCCTGTCAAAAAATGAAAGGTCTAGTTAGCTACTTATATCAACTTGAATTTTGGCACTGTAGCTTAGGATACCAAGAATAATGGGTTACTTATAGTAACTTATCATCTTACACTACATTATAATTATTTGTTGGTATGTTATTTTTAATATTTCTCCTTGTTATAGACTATCAGCTCTGAGATTCAGGACCATGTTTAAACTTCTCAAGTGTGGTATATCTTTAGTTACCAGCTCAGAATTAGCCTCCCAATAAATGACTTAATATCTTTGGAATCTATGAATGTACCAGGAATAAGTCTGCTTATTTGAGGTCTCTAAGGATAAAGAGAGCTAAAAAATTGAAAATGGAAAGTTGATTCATTCAACAAATATTTCTTAAATGTCTGCTATGGGGGACACTAGATTTGAAATAATAAAAATGTTTATGCCCTTGTGGAGTTGACATTCTGGCAGGTAAGTAAAAAAGGAAAAGAATGAATTGGTTAACAGTAAATTCAAATTGGGTTACATAATATGAAGGAAATTAGTTGAATGATG
This sequence comes from Mellivora capensis, assembly GCA_004024625.1. Lineage (NCBI taxonomy): Eukaryota > Metazoa > Chordata > Mammalia > Carnivora > Mustelidae > Mellivora > Mellivora capensis. Next base: position 144,929 of record PISX010000789.1, on the reverse strand, counting down.
AGGTAAGAATAGTCAGATAGGATTTACTTTAAAGACAGTGGCCAGGAGGGCCCTTTTTGGGGGTGTTTGGGGAAAGGGAATCACAGTTTAGGTAAGATCTTAAAGACAAGAGGCTGTTTCCATGGTATGATTTAGAATTGGGTCCAGGTAGAGGGACCATGATATGCAAAGTCCACAGGTGACTAGACTTTGCCTCCTAGGTACACATGTCGTTTCAGGGTCTGGGGACACAGCAATTAATCAAGCTGATGAACATCTCCATCCTATGGAACTTATGGTCCAGTGGATACAGTCAGGCTAAATGGGTGGACAATGGCCACTCCTTTTGAGTAGCAACGTGCAGGCATAATAGAGACTCTGGAGGCAGTGGCCTGTGTTTTAATCCTGGATTCACCAGTTATTACTGGTGATGTTGGACAGGTTTCCTATCTTCTCTGTGCCTTGGGTTCCTTCTCTATTCAATTAGGTTATTAATAATATTTACCTCATGGGGTAGTTGTTGTAATTAAATAAAAAGATACATTTAAATATTGGTTCTTATCTCAGGCTTGGTAAAGACACTTGTTTTATCTTTTTTTTTTTTCCAAGTGGTAATTTAAACTATTCTTGGTTTTTTTTTTTTTAAGCACTATGCAGTGACATTTTTTTTTAAATTTATTTATTTGTCAGAGAGAGAGGGAGAGAGAGAGCGAACGAGCACAGGCAGACAGAGTGGCAGGCAGAGGCAGAGGGAGACGCAGGCTCTCTGCCGAGCAAGGAGCCCGATGTGGGACTCGATCCCAGGACGCTGGGATCATGACCTGAGCCGAAGGCAGCTGCTTAACCCACTGAGCCACCCAGGCGTCCCTATTCTTGGGTTTTAAGTAGGCAAGTGGCATGTTCCAATTTATAACTGCAGAGGGGCTTCTTTGTTGCTGTGCAGAGAGCCAAGTAGAGAAAGCTGAGAAAGTTACCATACACATCCCAGATAAGAGGCAAGACTGGCGCAGAGGCATAGAAAAATGCACCAAATGAGGATATGTTAGGGATGCTGAGTGAGAGAAAGGGAGGAATCCAAGAACATTCTGGAGTTTTATCAACATGACCCATTCAATGATTTCCTATGGTGGAGAAGACCATGAGTAATTAGGATTTGAGAGGGATATTACAGAATGTTAACTGTGTTTGGCCTTGCCTAAGGATGTCGGAGTAGATGATGAGCAGGCAGGGGGCAGTACACACACTGAGAATAAATGGTTTTACTTAGGGAGATGTGCAGAATTAAAAAAGGAAGAATGGTAGGGCACCTGGGTGACTCAGTTAGTTAAGCATCAGCCTTTGGCTCAGCTCATGATCCTGGGGTTCTGGGATCAGGTCCTACACTAAGCTCCCTGCTTCGGGGGAACCTGCCTCTCCTTCTCCTCTCTGCTTGTGCTCTCTCTTGCTCTCTCTCTCTCTCTCAAATAAATAAATAAGTAAACCTTAAAAAAAATAGGAAGGAGGGTGAAGAACAAGTTCTGAGAAACCTTCCATGAACAGTCAGGAAATACAGAGAGTACAGAGAACCAGGACAACAGAGCCTGTTTGGGAGGCTGGCGTAGGGACAGTAAGACACAGGATACAAGAATATGCACTGCTTCTTTCAAACAATTTCTGGTAGAAGTAGGTCAGAGAGGTAAGGAGAGATTACCTTAAAGGAAGACAAACACCTGTGTGGAGGTTTGTTGACCAGAAGGAATAAAGACATTGGGGAGCATGCATGCGAAGACAGAAAAAGGGAACAGAAATACCATCACAGATCACTGAAAGGATAAACTCCAATTGCCTGGGGGGACTCGAGGAAAGCACCATTCACTTCTGATGTCTCCTACCAAGGGAAGGGCAGGAAGTGTGCTAGAGTGAGCATCAACAATTGGGTCATCTTCAGTCAGTCTCTGTCGAGGACTAGGAGGAGTCTTAGTGTCCTAAGGAGCAGATGTGACTGGAGGCTTGAGTCTCATGAACCTAAATCTGGCTAGTGAGGAATTAGTGAAATAATGAGAAACTTAAGGAAGAGACGAACCATGAGAGACTGTGGACTCTGAGAAACAAACTAAGGGTTTTAGAGGGGTGGGGGGTGGGGCGATGGGTGAGCCTGGAGGTGGGTATTAAGGAGGGCATGTATTGCATGGAGCGCTGGGCGTGGTGCATAAACAATGAATCTTGGAACACTGGAAAAATAAAATAAAGTTAAAAAAAAAAAGAAAAAGTGATTGGAGCATCTCAGAGATGGTGAGAACTAGAGAGGGAACATTACAGCAGAATTTCAGGTACACACCACATATTTAAGAATGTAGATTTCTACATGGTTAGATGACACAGAATTCTGGGAGAGGATGGTTCAGAAGAATTGGGAAGTCAGAAATGCATAAACTGGGCAAGCCTGTCAAGAGTACAAAAGCAAGGTGACCAGGTGAACATTGTTCAGGTATGTAACCTACTGGTCATGGGCTAACGCAAGTCCTACAGGCCTAACTGCATATGGGTCTGATGTTTGGATCATCATCTGTCAGTCTCTGTTGAGAGAAAGATAGTCCTTGATATTTACAACTTGATGTTTGGGTCTCATTTTGAAAGCACAATGAGTGGGGAGGGAGAAAGAGAAAGAGAGAGAAAGAAAAAAAAAGAAAAAGAAAAAGGAAGAGCAGAGGAAGGGAAGGAGAAGAAAGAGGGAAGGGAAAAAAAGAGAAAAAAGAAAGAAAGGAGAAAGGAAGGAAGAAAATACAAGTAAGGAGGGAGGAAAGAAGGAGAGAAGGAAGAAAAAATAAAGAAAATGAATGAATTAAAGAAAGAAAGAGAAAAAGAAAGAGAGGAAGAAAACTCAAGGATGAATATTTTCTGACAGTACAACATGAAAACAAATCATCCAAGTGAAAAATATATATATTTGGATCATTTGTTTGTAAACCCTGATTTCTAAATAGAACACGCATTTTAAAAAGTTATATTATAGTTAAGATAATTAAATTCCTTGACTTTTAGTTTCTTATAAAATTCTCGAGGTATAGAAATTTGTGAAATTAAGGTTTTTTAAAATCACTTTGACAATATTCTTCCCATCAAAAGCCAATGTTGTTTTATTCAAGATTCAGAGGAAAGGATGCCAAATGAAATATTTTTAATAATATTAGTTTATATGTATACAGCACTTTACAACTTGTGAAGGACTGTGATGTGTTTTATAAGAAAACTTAAAATTATTTTAATACTTATTTTTCTAAACTTCTGTGTGTATTTATATCATTACATCCTGAACGTAGGCTGAAGGCATAACATTTTATAGTTTTGTAAATAGCACATGTATAACCACATATGGGAAGATTATCATTCTATTTTCTGGCTTAGAAAGATAAACAGGATAATGAGATTCTTGTGTGTTATAAATTGATTTGTGTCATGTAAACAGGGTACATATGTGACAAAGCCAAGTCATTCCTCTGCTCAGCTAAAAGCTCAGTGACACTTAACTACATGCCACTAGTAGCACACCGGGAGTAGAGAGCATGGACGTCCTTGTTTAACCAACCTTTCAGAGTGATGCCACAATTCCAGCTGGTCAAACAACAATTCATCCAATCTGACATGGTTTTTCAGTCAAAGAAGATCTGAGCTAAACTGATGGCATCTTTTGTTAATGTTATATTTTAGGCTAATTAAATACTAGAGAATACAATAAGCACTTGTGGACCCTCCATATAACTGGCATTGATAATATTTTTTTTAAAGATTTTATCTATTTATCTGTCAGAGAGAGAGTGTGCAAGCACAGGCAAGGGGAGAGGCAGGCAGAGGGAGAAGCAGGCTACCGGCTGAGCAGGGAGCCAGATGTGGGACTCGATCCCAGGACCCTAGATCATGACCTGAGCTGAAGGCAGATGCTTAACCAACTGAGCCACTCAGGCATCCCTGGCATTGATAATTTTGAGGAAACTTGACACATGGGACTTTCTGTATCTGGCCAGTCAAGATGTGCTTCACTCAAAGAGAGTAGGTAAGTGTTTGTCTGTGAACATCTCTCTAGAATAGTGGTCAGCTAGAACAGCCATAACTTTGCTTGAGTATTCTCTGGGCAGAGGGGTTAAAAAAAGAAAATGAAAACCTCATAGTTTCATTAACACACACATGCCCTGCCTTCCTTTGATGAGAAATAAAGGTTGTTAGGGAAACTCAATCTTGTTAAATTCTGAGAGCAGAATTTTTGAAAGAGACTTGGTTTTTTTTTGTTTTTTTTTTTACTTTGTGGGATTTTGGTATTTTCATTCCTCAGTATGTGTTCATTATTAGAACTGGAAACAGTTCCTTGGAACAAGCTAAAAACAGTATTAAATGCTCCATAAAGATGAAGTTGGAATATATTTCTTTCAAACTTTGTGAGTAATATGAAGTTGCCAATTTTCAGTTCGGCAGTAATAATTTAAGTACATACTTCCTTTCTTGGTTGATAAGGTGCTGGAATTGCACCTCACTGTTATATTTCAAAGCATGTATTTATAGAATTGAGAACACTAATAATGTAAAATCATAATAAAGCATCCCACGCTCTGAAATAATCTTCAGAATAGAACAAAACCTTGTTAGTTCATCTTCATGGAGAAAAAGCACAAGAAACAGGTTAACCCTTAAGCAGCTAATACTGTGTTAACAATTTTACCAACACCTTTTCCTTATTTACCTCAATTTGAGCACTTGTTAATTTTATGACTAATTTTCCTAATTTAGACTTAACAGTGGTGTAATTAATATTAAAGCCCTTTACACTGAGATATGCAAAATGACTGCTATCACATAGTTGAGAGCAAAATAGAATTAAGTTTTAGAGACTTGATGGTAATTACTAATTAAAGAGACAACAGGGTTTAGTAGAAGAACATGGGCATATAGCTGGACAGACCTCAGAACTGAGAATCTACAGTTTACCTGATGAGGCATATTTCTTAATCTCTCTGCTCTTCTTTTTTTTTCCTTTAGATTTCACATGGGGATAGAACACTTAGCTTGCAGGGTTGTTTTAATGATTAGAGATAATGCAGGGACGTGTGTGACATAGTGTGTGGCATGAAACGGAAGCTTGCTTTGGAAATATTAATATAATTAATTATGCACAGATTGAAATTTAGAAAAAGGTTAAGTTCATGATACTTGGCTCCAGAGAAAAACGTGAAAATTAAAAATGTGAGTTACCTTTATTCATGCTATAGCATTTTTGTCTATCATAGTATGCTGATAATATATACCTAGAAAACAAAGCTGATGCTCGATTCAGATGAGATTCCCTGAAAGCGTCCACATATGTATCAGAGAAAAATAGGTACAGCCTTTGCTGGGAGATGCTAACATCTTTTATGTCTCTTTGAAAGATGTTCCAGTTGATGCAAAGCCAGAAAGCATTAGCAGAGCCACACAGCCATGAGCAACAGAACCACAGCAAGGCCCTTTTGGGCATCTGTTGAAGCCAGACAAGAGTGGCTCACAAGTGAAATAACAGCTTAAGGAGAAAAACAAAACAAAACAAAAACACCCAGCAATGACAAGGTGACCTTGCACTGCCCTGCTGTGCTTTTAAGTCCTAGATAATTATAAAAGTGCCTCTTTTATTAGTCAAGTGTCCTGGTTTGTATGATCTCTTATATGGTCATGTGACCACTGGATTTTATGACCAAAAAAAAAAAAAAAGCAAAGAAATGAAATATTAATGACCTAACATTCAAGTTTTAGCCTACTAGAACAAAACCATAAAATCAAAAGATGAACATGCATCCTTCATTTTATGCACAGAGCAGCGTCTGTTTCCTGCTTTCCGCCTTATAACAAAATAAGCCAATCTTGTAACTACAAGGGAAGAAAAGACAGATGAACACCATTCTTACTAGGATGTTCTTAATACCACGAGCATCGTTATGTCCTCATTGATTCAGAGTTTATACCTTAAAAACCATAAATACAATCTCAACAAACTACATAAGAATTTGGAAGGACAGCATCAAGATTATCTCCTACTACAGCCTAATATCCAACGTTCTTCATTCAACCTATACAACCAATAACCATTGGTCTTTCTTTCTCAGGTAAGGTTAATGAGCCCAGTAGAGGCCACTCAGCAGGAAATCAATAGACACATACTTATCAAGCACCCACAGTGTGTTAGGGACTCTATATTGATAAGAAAATCATACCAGAGGCAGACATGAAATCAAATCTCATGCAGCCTCAAAAGGTCATTATTAATTAGAATAGCATTTGACAAAGAACAGTGAGAAAACTAAACCAAAGGTATCATAATGACCAAAATCAAATATATCAAAAAGGCGTGTGAGGGAGGAACCTTCAATGCTGGGAGGCTACTGTCAACTTAAAAGCTCTAATTAACTATGCTCATTTTATTAGCTATATAGTGGGAGGGATGACATTCCTGGGACCAGTCTGCACAATCATAAGAGACAGATTCATAAAACGTAAAATTCAGGCTTGCTATCCAAAGAAACATTAGACAGTAGCACACTCTTACAAGAGCAGCTCTCTAGGATCACTTATTTCCTTGCTTTTGGTTTTGCCACCATTGATTCAACATAGTCAAAGGCAAACAAACCTGTTCCCAAGTGACCATAATGGTCCTGTACAGCTTTGGGACTGGAATGGGGATCAAGAAGCTAAATTTTACTCCCCTCTCCATTCTTTTTTTTTTTTTTTTTAAGATTTTATTTATTTATTTGTTAGAGAGATAAAGAGATAGATAGAGAGAGAGAGAGAGAGCACGCACAAGCAGGTAGAGGCAGAGAGAGAAGCAGGCTCACTGCCGAGCAAGGAGCCCAATATAGGATTTGATCCTAGGACCCCGGGATCATGATCTGAGCCAAAGGCAGTGGCCCAACCGACTGAGCCGCCCAGGCGTCCCCATTCTTATCTTAAATTAGATATTTACTTGGAATTCATCACCATTTCTATATTGCAATTTTCTTATTTATAGCTCACCATTTCATTTATAACCCCTACTCTTTTATTCTCCAGGGATAAAGTAAGAAAGAAGAAAAATGCAGCATGACTGATATTTAATCCATTTATTTTTTAATAAGCATTTTCTAGGCTAGTATTTTTGCTGACATTGACAGCAAAATGTGAGAGAGAAGCCTTAAGAATAAAGAGAGAGATAAATCACACACAGAGCCAACCTTAAAGAGCTGCATTTTTAAAGAAGAAGTGTTCAACAGGCATGTTTTTGGTATTCTTACTGAAATAACTTTCTAGCAAATCGAAGAAGCATGGATACATTGGCAAGACACAGACATTGTTTTGCCTACTTTATAGAGGGACTATAAGGATTACTACTGTTGATTCATATTCAGTAAGGTGTTCCCATGAAGAGGATTTAGGGGCAGAGAACATGGCAGGGAAATAGGGGATGCAAGCTGAAGCATGCAGGCTGAGTGAGATTGAGCTCAGAGAGGCTATTTCAGACCCTTGAGACACTGTCTTGCTACTAGGGCACACATCCTGTTGAATGCATGCTATCTGGCAAATTCTTTCTTCTCTTTTATGGTGTGACTTTTCAGAATCTTATATTTTTTAATCTGTTCTATGCTTTTCCTCCACTGCTCTTAGAACTGTTTATCCTGACTCCTTACATTAATTTTGTTACCACTGTTAAGAATTATTTTCTGGCACTAACTGTGTCTTTATGCCCTGGCACCAGAGAATTTGAGAGAAAGAGAGAAAGAATGGCAGCTAATGTGCTCTAATAAGCTCATTTGAAAAACTAGCATATCCATTAGTTTGAAAATGGTGAGCTGAAAACCTACTCTTTTTCTCAGTCTCCCGACTTCGAGGCTCAAAAGGAATGTTTTCAAAAGACTGTAATTTCATTTTTGACACAGTGGCAACTCTATAAAATTAATCATTTATTTTATAAATATCTGATGTAAATGTTTTTAGTTGATGGCTCTCTGCTATGATGAAGCTTTTCAACTAACCTTTTTTTCCCTCACTTTATGGGGTAGGGATCGCACCCACCAATTCAAGAGAAGATGTAATATGGATCCCAGAATATTTGTTCCAATTGCATGAAATCTAAAGGTGGGACTGCATCTAATTGCACAGAAATACTGCAGCGTGGTCCATCAGCATCGCCTCTCTCAACCACTGTAATGAGAGCAAATAGACGCCAAAAACGCATTGCTCATGTGGGTAATTTTCTCACATTATATACTGCTTCTAATATGTGTTGGTATGAAAGAACACTTATAAATGACATGAAAGGGAAGCACACCATGCTTTCATAAACTTATTCCTGGCTGGCAACAACCTTTCCCTCCCCCTTTTGACTGTTAGATATTTAGGTATGCCAAAATATTTATCAGTTTCTCCAGAAAACACTGTTCAATTTGGGAAGCCACATAAGCACCAGTACCCTCAACCTCTGAGCAATGCTGGCTCTAGCTTATCTGTGACTGTGGAACCATCGGAATGCCTCTCTTTAAAAACCAAGACAAATCCATGCTTGAAGACAGTGTTGTCAGAAAACGGAGGGCTGCTGTTGTGCTACTTGCCCCAGGCTGCTGGAGAAACATGCATACTTCTCTATTGTTTCCTTTCCAGAGAGGCATCATGTGTGGAATGATACTCATCATTAAGTAAAGAACTGCACAAAGCAATAGTTTTGCTCAGATTAGACCAATCTTTTGTTGCCCAATCTTATCTTAAAACCCGAAAGAAGTTCTAATTCAACTCCAAGAAGAAATATAGTCTAATAATTACAGAGACTGGGGGAAACAACAAAAATAGCAATACACTGATTAATGTCTACATTTGCTGTTATCCCGAACTGGTTTTACGTATGTATGTTTATATGTAGTCACTCACTCATTCATTCATTCATTCATTCAATGACTTATTCATTCACTTATGTGGATCATGGCAAGTCACATATATTACTGACTTGAGGACTGAAAAAGGAGCTTGGTTGGGGGGTACATGGGTGGCTCAGTCAGTCAAGCGTCCGGCTCTTGATTTTGGCTCAGGTCATGATTTCAGGGCCATGGGATCCAGTCCTGAATTAGGCTCTGAATTGGGGCTTGCTGCTGGCTCTATGAGGCCCAGACTTGTCCTTTTCAGCGGCCCCCTGTCTCCCCATTTCAAAAATGAGACAAGCAATTGCGAGATGTATGTGGCCCAACAAAACAAAGTGTATTTGCTCTTACTGCTTGTCTATCACTGATGACAAAGTATGTGCTTTCTGTTTTTCCTTAAGAGAAAACAAGTAAACATTGAAATGAATGGTTTTAAGTCTATTCAACGAGATTGCTGCCCTAAATTCCTCAAAAATTACATAAACGCTGCCACAAACAAATATTTCACAGCAGTTATTTAAACTGGGATGTGCCCCCTCTATATGTGGCTGTCCTACTGTGGAGATGAAGCTTTAGGATTATGGTTATAGGGGAGCTCTGAGCAAAAACAGAGAACTCCTCTAATGGATTTATAGTCTGGCCCTAAATTAAAAAAAAAAAGTTTATCTAAGGAATAAAAGTCCACAATTCTCCTCTGTAATTTTATCTTTACTTGGCATCTTTTCCCTAAGTTAGAAAAAATGGTACTTTAGGTCTCCACTGTGCATGAAATATGGCTTCATCCCTCCATCCCTCTCTTCCTCCCTTCCATTTTCGCATCTAGTCCAGAACTCTTTACAGAGCTCCTACTAGATGTTAAGAACATGACTAGAGTTTGGGATTTTGCTATGCAACGTGTGGTTCAGCCAGCAGCAGCACCCAGAGCCCCCGGGTCAGAACCTACACTGTAACAAGATGCTGGGTAGCTCACATGCACATTAGTGTTGGGGAAGACAGAGTGCCTCCCAGCTGAAGTGCACCAAGTCTCTCAGAGGAAACAGCCAGGGCTATAGCCACCCAAGTAGAGCTGCTAGACCCATCTTTTAAAAAGGTGCTGATTCCCCAGGTAGATGAAGCCCTAAGGGCACATAGTTTGGCAAGTGGAGGAGTTTTTTTGCAAATTAAAAGGTGTATCTGGGGGCGCCTGGGTGGCTCAGTGAGTTAAAGCTTCTGCCTTCAGCTCAGGTCATGATCTCAAGGTCCTGGGATCGAGCCCCATATCGGGTTCTCTGCTCGGCAGGGAGCCTAATCCCCACCCCCCCCCGCCCACTCTCTGCCTGTCTCTCTGCCTACTTGTGATCTCTCTGTCAAATAA
>PISX010000789.1:89738-134617 GCA_004024625.1 Mellivora capensis | reverse complement strand
TCTGGGAAGACCATATATTACCTAAAGACAACAGAGAACACCATAGGAATGGAGCCAAACTGCGCTATGATCAGGTCTGGTTTTCAGGATGATGACCCTGGTGAGCAAAGTAAGAAAACAAACAAACAAACAAAAAACAACAAAGCAGAGATATTTGAGGGAAGTCCCTAAAATTATCTAGGCAAGATGTAACGAGGCCCTGGAGAAGGTCAAGGTCACCAAGGAGCAAGGCTGGAAGACTCTCTATATCCATGAGCAGGTGGGGGCAGGAAGGGCCAGTGTCATGGTTTCTAAGTGAGGAAATGGCACAGATGATGTGTCAAGAATACAAGCAATGATCCCATCAGAGAAGGAGAATTCTTTCTGTTGGGAGTATCAGGCTGAATATGTCAAGCGGAAGCCTGGAAGAAAGATGGAAAGCCAGGAGCTAGTGCTGCTCCAGGTAGGAGGAGGAATATGAGCGGGCATGAGGGAGCTGGTCCATGAGGTCTGAGGTCTTTCAAAGGCATTTCACACACCACAAACCCACATCAGGAACCAACCATGCAGAACAATAGCGAAGGTGTTTAGCAGAGCTCCATTCTTCTCAAGCATTCAACCCTTATTCCTGCAGTCACAGCCACCAAATGGCATATTTGTGTAAAAGATCTGGGAGTTACCGAACTGCACGGAAAGAAAGTACAGAGGAAATAGCATCTGCTCTGCAGTCAGAAGACAGACTGGAGTTGGACTCTTGGACAGTTCACTTGCTAAATATGACGCTGGGGCAAATTATCTTACCTCTCCAAATCTTAGTTTCCCACCTATACAATGGGGGGGGGGGAGTCTAATGTTCTTATCTTTCTAGGGGTCAAAAAGAGGACGACTGCATTTCCTAGTGTCCTCAGAATTGTCTTTGTTGATACCTGTTGCCTCTGAGTAGTTATTAATAATGTTCCCTTTCATTCTAAGATGTGTCCAGTTCGAAAGAAAATTGTATGCTCACTTCTAGTGATTGAGACATTAAATGACACAATCTGGGATTTTAGTCATCATTCTCCTTCCTCCTATCTGCAGGAGAAAGAAGAAGGGAAATTCAGCAGGATCTTCATTACTGCGGCCTCACTTAAGGACACACCTGGAATACAAAAGCTATACACGCTCCTATTTCATGGACGCTTAGTGAAAGAATCACTTAGGAAAGTGCTTTACCCAGGGTAATTTAGGGAGGAAAATTTCACCTCCATTAGAAGAAAAGCACCATTCTTCATTTTTAGGTTACATGTTGAGAAAAGAAATTGAGGGTAATTTACAAAAATACTGCTGAAAAGTATCCAGCTCTCCAGCACATGTTCCCATGCTCCGATTTATCTTCTCCGCATAGAAATAGCCTAAAGTCAATGTCGATCGTGATTATTAATAAGTATAGTAAACCTAGATGTGCTGTGAAGGGTCTGTGTAGAATAACCTGGTTCATTGATTAAAACAACTTGGCAAATTCTAATTGTTGTAGTAAGTCTACTTGCATTTAAAACATGGTGAATGCCCTGATTTATGTATATTGAAAACAAAGCTAAAATATTAATGATTAATGTTGAAAATGTTGTGGAAATGCAGCAGTATCACTCTGAGTACCAAGAAAAATGATCTGGAAACATCATTGCTCAACAGATATATGGTATGTGCTATAGAAGATGGGCTGTTTATTCTTAGCTGCCACTCTCTAGCCATGAGATCCCAAGGGGACGTCTTTGGGCTTCAGTTTTCCTTGGCTATAATTTAAATGGTTTGGAAGGCTTTCTGTCTAACAATACTTCCATCACCCAAGTTCCATGACCACATGCTTCCTTAGTGTAGACACTCCTAAGATCTGATACATCTTCCAGGCTCCTGTGCATTTTAAAGGCATGCCAACACCATTGTTCTTCCACGCCCACCATTTCCTTGTGCTCACTGGGGGTGGGGGTGGGGCGCATACAGGCACCTTGCTGCTCTCTACCAGCCTCTGTGTGGGTCTAAGTTATCCTTGACATGCTCCCGTACAGCTCCACCCGAGTGACAAGAGGTTGCTAGGTAGACGGGGAACACACTGCAACATTCCGAATGCTCTCTGTTCCCTTTTCACCCCTCTCCTCTGTCCTTCAAAATGTAGCCTGTCTCCCTCTGAAATGATGCCAAATTTCTTCTAAAGCTACAAAAAATAGAACCCTTACGACTCAATCAATGATTCTGTTTTTGCTGCAATAACTTTCTTTAGGCAAATGATTTAAGCTAAAGCTCAAAGGTGATTTCCCCTTGGGAGAAGTCAGTTGGATCCCTTATACTGCTGACTGAGCTCTCAGGAGATCAATTCCAAAGAAGTGGATCATCTGATCTTCCCTTGCCAGTGCTGCCTTCAGGCTGTCATTCCCATGAGCAGCAGGAATATAGGTCCTCTGTGATCTCAGGCGATCCAACCAGGAAGTGAACTTGGCTTCAGGAGGAGCAGGGGACTAAAGAAATCAGGAAGAATCACCTCACTTGGCAGGCGCCAAGTGCCCAGAGATGGAACAATTCATCACAGCCAAGTACACTGACCATTACTTCAGCAATAAAGAAAAGCATGTGTCAACTAAGCTTCCTGCCCAGGCTGGCAGTTACAGGATTAATTCTGCCTATCCATCTTCCCTCTCTTTGATTAATATGAACTCTTGTTTAGTCCCTAGGAACAAACACACCAGAAGATTTAAATGTTGGATATAAAAAGTGACAAACTTATTTCAAGAACATATTTAAAAGCATGGTGCTTGTTCTGATCGAGAATACAGTATTTATAGCCTGACTGTCAGAGTGTGAACATTACAATTAGTACTCTGCCCTTGTCACATTTTTGTGAAGTCCTCTAGGATAATTAGTATGATTGCTTAAGGCTGTGGGAGTATAACCCTCCTCTTTTCAGTGCTGGAACTGTTGTTGTTGCTATTTGGGTCAAATATCTTACAAGTTCCCAGAAAGGTTTTTTTTTTTGTTTTTTTTGTTTTTTTTTTTCTTTTTTTCCCAAAAGAGTTCCAGGAGGCAAAGGGAGGAATCACCAGGGAGATGGTGGAGAAGAAAAGAGCACTGATGCACTTAGGCTGGGTCACTTTGGGATAGTTAATGAATTGAGGATTAAAAGCCTCCACTAGATGAGAAATGAGAAATTCTTGTACCATCAGCAAGGCGAGACAACTTGGAAAGAAGAGGAGTAGCGTCATTGAGCCTACCGTAACAGGACATTGACACGAGACTGTTCTGGGCTTCCCAAGGTTGCTTGTCTGGAGCAAGGATCCAGGACACTGCCCTTCCAAAGAGCAGCTCTGCCTTGAGTATCGTCATGCAACCTGACTGAGCTCAGTCCAAATGTTCTTTAGCACTAACGATCACAGGCACTCTTTGTTCTTAGATGTTCAAAATTCACAAACATACCTGGGCATAGACAAGAAGTAATCAGAGATAATGTTACAATAACCCAAGTAAGAAATGGATAATTGAGCCCTAAATTAAAAAAACATCAACAGATCAGCACAGAAGACTTTGTGGAAGTAAAAGATATTGCAGGAACAAAGTCAAAGGATAAATCACTGATTTATGAAATACAAGGAAAGAAAGATCATAAAGTATCAAATTCTAGCTCAGGTAGAATGATCAGAGCCTACGAGCTCAAGCAGGTTCCTAAGTAGGAAAGAATTTGGTTTTGTAATCCACGGGACTCTGGAGATATAAAATGTAAGGGAAAATGTTAGAAAATGGTAACATGGAAAAACACTTGATGGAAATTGGGACACTATGAAATTCATGCATTGCTCTTAAGTGACTTTTTTAGATCTAATATTGCAATTTAGAAATATAAACATATTGCCACCAAAACATTAACCTTGGGTATTTGCTCACAAAATGATTCTGTTATCTGTATTTATGTAAGTAAAGACATGGAAGGAAAAAGAAAGACCTAAAACCTTTCTTTCTGTTGTGGGGGACTAGGGAGCAGTGGGAGATGAGATCTGAACAACAACAACAAAAAATCCTCTCTGTAATCATTCACATTATAATCTTCCCTTGTGTAAGATTTATAAAAAGTCAAGAAAAGAAACAAAGTCACCTACAAGTCAACAAATCCTTATGTAATATTTGCTTAATTTTTCTTGCACATATATGTGTTTATACTTTTGCATAGTTGTGATCATATTCTACAACACACTATGCTGTTATCTTTGTTTGGGTTTTAGTGGGTCAGTTGCACATTCCAAAATGATAGCTACAGACCCCATTGAGAGATGATAGATCCGGGACTAACTGAGAGAGAACCGTTCCTACCTAGCATGGCATCTTCAGGAGTCAGCTAAGGACAGATGTTCCTGCAGGCAACAGACAGGAAGGGAAACAGGTACAAGGAAAGGGAGCAGAGGATCACGTCACTCAGCCTGGTGCTGCAGGATGATATCCTAAAGGACAGCTAGAAGGGAGCAAAATCTGAAGTGTAATTGCAGATATTCTGAAAACAGCAAGGGCAATTTAAAGGGCAAAGCTTTGTGCTTCAGGAGCACCACACAGAGAAGTTTTCAATGAATCTGTTTCTGACTAATTCATCTTTGCATTTATCAAACACTTGCACGGCTCTATGTGTTTAACACGATGCCTCTATAAAGTGGATGCTAAAATTATTGTTAGTATGCAGAGATGAGAAAGTATGACATGTTTTTACATTTCTAATCTCACTTAAGGTTTCTGGGTTTTGTTTTTTTTTTTAAGATTTTATTTATTTATTTGACAGAGACAGATCACAAGTAGGCAGAGAGGCAGGCAGAGAGATATAGAGGGAAGCAGGCTCCCTGCAGAGCAGAGAGCCCGATGCAGGACTCCATCCCAGGACCCTGAGATCATGAGCTGAGCCGAAGGCAGAGGCCTAATCTGCTGAGCCACCCAGGCGCCCAAGGTCTCCGGGGTCTTAAGAAGCCAGAAGAATAGCAATGTCCAATAGGCCTTCACAGTATTACTCATTTATTATACATGTTTCCCATGCCTTCTCTTCCAAAGCAGCAACCATCATAGGAAGAACTCAGTTCATAATTCTCCAGCTGGAAAACTCCCCAGGCTTCTGTTCTGCTGTCTTTATAAGCCAATATCAAGAACCACAACGAAAACATCAAAAGTAAGGTTGATAATAACTGCATTTGGGATAAATCATCATCTGAGGTTTTCAGACCTACAATGATGTTTTCTTAAGTCTGGCTCACACACATCATTTATAGCAACAATGAGGAATAGAATAGGAACAAAACAGAATCTCACAAATATGATGTAAATGATATAAAACCGTAGGGGTAGCATCATATTCCCACATTCAAAAATGATAATGAGGTTCTTGGGGTGGCAATGGCAAAAGGGGAATATGATTTCTGGAATGATGTATCTAATTCTTAGTGATTCCACTAATAGAATTTTTAATACTTTCATGCTTGTAATGGTATTTTTTTGGATGAAGCCATTTTTGTAGAAAATAGTTTATTTTTATGTACCTGTAAAAAAAAGCTTTACAGAAATGATTCCATTTTCTGGGAGCTCTGGTTGGTGAAACAGCTCCGGATCGGGATGGCGTGGTCTCGCCTGCAGGTCTATCACTCCTGCAACTCCTGGGATGCTTCAGACTGAAGATTAAAATGGAGAGACTGAGCCATATGCCAGACAAAGGTATCATGCAAGACATGGAGTGCCTACTTTGTGCCAAGTCAAGGAATAAAAGGGTATCCACGTTTCCTAACTGCTAGGTCTGTATTTTTTTTTTTCTTAAATTCTGGATTACTAGTAGAAAAAAGGATTTTGTTGAATGAATTAAAAATTTCTTTTAATAGCTCTATTTTGTTTCTGAGTTTAAACACATATTGTGACATTTATCGACTGAGAGATAATGAAGTACACAGACTTGTACTGAAAACCTATTCCTACAGAGATTGAAACCACTTGTATTTGACAAGAGCATAGTAAAAATCCAAGCTCTGACAAAAATATTTTGGACGTTATGAATGGTTTACACAAACACTAATATTTTGGAGATGATATATTATCAGAGAGACAATCTATGAATTCATCATGTGTTATCATCCCTGCTATGAATATTAGCTGATATTCTGTCTCATATTCTTTATAGAAAATTTCTCTCTTTCTCTTCTTCTCCCCTTGTCCCTCTCCCCCTCCTATATCATATATATATGTATATACATACACACACACACTTATTATATCACTTTTACAGCAGGACTAAAAAAATAGAATTCCAAATATAATAGATCTCTCACCCCAGCACAGATGTGCAAAACAAAAGAGTAATACTACTAGCTTAAAATGTGACTTCTAATTGCCTCTAAATATCACCTACAAATGAGGCCATAATAGTAATTTTCTGCATTATACTGCTAACCACTGAATTATTTAGCCAAAGGAAAAATGAAGTAAGGATGGCATGAAACAAAATACTGAAAAGAGGAAGAGTTGGACTCTGGCCAAAAAGATTGAAATGAGGACACCCTATATCCATGTCATTTTTCTTTCTGTGTCTTTTGTTTACTTAATCTCACTTTTCTGGTCTCTAATCAAGAACTCAATGGCAGCCTGTACAATTTACACACTGATTTATCAACTCCAAACAATGCCAACCCACGCCTCTCCAAATAAATAAAGTTGACTGAGTAGCAAAAATACTTCACGGTCATGAGACTCGGACTTTTACACTTACATTTTCCATAATTAAAAATGGTATTCTAGGGGCGCCTGGGTGGCTCAGTGGGTTAAAGCCTCTGCCTTCGGCTCGGGTCATGATCCCAGGGTCCTGGGATCGAGCCCCTCGTCAGACTCTCTGCTAGGTGGGAGCCTGCTTCCCTCTCTCTCTGCCTGCCTCTCTGCCTGCTTGTGATCTCTCTCTGCCAAATAAATAAATAAAATAAAATCTTTAAAAAAAAAAGAGTATTCCATACTGGAGCGGAGCTGGACAATCTACAGAGACTGCAATGTAGTGCAATGGTTCTCCAGGTGATAACCAGATCAGCAGCAGCACCTTGAATATTAGAAGTATAAATTCTCAGGCTCCATAGCAGGTTTAAGAACCTCTAGTGATGAGGTCTGAGAACTTGTATTTCTAACAAGATTCTAACTGAGACTAATGCAGCTAATTCAGGGACCACACTTAGAGAATCAATGAATTGAAACACAGACTCTGAAGCTAGGCTTAACCCCTCACCAGGTAAATAAACTTAGGAAGTTATTTATCTCGCTTTTCTCATAAGTAAATGGGGATGAGCTAGTGCATATCTCATGGAATTACTAGCATTAATTGAGTCGACCAGTTAAATTATGCCTGACATCTAGTAGGTACTGCAAATCTGTTAAAAAAAATAATAAAACATGTGAAATCAATTGCATCTGTTATATTTTACCCATACAGTCAACTCATTTTACCTGTTTATACTCTGCCAGCTTTCATTTCCAGATAGCAGAAAGAAATCAGTTTAATCCGGTGGTTCCAGTCCCCGCTGGACTATTAGCATCACCTGGTAAGCTTTCTAAAATTTATTGACTTATTTGATCTGGGCTGAAGGCTATGTATCAGAATACGTTAATTTCCCCAAGACATTCTAGTTTTCAGGCACGATTGGAAACATTGGAAACATTGTTGGAGACATTGGAATAAAATGGATTGGAGACATTGGAAAAAAATAGTATGGTTCTAGAATACAATGGTTATATTGGGTTCCTTTGTTAATCAACATACAGAACATTCTATCGAGGACAGCAAAGCTCTACTGTCATATACAGAGCTGTTTAAAAACAGGCTGATTACAGAAGATGCTCACGAACTTAGTAACATCTGGAACTTAGCGTATCTGAGGACTTAAGATAAAATAAAGCTTATCTATTCAGGGTTATAAAAGGTATCTTTTCAGACACTCCACTTTGGTGCGTACAGAATATTAAACACCTGTCTGATTGAAGAGGCAATCCTTCAATCTTGGCAGCACTAGTGAAAACAAAGTATAGCAGATTCTTGACATTTGAAGGTCTAACGTTATCAGTTTTTCATCCTGAAGGTCCACAGCTATGGGGATATGTACTTAACTGAAACACAGATTTGAAGAATGCATGCCTTGGGGCTGGAAGCTTGAATGGAGCCACCATGCCAGTGAGTGAAACTTGCCCACTGGGCAGCATACTTACCCACCGTCACACATCATGTTTCCACTGATAAAAATGTGGAGATTTTGTGTATGGGTAATAGGCAACATGTAAGAAATAAAATGTCAGGGGCGCCTGGATGGCTCAGTGGTTGAAGCCTCTGCCTTCAGCTCAGGTCATGATCTCAGGGTCCTTAGATCGAGCCCCGCATCGGGCTCTCTGCTTGGCGGGGAGCCTGCTTCCCCCTCTCTCTCTCTGCCTGCATCTTTGCCTACTTGTGATCTTTGTCTGCTAAATAAATAAATAAAATCTTTAAAAAAAAAAGAAATAAAATGTCACTGGAAGTTCACGAGTTAGCTATCAACAGCTATCCATAGCAAAATTTCAATACTTAACAAAAGCAGAAGACTCTCCAAAGAGTTCTACACACCCAAGCCTGGATATTTCTAAAGACCCTACAAATATTCCTTCTGAAGACACCAAGGATATACTGTACATGGAGTCTGAAGACCTCCTATGACACTACATATTTTACTTAGATTTAATTAATCCCCCAAATAGTTAAATGTAAAAAAGCAATGCTTCTTCCATTAATTAGAAAATAAGCTGAATGCATTTTACATCTAAGTTAAAAAAAAAAAAACTGCTTGTAAGTGTCCATCCACTATAAAGATTATCTTTCTATGCCTCAAGACAGATCTTATGAGAACTAAGCTTCACATACTCATTCATGTCAGCATAAAACCCTCCAGGCCAAATGAAAGCCACAGATTAAATTGTGGTTTACCTGGGCACTCTCTTGAGAAATGTTAGAACATATTTCTTATGAATTACAAAAGCTAAAGAAGCAGTAGTTCACTATTGAGAAATGTTCCCTCTCTGTGTGTTATTATGGGTAACGGTAGCAAGATGAAGCAGATCAGACAGAGATACATTTTTTTATTAATCCTAAATTTGGTATCCATTGCATTTAAAACACAAGGCTTTATGGTGGGCGTTTTGACCAAAGGTAAAATTGAGTCAAAATTTTGTCAGGAAACTAAATGGTGTTTAACTGAATTAAACTAAACAATGGTGACTAGATCAAACTCATGTTCACTAGAAGCCAAAGCTAGTATTCCAAGTCACGACAACAACAAGGTTTTGGGACATTTCTTCCAGAGAAATTCCTTAGAAGCAGGAAGGTTTGCTATTGATACTCACAGTCTCTCAATGTTTTTTATTAGGGCAACCCCATGTTTGGAATCTTTAGCTCCATTACTTAAAAGTCTTTTCTTTAGCAAATGATAACTGATGGTACTCTAAACAGTTGTGAACCTCTCATTCTCTATCCCATCTTCTTCTACTGCCCTAATACCTAATCTTTAGCCCACCTAACTCTTGAGAGCTTTGCAGTTTTCAAGTCATTTATGGGTCAAACAAGATGAGATAATGAATGAAACCTGCTTTCAACAGCATCTAACTCTGAGAAGAGCAAAATAATTGTTGGATTCTAACTTCTTTCTCAAATGTCCACCCCAGTATTCTCCAAATATTTATCTGTATGTTGTTTTACAAAGTATTATGTGCAAAAATTTGCTTTTGAAAAAAGCATAAAAGAATATTCTCTCTAGAGCAAGAAACTTTGTTCTTTAAAGAATAAAGCAAAGTAAAAGGCCTTTTTGAAAGAAATTCTACTCATATTCTACATTGATGAGAACAAAACTTGAAGTGATACTCGGAAATGAAGGAAAAAAAAATGCCTGTCTAACCTATTGGAAGGGGAAGTGAACCATGAGAGACTATGGACCCTGAAAAACAACCTGAGGGGTTTTGAAGGGGCGGGGGGTGGGAGGTTAGGGGAGCCTGGTGCTGGGTATCAAGGAGGGCACGTATTGCATGGAGCACTGGGTGTGGTGCAAAAACAATGAATACTGTTATGCTGAAAAGAAAAAAAAACAACAACAACTAGGTGTTTTGTATATGTGTAATGAAGGTTTTAGAGTTCTCCTTCCTGGAGCCAACTTCATAGGTATTAATTTCATTTTCTCTTCTTTTTACTTAAAACATTTTATTTGAGAGTTTGTACCAAGAATTGCCATTCTCATTGGTAGGGCCAGTGTTTTCAAAGCTTCTCTTCTTACTACTTTCAATAGTAGATCACCCCCTACTGGAAATGCTGTATATAATATGCTATGTCTGCTGTTCTGGCGAAAATTTAAAGAAAATCCATAACACTTAAAATGATGTTCATACCCCTACCCAAAAACTGAAGAGGGACTGTTTGTAAGCAAAACAGATTTCTCATTGTAGTGAGTCTGTATTTGCATAAAAGAATAAATTAGTTGATAGTTTTAAAGTCTCGGAGACTTGTATCCAAATCCAAGTAGTGCCTATTTCCATTAGAAATTTTCTTCATTTAATTTTCAAAGGATGGTATAACTATTAATGTAAGGTAGAGAATATAACTGTGGTAGATTACAATCTTTTGCTCTGCTTGAGGGCTAAGGCATAGTCAAATGAGTAATACCCATCCTTTAGGTTACTGGGGCCCATTTGTAGAGGAAAGAGTCCACAAAATATAAACAATATTTACTTACACTGAATGGATGCTCTATACCAGCACTATTCTGGGTGCTTGACAGATGTTATATTTACGTATAAACCTTCAAAAATATTTCTGGATATTAATGCTTTATTAACATCTCTGTTTAGGAATTCACTTTTGGTTAATAGTAAAGCATAAGAATGTCCTAATGGAAAGCACCTCCGTGTCAATGTGGTTATTCTTTCAAATGCTGTGAAATGTTTATCACAGCTACAGAACAATACCAATAAATTCAATCTCATTGTTGATCAAACTTCACAAGTACATTGCAGCTTCATATATAAATGACTGTGTTTTGACAATCCATTACAACTGAGATTGTTAGTTTTTTTTTTTCTATCATTCTATAGAATTTTGATTACAAGTATTATTCTTGAAAGAATAAAACTCCAATCTTAGGTAAATGGGAAATTACCACTTAAAACAAATTGGCCAATAGAAAAGTTATTTATTTGTATTAGGGTATGCTACATAGATTCTGCATTGCCCTAAAAAATGTGTAATATATAATAAATGCATTAATGTAAGTATAAATATAAAACACTAGCACAAGAGGATAACTTTAAAAAAGGATTCTCTGGAATTATTAATAGAAATTGCAATGTGAGCATGATTTTTTTTGCAGATACTTACAAACATATCACTAACAAATTTAAATATGTATGTCCCTGTATGTATTTTCATTAGGCAAAAAGTTTTTACACTTTAAAATTAAATATCCAACAACTTGATTGCATAAATTATAAAATTAGGCAGGAATATTAGTTCTTGCCCCACCTAATTTGCAAGGTTGTTTGGAACACCAAAATTAAAAAAAAAAAGTATGTGAAAATCCTTTCTGAAAATTTTTCATACATTATAAAGAATTATAAAATTGTCAAGTGTTGTTATGTCTGCAGTCAGATGAACTGTTTTGATAATCAAAGCACTTCTCATTATGAGATTATGAGTATTAAAGGAATCTTAAGGAAGACTTATGGAAGAGCGTGCCAAACAACCAAAACAGACATAACTCCTTGGCTCTTCTGCTTCCGGCAAAACAGAGTCCGTAAGAAGAGAGAACTAAGTAATCAGTTGATGTGGGTAATTGTGGGGAGAGGTGGAGAGGCTAGAGGCTGATATGCATACATGATACCAATCATTAGACCTACTTATAAAATGAACTTATTGATCAAATATCACTCAGTTCCCCACTGTATCTATTCCAGTCTAGTCTATGATTTCTGAGACCTGTTTCCTTCCAAGGTCTGTTGCATATATTGGCAAAACATATTTTGATGATACATATGTGACAGTCTAAGAGTGAAGTCAGGGCTGGTTAAGTGGACAGCACATTTGCAATAGTGGTATATGTATGTATAAAGCAGTAGGAAACCAACTTATTTGCAAATTTGTTTTCATAGCAGTATCATTTCCTTTATAGAGATATATAACACCCCTCTGTGGAATGCTTAGTTATTCAGGAAGAGGCACTCAGAGCAAGTCACCTTGATTTTTAAAATATATACTACTCGTTTTGCTGAGCTAGTGGGAATTCTCCATTACTATTATGAACATTAGCTATGGTAACATTCTAAAGAAGGTCAGAAGAAGTTACCCTTTATATAAGGCTTGGATGGTAAAACTGCAGTTCAGGTCACTTTTATCTGTTTTTACGGACGAAGAGAAAGAATTAAGGCTCTGATCCAAATAATACTAGTTATAAAAATAAAAACCATTTTTCTCTGAAAAAAAATCAACTAAAGCAACTTTTATCAATGTTATGCTATATAATACCTTTATTAACATGTTAATAACCTTAGTTACTCATATTTTAGTAATAAGATTTAGGCGGGGGGTGGGAGGTTGGGGGAGCCAGGTGGTGGGTATTGTGGAGGGCACGCATTGCATGGAGCACTGGGTGTAGTGTAAAACTATGAACTCTGTTACGCTGAAAAGAAATTAAAAAAAAAAAATATTGAAATGTACAAAGAAAAAAATTAAAATTCTACCCCATCCCACCACTAGAGCAAAAAAAAAAAAAAAAAAAGATTTAGGACCCTTCAATGGTAAACCCAGAAACAGATCCATATGGGCACAAAATGACAATAATTAATTAAATTTCATCCAATCTCAACTCTTCAAAGCATAATAAGAGCATAAACAAAAAAGGTCACTGAGATTAAAAAGCATATGTTACATAAAAACCACTTGGACTAAAATTATCAACCCTCCTTAGTAGTCATGTAGAGTGGATTGATTCTCTCTTACTGTAACTTTTCCAACCAGGCTATTTCCCAGGCTTTCATGCCTATGCAAGTAATAAATAGAGTAAGTGGTGCAGTTTGAGGTAGTTCTCATTACTCCCAGAACAGTGACAGCTGAGATTATAAATCTGTCTTTAGGGACAAACATAACTATATCAACGTGTCATACAAGTGTGAATATTTATAGTAGATGATCCCAAGTCATATCAAGAATAGGTTAAACTGTGTTTAATATCATCCTGCCAACAATCCCTTCTCATTCCCATGCCACTTTCATTTCCTTCATAAAACTTTTATTACCACCTGGGGTACCTGGGTGGTTCAGTGGGTTAAGCCTCTGCCTTCCGCCCAGGTTATGACCTCAGAGTCCTGGGATGGAGTCCCACATTGTGCTCTCTGCTCTGTGGAGAGCCCGCTTCTCCTCTCTTTGCCTGCCTCTCTGCCTACTTGTGATTTCTCTCTCTGTGTGTCAAATAAATAAATAAAATCTTTAAAAAAAAACAACAACTTTCTTACCACCTAATACCACCACTTGTTTATGGGTTTACTATCTGTATCCCTGCAATGGAATAGAAGTTGCCGGAAGGCAGAGAGACTCAATCTGTTTTACTCCCTGCTGTATCCCTAGAGCTTGGAACAGTGTCTGGAAAGTGTTCCAAGTAACTGGTTGGCCCATGGGGTGGGGATCTCCTCTGGTATTGCTGGAAGCAATGGGCCCTAAACACAAACTGAAGAATTTTGTGATAAGGTTGATTGTTTACACTATACAAAAGCACTAAAAATGGGTGACTTAATGAAAAAGGTTTAAGTGCATGACAGTTACAATACACTCCCTTAAGTCACTGCATAGCTAAGCACTGTCTCTTCATATGACTAACAGAAAAAAATTCCTAACAATTAATATGGCAGATTAAATGCATCATGTGGTACAGTAAAATAACATGATTGGTAGCTACTTTTCAACCTGAGACTCTTACTTTCATATTTAAAGCCTTTGGGTTTGAGAGGCTAAGTAAAAGTCTCAATCAGTGTGAAACATTTTCACATATTCACAATGAAAACTGTCTAAAACCAAAATTAAACCCCCAAAACTCCGCTCAATAAAAAGAAAAAAAAACAGTATCATAACTTTTGGGGAATGCTAGGGAACGACATTCAGACACATTCATAAATGGACATAAGTACCAATCACTGGGACTTTCAGAAGAGAAATCTTGAATTGCTACATACAAATCAAGGATAATTTGATTTCCACCTTTGTTTTAATCACCTTGTTTCATGTTTGATGTTTCCATAAGATAATCTCGAGATAATTCAATGCTCAGGACAATGGCATAAAGACACCTGGAAAATAAAGACTGAGGATGGTATTTTGTGAACTCTGACAGAATTTCCACCAGGCAGGAGGCTATAAGTGTACATATAATTTTTAAATATCTAGTTAGCAGTTACTGTAGAGGAACATGCGTAATATGACAGCATAACCACAACCTATTTTCAGAATGAAACAGTGCATATGATTAAAAGTTACATTTAATTCTATGCCACTTTTTTTCTGAAAATGTGTTATTTCACACAGGCCTCTCTTGATGTTGGAATAAATCAATCTGTCATCTTGGTGTATAGGTGGATTTGGACTGACTCTGAGAATTATAAACTATGCCGGTGTACAAATGTCAACACGAGGCATTAAATGAATGGCCAACTCCATGTACCCGCGGACCATTTCTACCGCAATGAACTATTCTGGTGGTGAGGCTGAATTATTTTGTCTAAACATGAGATATTTGAAATAAAACAGTACCTTGAAATTTCAGAATTTGTTTTCAAAAAATAATTTGAATAGAATTATTCTAATTTTTTTTTCATTTTAAAACTTTAAATTCAATTTAATTAACATACAGTGTATTATTAGTTTCAGAGGTAACTTAGTGATTCATCAGTTTCATGTAACACCCAGTGCTTATTATATCAAGTGGCCTTGTTAATGCCCATCATCCAGTTACCACATTCCCCTACCCTTTAGGTATTTATCAAAAGGATACAAGCATAGTTTGCCCCATTCGAAGGGGCACCTGCACCCCAATGTTTTTAGCAATTGCACAATTTAGCAATGTGCACAATAGCCAAAGTTTGGAAAGAGCACAGATGTCCAGGGACAGTTGAATGGATAAAGAAGATGTGGTACATACACACAATGGAGTATTACTCAGCCATCAAAAAGAATGAAATCGTGCCATTTACAATGACATGAATGGGACTAGAAAGTATTATGCTAAGCGAAATAAATTAGTCAGAGAAAGACAAATATATGATTTCACTCATGTGGAATTTAAGAAACAAAACATCAAATTATTTTTAAGAGAAGAGAGAAAAGAGAGTGAAAAAACAAACCCAAAACCAACAGTGGAAGGACGTGCACTGGCTTATATTACTGAAAGAGCTCACACTTTGTTTCCCTTAATTTCATATTCATTTTCCACTTCCAATTGATCACCACATTGTTGTCACTTAATCATCCCTGAGAACTCTTCCCTGCTCAAACAGCAAGAATAGTTTCTTACACCTGATGTTTCTCACTAAAACTCCCCCAACAACTGGGGGCATTTCACAGTTTGGGCTTCTCTTAGTTGTCTCACATTAGCACCATGATAGCATCCTGAAAAAGATATCCTGGAAAACCCAATGCTCAATCCCCGTGTCTTTGCTTAGGGTGCTATTCTCCTGCTGTTCTTCCTTCTCTCTGTTTACTTGACCACTCATGCTGGGAGACTCTGACTGCCTGCTGTGGCTTTTGGTATGAAATCTCTCCTGAAAAGAGGCTATCTCTTCCCATAGCCTGTAAGGTTCCAATTTTTCTTTTTGAGTTTCACTATGTCTCACTAACAAAGTACATTATCATGATGGAAGGTGGTATTTGAAAACACATTTAGTTAATTTGATCAAGAGTGCTAATTCATTCCCAAAGCCATGTATATATGTGTGAGAGAGCTCTTTAGTGAGAAAGGATTCCCATAAGAAAACACCACAATGGAGATGAACTGAAATATGTGTTTAATCAACAGCTTCAATTTTAATCTGTTGGCAAATATCATTGAAGCATTTTTTTATTAATTTCAATAATCAAGCTATCAGGCCTCTGCTGAGTTTTATGGGCTGGTGATATAAACAATAAAAGGTAAACCTCTAAAACAAAAATCAACTTAAAAAAAAAAGCCAGCCACTAAAGTTAAAAACATGCTTTCAATTTTTACTACAATACAGCAGATGCATTTGGTAAATTACGGAAAAGGAATGCTTAAATTTAAAGTCCATCAACACATATTTACTCTTTCCCTAGGGCAACCTGCTGCTTTTCAGGTATAAGCCATTTTTAAGATATAAAAGATTCCTGGCAACCTCATTATTAATGTATTATCACAGAGAAAATCATGTATCTTTACCAGCTCCAGAAATGTGTGTTGTGGTGTGTACAAAGCCAAGGATAGCCAGAATGAGGATAGTTATTATACAAAGACAGTAAAATGCAAATACAAAAAAACAAGGCTTGTCTGTGTGTATGTATGTAAGAAGCCAATTCCCTCAAGTAAACTTACGCATAACCTTAAGAATTCCATATTTGTAGTAATAGATGTTTATGTAGTTTTAAAATTCTTCACACAGGAACATTTCATTTTCAGATAGAAAACTTTTTACACATACACACACACATATATCTATGTTCTTCTTTCAACAGTGAGATTTTTCTCTCTTAACATAATGACTATACAAGGCTACACAATTTTCTAGGTCTGGAGTATGCTTGGCAAAAAGGTGGAACCTGAGTGGACTAAAACACAAAAAGAAGACTAATATAATAATAATAATGGTGTTACAGCACATAAAGGGAGGATTTACGTAAGTTTTATAGGACATACTTATTCTTCATACATTTATCTTACTTTCTGCTCTCAGTGTGGTACAATACCATAAAGCAAAATACTCCACAGGAGTAATCCTAATATAATCTTCATAACATATTAATTGTAGAATTCCCCAGATCCCTTCACCTCTGGATTGTGTACAACTCATCTCCTGCATAAGGAGGTTTGTCACACAACTTGCAAATGTGGCCAGAAGGCTAAACAAGACCACAGAGTATGCTGTTGCTAGAAATTTTCAACATTCTAGAAATGGCTCTGAAAGTGCATGGCTTGTTCCCAGTAGGAGTCTCTTAATTAGTCTCTGCCATATGTTCATCTGGCTAAATCCATAGTTGCATCTAGGCACAAGAAAGCTAAGCAGTCCTAATTTTCCAGGAGGGCGTGTGATTCATTTTTTGTTAGGCAAATAAATAACCCTTTTGTTGCCCTTCGTGTTACTTGGTAAACACTTTCATCTTCACATGAAACTCTTATATTCAAGTCATCTTACAGTCTTGGCTTAGAAACAAGCTGCTAGGAAAACACGTAGGTAAGAAGGCTCATACCAAAAGGGAGAAGAATAAATTTTTGAAGTAACATGAGCCAGAAGATTCCCAGTACCCCATTCCCATATTTCTTCTACATAACCAGGCCAATATGTAGGAGCTTAAATTCCCATGAAATCATATTTGTAACTTGTGCTTCAGCTTTAGTTCCAAGGATTAATCATGGTCAATAACATCATCTCATCCTATTAATCATGCTCTTACATCTAGCAGATAAAATATCAGGCATGTGCTTAAATACCAGCAAGGACACTAGCCTCTTAAAGACTGAAATCATCATCTTGTTCTTGCTCTAGACTATAAAGTAAACATGGTTACTTATAAAACATGGAAAAATATTATTGCTCACTAGTTGCAATTTGTTGTTCTTTTTTGGTAGAGGGACAGTGGTTAAAAAACAAAGAGACAATCTTTCTTAACAGTTAACTCCTGGTGAAGTTTTCACCTATACTGATTTATTAGAGGATTTCAAATGACGTGGTTTATAAAAAGTGAACATTTTACTGTTGTGTGATTAGATGATTAAAAAAAGTAATTTTGAAAGATTTAAAGTCAATATACTAATGATAAGATACAAGAAATATATACTGGAATTCAAACTTGTAATAGATACTGAGTTCAATTCTTTCTGTGTGTGTATGGATGGATGGATGTGTGTTTATTTTTGTTTCCAGCTTTACTGAGATATAACTTATGTATAACATTGTGTACCTTTAAGATGTACAATGTGATGATTTGATATACCTATATATGGCAAAATGATTCCCACAAGAAGCTTAGTTAACACCTCCATCACCTAAGTACCTGTATATAACTTTCAAGATCTTATTTTCAGCAAATTTCAAATATATACTATAGTGTCGTTAACTATAGTCATCATGCTGTACATTAGACCCCCAGAACTTATTCATATTATACCTGGAGGTTGGACCCTTTGACCGACATCTTGGCGGAAAAAATATCACTGACACCTTCCAAAAGAAAACACTTCTATGTAATAATACCACAAATGATGCTGTTTCTCTGAGTCTTTTTTTCAACATCTACTGCAAGCTGTAAAATACAAAAGCAAAATGATGCTTAGAAATATTCTGTTCCTTTAAAACTAGTGCAGAGGGAGCAACCAAGCTCAAGAAATCTCATTAAAAACCGAAGAATGACACAGAATTAATACAGTTTACCTTTCAGGCAATGGAAAATTTTATTTCCTTCCTAAATCAAAATACTGAAAGAAATCAGTTGTGATTTATTCTCCAATGTGAATTTTGTCATATAACAACTGAATTGTCTACCTATATGTGAATTTCTAAGTGTAACAACTCATTTGAGCTATCTTACTTGAGATCTTTACCCAGTATCTCCTTTAAGAATGATATAATAGGAATAATACTATGTAGACTTGATTGATATGGTCATGTCTTTTTGGTAATTCTTTTTTTCCAGGAAAAACTTTTGGGTTATACAGTGTTTCTCAGAAACTTGAAATAACTGCTGAATTGATGGTAATGATGAGTAATATATACCATATCATTCTATGGGCGAAGTGATAAAGTAGAAGATGGCGACTTATTGGGTCTGGCTGGAATTACTCTTTGACAACATTAAATTGACAAAACAAAGCCATGGATGAGCTTTTTACTGGTTTGCAGCAGTGTGATCACTACTGAGAAAATGGAAATATAAAAACTGTTCACTGAATGCCTGCTCTTCAGAGATACTTTACCTTTCAAACAATCACTAGCAGTCTTAGTTTTCAATTAAAGAGCACTTCAAGGACTGTTGAATACATTTAGATACAAAGACATAGTTTATACTCTGGGGCAACCCAATTGGAGTTGTTTTTTTTTTAATATTTTATTTATTTATTTGACACACAGAGAGAGATCACAAGTAGGCAGAGAGGCAGGCAGAGAGAGGGAGAAACAGGTTCCCTGCTGAGCAGAGAGCCCGATGCGGGGCTCAATCCCAGGACCCTGAGATCATGACCTGAGCCAAAGGCAGAGGCTTAATCCACTGAGCCACCTAGGTGCCCCCAATTAGAGTTCAGATCAGGTAAGTGAGACATTTATATTTTGAGGCAAAGTTGAGGTTAGCTTTTTCATTACTGAGATAGCTGATGTTTGATTACATCAATTAATCAACAAATTGCACCCTAAGATTTATTTAAAAGTGTAGAGATAGTAATTACAAATTTACAAAGTATCCATTTCCCAAATATTTACGACTGCATGTTATTTATCTTAAGCCTCAGTTTATTTTGCTCTAGCATTTATAATGAGATATCAACTTTATAGGTTAGTTGGAGGTTTAAATGATTTAATTCATGCAAAGCACTATTCCCTGTGTTTGGAGCAAAACAAGCACCAAATAACGGCAGCTGCTTTATCTAGCTATTATCTGTAAGGGACTTAAATGCGAGTCTTCTATTCAAGCTTCAGGTGGAATCCAGAGAAAAATCAGTAATTAACTTGCAATTAGACAATTTGATAATAAGGTACAAATAAGTATAAAACATACAAATCATTGGAACTCTAAATCTTCAAAAAGAGTATACTAAAAGGCTTTTTATCTGTCCTTCTATGAATATGCCCATCCCTTATCTTTGTGCTCATAAAAACATTCTCCCATCAATCCTTGATGTTTCCCCAAATACAGTGTGTAGTTTCTACATTTCTCCCTGCAAAACTTTGTCTACTTCTTGTGCTCATGTTTCAAATAAAGTGGAGAATAGATGGCAGATGCCCTGGACTTAATACAGGTGAGACATATCCCACTAGACTCTGCCCAGTCTGTGACTGAGCCTGATTTAGCCCGCACCAGAGATTCTGCTGTTTACCAGTCAGATCCAAAAATCTGGCAGAGATTTGCTTTAAGATATTGACACGTGACACAGCTTACATCATGATTTAGCCTGAGAATCTGTGCAAGGAGGATTCCCCTGGAAATGTTTCATCATTTGGCTCTGACCCAATTCCAGGTTTACAAATGCAATTTATAGCAGACATCTCCTCATGTAGGTATAAAAAAAATCAAAAGATGGAATGCTCAATGTCACTTTTACAGGTAATGACTTGCATATAAAGAGTAAGTTACATTCAAAATAGAATCATTGTCACATACTTATGTGTGAAACCAGTGTACTTATTCACTTTTAAAGGCAGAGAAATTCCTATTTTATTGTCATTGTTGAACCTTGTAATTTTGAGAATTACTTAAGACTTCACACAACCACTATATCCCTGGTAACTGTTGTAAAATGTGGTCTAGTGTTAGTTAAAATAAATATTACTACCAAAGGACACATCTATTTGCCTCTGTATTGTTACCAGCATGCCAAAGAAGGGATGGAGAAAAGGACAGCAGTGCCTTTCAGATAAATATTTTCTCAAGAAGACCTGTTCAAAAAGGAACATTGGAAATGCCAAAAGGAAAAAAAAAAGATTCAATTTAATTATTCCATTTTTATCATGTGGTAAAGAAACATTAGCAGAGAGTCTTCTAACCAATTTGTGGGAGGCAGAATTAAGGTTTATTTTAGATGTATACAGCTGCATGACTCACCAGGGGGCGTGTAAATAAATGTGTTGATTTATCAATATGTTATATCAATTACAGACAGTACTCTGCCCATAGTTACTCTTGAGATCTGCAGGCTTTGGAGAAAATTAATTTAAATCTGTCCAGGTGCACATTTAGGGCCGTGTGGCCAGGTAAAGTCAAACCCATACTGTAAAAATAAAGGCACTTTTTTGAAGGAGAAAATCTAATATTGTCAAAAAACTTCAAAGACACTAACGGATAGGTTCTGATAATAGAAAATGAAAAGTGAATGTCACTGCTTTTTGTTAATCAAAGTTAAAATACTGATCAAGAATCTGTTTCTAATTTTTACGGAACTCTATGGTCAGTAGACATGGTGCATACAGAGGTGAGTTCTTGCTTTCTGAATACTTAATAATGATTCCTGTGGTAAAAATCTTGTTTGATTTTTTTTTTCCTCCTGGTTTGCAAAAGTAGGGTTAAGGATTTGGGTTCAGATATCACTTGTCTTTTCCTTGCTTTCTCAACTCCCCCAGAATCACCTCTACCATGTGATACAGCTCCAGAAGGATTAGTATATACCAGTTGCTATGGTGAGTAATTTACTTAAATCATCTCACATAGTTTTCTCCAGCACCTTAAGGTACATATCATTGCTGTCCTCTTGTTCCCTCCACCCCTCCAGGTATGAAAACTTTGTCTTAGAGAAGTCTCCCAAGTTGTCCAAGGTCAGGAGGGAGACAGAAAGGGAGGTGGGAGTCTTTCTCCAAGTCTTGTCTGGCCCAACTGGCTAACTGGCTCTTCTGGGGAGCCTAATATTAGATATATTTAGTAGCTTGTGCCAGGGTTATTAAGAAGGGCCACTCAGAAAATGACAATATAGTTGGTCACAAGGGCCT
This sequence comes from Mellivora capensis, assembly GCA_004024625.1. Lineage (NCBI taxonomy): Eukaryota > Metazoa > Chordata > Mammalia > Carnivora > Mustelidae > Mellivora > Mellivora capensis. The sequence goes on along the minus strand of PISX010000789.1, from coordinate 112,717 downwards.
CTGAAGGGGCCACCCTATAAGCAGAGAAGATACACTGTCTGCTATACTATGATTCACATACTGTCTAGCCACCTACTATTCTTTGGATAACCAATAATTCCAAATTTCTTAGCAATCTGTAGCTAAGTTTCAAAGTTATTGAAGAAAACTTCTCTACTTTATATGTATGTGCATATGTGCCCAAATACCAGAACACCAGAAAACCAAAAGCAAACAAATAAAAACAAAAAACCCCACAGAACTCCAAAAAACTAGGCTCTTGAAAGGAGTACACTAAAATACTGTATAAATATAAAAATAATATAGACCACAAATTACAATAGGGAAAAGAGAAGTAGCAATAAGAATGTTGGCACAGCAATGATAAAAGAATGAAAATCATAACTTGTGGACAATTCAGAGTCTTAGTCAAGGCACTTCTTCCAAGCACTTCTCCCCATTAAGACCATCTGGCAATAACTAGCACCATACTTGGGATGAAGAGGCTGAATTCTGCTACAAATGAGAGATGTCACAACTGCTTGTAACTGGGGGTAGTGGTCATTCATTTAAAAAGACACTCAAGGGGTACCTGGGTGGCTAAGTCATTAAGCCTTCAGTTCAGGTCATGATCCCAGGGTACTGGGATAAAGCCCTGCATCTGGCTCCCTGCTCCGCAGGGAGCCTGCTTCTCCTTCTCTCACTCCCCCTGCTTGCGTTCCCTATCTTGCTGTGTCTCTCTCTGTCAAATAAATAAATAAAATCTTAAAAAAAAATAAAAAGACACTCAAAAAATAGCTGGCAAAGGTTTTACATTATAGGAAGAACAGTTGGTAGAAAAAAATCAATCAAAAATCTTTAACTTTCTATTTTCAGATACCTTTACATATATATAAGATACCTTATGGAAGGGGTGCAAAAACAGCAGAGACAATGCCCATATACCTTTTACTCAGCTTCCCCTCTGTTAGCATCTTATGTAACCATGGAAAACTTAGAAAAACTAGGAGCTTTGATACAATCCTATCAACTCAAGTATAGAACAGAACTGTTTCAGAGTTCTCCAGTTTTTCCAGTACTGTAATTTCTCTATTTCAGGATCTAATTCAGGATATCCTATTGCATTCAGTTATCATGCCTGATTGGTCACCTCAAGTCTGAACTGTTCCTCAAGATTCCTTGTCTTTCATGACCTTGAGACATTTGAAGGGTATGGTCAGTTTTTTTGTATAGTGTTCCTCAATTTAGCTTTCTCTGATGTTTCCTCATGATGAAATGGAGACTATGTATTATCTGGAGTGGTACCACATGGATGCACCTTTCTTCTTGTCCCATCAGGTTGTTCACTATGACCTAAATGATAATGATGTTAACTGTGGCTAGGATGGTGACTGCAGAGATGGTCCACCACAAAGCTACTGTTTTTCCACTTGTAATTATTAAGTATTTTGGAGGACATACTTTGAGACTATCCAAATCTCCCATTTTCACTTACACTTTTGCCTACGAATTTTAACACCCACTGGTGGATCTTGCCTGCAGCAATTGTGACTGTGGTATTCTAATGGAGATTTTTTATTTCTAATTTGATTATTTCCAATGTAGTCCTTCCTTCTATATTTATAAATGGAATTCTTCAGCAAGAAAGAGTTGTTGTTGAACCCCCTTATTTACTTATTCAATTATTAATTTATAACCATACAGGCTCATGGCTATTTACTGTTTTCTTTGGATTATAACATCATATTATATTAACATTTAGTTGCTCAAGTTCTTCCAGGTTGGTTCTTGGGCTGGTTGAATATTCCTCATCTCCCAGCCCCTGTTTTTAGCACATCACCTTGTAGCATCACAAGAAGCTCTATACTCATATTTTGCCTGTCCCAGCCCTGGAACCAATCAGTTCTCCAAGGACTCCTAGTTCTTCTTAATGCAGAATGGGATTTACTAAGAGAGATACAGGCATTAACTGCTCATTACTACTGGGGAATCATTGATTCTAGCCCCATCGGGAAGAGAGCTGGGAAATGTATGCATTTGTACTAACTCATGCTTACAAAAGCCTCTATATTTCTGTATCTGTTGTGTGTGTGTATTTTATGCATCCATACTGCTATTTTTGCCCACAATCCAGTACCACAAGGCCACTATAGCCTCACCATTCTTTTTCTGTAACTTCTTACTAGACCTTGGGAAACCTGGCCTTTATTATTTATTATCTATTTGCTTATTTGTTCAATTCTAGTGTACAAATAAATTAGTTCTAAAATTCCTAACTAATACCCCAATGAGAAACAAATTCACCAACTAGCTTCTAGGGTTTATACTTAGTTCTTTTGGTTTTTAGCTTATAGTAACCAAACAAAGCTCTGCTTTCCAAAGGTAGTCACGTCCCCTTCAAAGTGGTTATGTGGTTCATTTGTAATGTGGTTAGATTCATCTGTCACAGTCTGCATTCTATCTTTCCCCTCATCTTCAATTGATTTTTTAAAAATTACAGGTAAAATCTGCTTTTTGTAGCAAACAGTCTTTCAGATTTTGACTAATGCACAGAACTGAGTTTCTATCTCCACAGCTCATACCTAACAGTTTCTTTATTCTGCAAATTTCTCTGAACTACCTTTGTACAAATAACCCTTTCCCCCAAACCCTGACCAAAACAAACTTGTGCTTCAATTATCCTAGCATATGGTTTGGAATTAATTAGAATTAAATAGAGCATTTCAACCATGTTATAATAATAATGCAACTCAAAGTCAAAAGAGACAAAGCTTAATCTGTAAAGCTATAAGCTGCTGCTGTTCTAAACAACATTTATGCTGAGATTTGGCCTTTAATTGGATATAAATAGCTCAAAAAATTACACCATGGATTTTTTTGGTCATTGTTAATTTTTTTTCCTTTGATCGTGTGCATTTGGAATCTTCTAAGTAGTCTATAGTTCTGCATCACCGTTTACAGAGAAGGATGGAAATAACTGCTTGCTGTCTTATTCTTCCACATGGTACACAACCATGCTTCGGAAAGCAGTTGGGTATCTGCCAAAGATCACTAGAAAGTCTGCCACAGGTACTCCCACTAAGACACTCTCAAGAGAATGCTGACAGCAAATGGCTCCTGCACAGTGCGCTAGTGCATTTTTATGTAGAAGATATGATTTTGTTATTATTGTGGGTAATAGTGGATCATGGCGAGGTGAAAGGAAAAGCAAGTGGTTGGCAGTGTGTTCAGAAAAGGAAATAAAAGGGCTATGGGGTAATTTTTAATCAGCAAAAAAAAATTACAAACCACTTATAATTATCCTTATCATTATGTGATTATCATGATATGGCCTTTTTCTCAAAACAATTTCTTGAAGTGTGCTTCCTGGTGGTTACTACCCGTGGCTACAAAAATATACATGAAATAATGAACAACGAGTGAAATAGTAATGAAATAATGAATGGAAACAAACCTACCCTTTGAGAAGATCCTGCCTCCTTCAAGAAGAGGACGTAACGTCTGAAGCACAGATATTACAGTTGCTTGGGTAGCTGTTGGGATTCTGTGCAAACTACTGTCTCCCACTGAGTGTCCTTCATAAAATACGCCACAGAATACAAACCTATCAAGGCAGTTGTAATAATTAAGCAAGTTCGAGCATTTGCAGCATCTACTGCGTGTGCATCTTTTCTTAGGTGATAAGGAAATGTAATTATATGACAGTAGGCGTGTTTAATATTTACATCCAAACATATTTTTATTAAATAACCCTGATTCTAAGGAATTCCAGTGCAGGAATCAAGGAATTCAAATAAATTTAATAGTTCCTATGCTTCGAAAATGATGAGATACCATGTACTGATATGTCCACATTTTTCTCTGTGGTTGTTGTCTTATAGACTATGCAAATTCCGAGAAGACTGTCCCAGGCCTTTTCCAGGTTTATCTCTACAGGCCTTCCAACGATAGGAAGACAAAAACACTCCAAATTCCAATGAATAATAACTGTTCAGATCATAGTAAAGGCCAGTATATCAAGTGAAAGATGGTCAGAAAATATCTTGACACAATAAAAATGTCCACATGTTAGTTCTTTTAGGAATTAGAGTAACACTCCACCTTAGGAATAGTGATATTATAGTTCTTTTGAGTCTATAATTTTTTGTTTTAAGGGTAAAATTATTATATTAGTTTTAGTGTGCAACATAATAGAGAAGTGTATATACCACAAAATAATCACAATCATTTCGTTAACATCTATGACCATAAAACTGACTCCCCTCACCCATTCTGTCCATACTCCAACTCCTTTCCCTTCTGATAGCCATCTATCTTTTCTCTGTATCTCTCTTTTTTTATTGTTTTGTTATTCACCATACAGTACATTGTTAGTTTTTGATGTAGTGTTCCATGACCATTGTTTACGTATATCACCCAGTGCTCCATGCAATCCATGCCCTCCTTAATACCCATCACCAGGCTCACCCAACCCTCCCTTCTAAAACTCTCAGTTTGCTTCCTGGATCTCTAATTTTTGTTTTGTTTTTTAGATTCCACATATAAGTGATCATACAGTATTTGTTTTTCCTGACTTATTTCACTTAACATAATGGCCTTAAGATCCATGCATGTTGCAGCAAATGGCAAGAAATCCTTCTTTTATTATGATTGATTAGTATTTCACCGTGTGTGTGTATGTGTGTGTGTGTGTGCATATCACATCTTGAACCATTCATCTATCAATAGACACTGAGGCTGTTTCCATATCTTAGCCCCTGTAAATAATTTTGCAACAAACATAAGGGTGCATATATCATTTCAAGCTAGTGCTTTTGTTTTATTTGCATAAATACCTAAAAGTGGAATTGCTGAATCAGATGGTAGTTCTATTTTTAATTTTTTGAAGAACATAGATATTGTTTTCCAAAATGGCTGTACCAATTTACATTCCCACCCACACAGAGCACAAGAGTTCCCTTTTCTCCACATCCTTGCCAATGCTTGTTATTTCTTGTCTTTTTGATAATAGCTATTCTAACAGGTGTGAGACAATATCACATTGTGATTCTGATTTGCATTTTCCTGATAATTAGTGATGTTGAACATTTTCTCATGTGATTGTTGGCCATCTGTATGTCTTCTTTGGAAAAAATGTCTATTTAGATCCTCTGTCCATTTTAAAACTGGATTTATTTTCTTGCTATTGAGTTGAATTCTTTACATAGTTTGGGTATTATCACCTTATCAAATATATAATTTGCAAATATTTCTCCCACTCTTTGCCCTGCTGTGGGCAGGCTCTCTTCTTCCCCTTGGCCTTCACACCTGAGTTCTGGGGTCCCTTAGGACACCCGGTGCAGGGTGGGCTCTAAGCAGGCCCCTGCACTGCTCCACCCCTGCAGCACCAGGGCCCCTGATGTGGGGCCCAGGAACCCTAGGTGACACTGTGGGTGGTCACCAAGCCACCTACTGGGCTGTGCCCTCCTGCTGCGTCTCCTCGCCCTGTGCCCCCTGCTGGTGACCCCCTGCTGCTGACCCAGTCTCTATGACTCCCTTTCCATTGAACCCCTCCCGCTGACCCCCTCCCGCTGACCCCTCCCTAAACTTACAGTGTTGTATTTCAATTATGTGTCAGTAAAACTGGGGAAAAAAAAATGCAAAATGAAAAAGCAACAGCAGGTTGCTTTTTCATTTTGTTGATGACTTCCTTTGCTGTGCAGAGGCTTTTTAGTTTGATGTAGTCCTACTTGTTTATTTTTGCTATTGTTGTCTGTGCTTTTGGAGTCAGATCCAAAATTTCAATGCTAAGAATGATGTCAAGAAGCTTACTGCCTAAGTTTTCTGCTAGAAGTTTTTTGGTTACAGGTCTTATTTTCAATTCTTAAACCATTTTGACTTATGTGCAATAATGGTCTAGTTTCATTCTTTTGCATGTGGCTGTCCAGTTTCCCAACACCATTTATTGAAGAGGCTGTCTTTTCCCCATTCTGTGTTCTTGATTCCTTCATCATAAAGTAATTGACCATACAGGTATGGGCTTATTTCTGGGCTCTCTATTCTGTTCTATTGATATATGTGTCTGTTTTTATACCAAAACTGTACTGTTTTGATTACTATAGCTTTTAAGTATATCTTGAAATTGAGAAGCGTGGTTATCTCCAGCTTGTTCTTTTTTTCCTCAAGATTGTCTCTGCTGTTTAGGGTCTCTTATGGTTCCATATAAAAGTACTGACTGGGCAGTAGGGGCATAACAATATTAATTCTTCCAATCCATCAGCACAGAGTATCTTTTCATTTTTGTGTGTGTGTTTCATTAATTTCTTTCATCAATGTCTTACAGTTTTCAGTGTCTAGTCCTTTCACTTGCTTGGTTAAATTTATTCCTAAGTATTTTATTTCTTTTGTTACAATTGTAAATGGGACTATTTTCTTAATTTCTTTTTTTGATAGTTCAACATCAGTGTATGGAAATACAATAGACTTCTATATATTCATTTTGTATCCTACAACTTCTCTGGCTTTATTTATTAGCTCTAAAAGTTTTTTGGTGAAGTCTTTAGGGTTTTCTTGTATGTACTATCACATCATCTGCAAATAGTGACAGTTTTATTCTTCCTTCCTAATTTAGATGATTTTATTTCTTTTTCTTGCCTAATTGCTCTGGCTAGAACTTCCAGTACTATGTTGAACAAAAGTGGCAAGAGGGGGCATCCTTGTCTTCTGCCTGAACTTAGAGAAAATGTTTTCAGCTTTTCACCAAGAGTATGATATAAGTTGTGGACTTGTCATGTATGACCTTTAAGTATGCTGAGGTACATTCCCTCTCTACCCACTTTTTTCAGAGTTTTACTCTTAACTAAAACTGAATTTTGTCAAATGCCTTTTTTACATCTATTGAGATAATCATATGATTTTTATCCTTCATGCAGTATATCATGTTGATTGATTTATAGATGTTGAAAATCATCTTGCGTCCCTAAATATATATCCCACTTGATCAAAGTGAATGAACCTTAATGTATTACTGAATTTGGTTTACTGTATTTTGTTGAGGACTTTTGCAACTATGTAGATCAGGGATACTGAACTGTAATTTTCTTTTTTAATGGTGTCCCTGTCTGGGTTTTGTATCCACATAACACTGGCTTCACAAAAAGAGTTTGGGAGCACCCCTTCCTCTTCAAATTGTTAGAACAGTTTGAGAAGGAAAGGTATTAAAACGTCTTTGCATGTTTGGTAGAATTCACCAGTGAAGCCATCTGGTCCTGGACCTGTGTCTACTGGGAGGTTTTTAATTACTGATTTGATCTTCTTTCTAGTAATACATTCATATTTTCTTTTTTTTTATGATTGAGTCTTAGGAGATTATATTTTTTTAGGAATTTATCCATTTCTTCTGTTTTGTTCAGTATGTTGGTGTATAATTATTCACAGTAGTCTCTTAAGATCCTTTGTATTTCTATGGTATCAGCTTTAACTTCTCATCTTTCATTTCTATTTACTCATTGGATCTTTTTCCTCTCTTTTCTTGGTGAGTCCTAGCTAAAGTTTTGTCAATTTTGTTTTGTCTTTTCAGAGAAATAGCTGTTTTATTGATTTAATTTATTTATTGATTTTATTTATTTTTCATCTGATGTTTATTATTTTCTTCCTTCTACTAATGTTGAGCTTTATTTATTCTTCCTTTTCTAGTTTATCCAGGTATAATATGAGATTTTTCTTGTTTCTTGAGATATCCTGTATCACTATAAACTTCCCTCTTGAAACTGCTTACGCTGTATTCTATAGATTTTGGATTGTTGTGTTTCCATTTTCATTTGTCTCAAGTTATGTTTTAATTTCCTCTTTGATTTCTTCATTGACTCCCTGATTGTTCAACAGCATACTATTTAATTTCCACAAATTTGTGGTTTTTCTAGTTTTCCTCTTATAATTGATTTCTGGTTTTACGCCATTGTGGCCAGAGAAGATGGCTGATTTTAACCTTCCTAAATTTACTGAGTCTCGTTTTGTAGCCTAACATGTAATTTACCCTTGAGAATGTTCTAGATGCACCTGAGAAGAATGTGTATTTTGCTGCTTTGGGATGGAATGTGCTGTATATATTAAGTCCACCAGTATAATGTGTCATTAAGGGCAATGTTTCTTCACTGATTTTCTGTGTAGATGATCTACCCACTAATGAAAGCAAGGTATTAAAATCCCTTATTATTATTGTATCACTGTCAATCTCTCCCTTTAGGTCTATAAATATTTATAAATATTTAATATTTGTTAATATAAATATTTATAAATGTTGTATCTTTTTTTTTTGAAAGATATTTACTTATTTGACAGAGAGGGAGAGAGATCACAACTAGGCAGAGGGGCAGGCAGAGAGAGAGAGAGAAGTAGGTCCCCACTGAGCAGAGAGCCCGATGCAGGGCTCGATCCCAGGACACTGAGATCATGACCCGAGCCGAAGGTAGAGGCTTACCCCACTGAGCCACCCAGGTGCCCCAATGTTGTATCTTCTTATAGACTTAGAGAATTAACTCCTTTATCATTATGTAATGTCCTTTTTGGTCTTTATTATAGTCTTTGTTTTGAAGTCTAACTTGTCTGATATAAATATAGCTATACCAGCTTTCTTTTCATTTTCATTTGTTTGGAATATCTTCTTCCACAAATTTTCAGTCTCTGTGCCCTTAGCTCTGAAGTGAGCATCTTGTAGGCAATATATGGATGTCTTGTGGTTTTTTTTTAAATTTATTTATTTATTTGACAGAGAGAGAGATCACAAGGCAGAGAGGCAGGCAGAGAGAGAGGGGGAAGCAGGCTCCCTGCTGAGAGAGAACCCGATGTGGGGCTCGATCCCAGGACGCTGGGATCATGACCTGAGCTGAAGGCAGAGGCTTTAACCCACTGAGCCACCCAGGTGCCCCTGGATGTCTTGTTTTTTTTCCACTTAGCCACCTTAAGTGTTTTGGAGAATTTAGTCCATTTACATATAAAGTAATTATTTATAGGTATTTATTTATCGCCATTTTGCTCATTGTTTTCTGGCTGTAGCTGTAGTTACTCTCTGTTCCTTTCTTCTCCTATTGCTCTCTTCCTTTGTGGTTTGGTGACTTTTTTTAGTGTTATGTTTAGATTTTTTTTCTCATTACGTTTGTATATCTCCTATAAATATTTGTTTTACGGTTACCATGAGGTTCACATATAACATCCTATATGGAAAAAACAGCCTATTTTAAGTTAATAAGAGCTTCAGTTTGAATGCATTATGAAATTTTACACTCTGTTCCCTCCATATTGTTTTTGATGTCCTATCCACATCTTTTTACTTTTTGTATATCTTAACTGGTTATTGTAATTACAGTTAATTTTACTACCTTTGATTTAACTTTCATGTTAGCTTCATAAGTAGTTATTCTACTACTTCTACATTTAACTTTATCAGTGAGATTTTCATTTCCATATATTTTCTTATTATTCATTAGTGCCTTCCCTTTTCAGCTTAATGAATTCCTTTTCACACTTGTTGTAAGGCCAGGTTAGTGGTGATGAATTCCTTTAGCTTTTGCTTCTCTGGAAAACTCTTTCTCCTTCAGTTACGAATGACAACCTTGTTGAATTGAGTATTCTTGGTTAGAAGTTTTTCCTTTAAGCACTTATAATATTTCATGCCACTCCCCTTGAGCCTGCAAGGTTTTGGCTGATAGCTCATGGGCATACCCTTGAATGCAAAAAGTTATTTTTCTTGAGCTTCTTCTAAGATTCTGTCTTCATCTTTAACTTTCCTTTAAAATTTTTTTTAAAGATTTTATTTATTTATTTGACAGAGAGAGTTCACAAGTAGGCAGAGAAGCAGGCAGAGAGAGAGGAGGAAGCAGGCTCCCTGCTGAGCAGAGAGCCCGATGAGGGGCTCGATCCCAGGACCCTGGGATCATGACCTGAGCCGAAGGCAGAGGCTTTAACCCACTGAGCCACCCTGGCGCCCCCATCTTTAACTTTTGACCTTTTAATTTTAATGTGTCTTAGTGTGGATTTCTTTGAGTTCATCCTATATGGAACTCTTGTGGCTTCCTCGACTTGGATGTTTGTGTCCTCCAGGTTAGAGAAGTTTCCAGCCATTGTTTCTTCGAGTAGGTTTTCTGCCCCTTTCTCTCTCTTTTCTCCTTTTGGGACCCCAATAATGCGAATGTTATTTTGCTTGATGGTGTTCCATAGGCCCCTTATCATTGATTTTTAAAATTCTTCTTTTTTTTTCTTTTTGCTGGTCTGTTTGGATGGGTTCCACTGCCCTCTCTTCCAGGTTACTTATCCGTTCTGTTCCATCTAGCCTGATGTTGAACCCCTCTGGTGTCTTTTTCAGTTCAGATATTGTATTCTTCACCTCTGTGACTTGTCTTTAGTACTCTGTTATATTTTTTATTACTTTGTTGACGTTTTCACTGTGTTCATCCATTTTGCTTCCCAAGTTCAGTGAACATCTTTATGACCATTACTGTGAACTCTTTATCAGGTAGATTACTCATATGTGTTTCATTAAGGTCTTTCTCTGAGATTTTCTTGTACTTTTATTTGGAACATATTCCCATGTCCTCATTTTGCTCAACTCTCTATTCATTTCTGTGTATTAAAACAGCTACCTTTCCCAGTCTTGAAGGAGTGGCCTATGCAGGAAACAAGCCTCATTGTCCAACCTTGCCCTAGCTCTTAGTTGTCTCTTGAACCTATGTGATTGTCTAAGCAGCCTGATACAGAGGTCCCCATTGTTGAGGACGTGACTATGCTTGTCAGTATCCTAAAGGGAGAATCTCAGTCAGCACATAGTTTCAGGTTGATTGGGAGCCAGATCCTCAAGCAACAGCTTTTAAAGCACAACAATACATATGCCCTATGGGGCTGCAATTGCAAATCTTGCTGAACTCCAGACCAGAATATCTGGAGGTGTTCACTGTTTGATTTTTGCAAAAAAAATATGCTTTAGATGAATGTATACACTCCTTTCTGGGAATTAGCAGCAAGCTGTGGTAACGCAAAGGGAGGGCTTAAAGATGGTATTTCCCTGCCTATGTTCCCTGAGAGCTCTTCTTTAACCTCTAGACGTGTGGCAAACCTGAAGCCTGTCCCTCAGATTTGAAGTGTTAGCCCATGAAGGTACATCAGCTCTTTTTCACAGGCAGACTGGTGGTGTATTTGAGTCTGCTCTCTGTGTGGTGCCCTAGCTGTGGTAGCCTGCCCAGAAAAGTCTTTCTGATTGTTACAGTCCTGTGGGGCTCAGAAACACAAGCCTCTCTGGCCACAGGTGCCAGATGATCAAGGGCATGCCTGTGTGAATTGTGTTTGCCTGATGGCTTGAGTGAAGCTGTGGGACAGTTGTTGGGGCAGGGTATAACTGTGACTTTCGTGATGCAAGAGAAAAGCACTGGGGGAAGGATACATCCACAGCTATTAGGAGGCCAGGAAAGCACACTGGGAGTAAGCACACTGTGATTTTCAAGAGTCCAGAAATGAACACTGGGGACAGAGCATGCCTATGGCTGTAATGAGACCATGTCCGTACACAACTGCCTACACTGGCAAGATAGAGGGAGAGTGCATAAATGGCACTCACCAGTGCCCCCACACCCCCCAAAAGTCCAAATCCATCCCTACCCCTTCAGCAGACACTGTAAGATTAGCAGATGACTATCCTTCACATATTATATACAGTTATCTCTTTGACTGATGCCTTCGTGCTGGGTCCCAGTATGAGTGAGTCTGCATGTGAGCTCCTCCAAAGGAGTATCTTTCATCCCCACAGGCTCCCAGGGTCCTCTGGACATAAGCCCTGTTAGTTTCCAAAGCCAGATGTTTACAGGCTTACTTTTACAGTGAACAAAGATCTAAGTATTTTTTACAGAGAGGAACAAACTAAACTACAGCATGGTACAGTTCCCACCTTAAGACTACACTGCACAACGGCCACGCTCACCAAACTGTGGAAAGAGCCAAGATGCCCTTCAACGGACGAATGGATAAAAAAGATATGGTCCATATACACCATCAGAAAGGATGAATACCCAACTTTTGTATCAATATGGATGGGACTGGAAGAGATTATGCTGAGTCAAACAGAGAGAGTCAATTATCATATGGTTTCACTTACTTGCAGAGCCTAAGGAATAACATGGAGGACACTGGGAGATGGAGAGGAGAGGTGAGTTGGGGAAAATCAGAGGGGGAGAGGAACCATGAGAGACTGTGGACTCTGAGAAACAAACTGAGGGTTTTGGAGGGGAGGGGGGTGGGGGGTGGGCGAGCCTGGTGGTGGGTATTAAGGAGGGCATGCACAAACTACCTTCTTCTCTACTGTGTGATACAATATAGCAGGATGGAAAGAAAACACTGGGATACAATGTTTTGAACATTTCAAAGATTAGAGGTTCCTCTGCCTCCCTGAGGTGTCTGGAGCAGGGGAGCCCAGCCGCACCGGGGCTGGGTGAGGATCCAAAGCGCTGAGGGGCTTTCCCACCAGTCAGCCACAAACCTCACTCAAAGTGGCAGGAGCAGAAAGGGAGCAAGTGAGGGGTCCCAGATTTTTACTGACTGGGTTTATGAGAATGAATGAGACCCTTCCCTCTCAGGGGATTCCCAAGTATAGTGCAGGTGACCTGACATGGACAGGAGTCAGCAAGATACAGATTGTCACTATTGGGATCCCATGTACAACCTGGGCTAGTTAAACTTATAAATTCTGGGACCTGGAAATATCAATTAACTTAGAAAAGAGGGCAATAAAGTAAGAATTTGAAAGATTTCCCTTTCTTCAACTGCAATTTAGAAGTAATATTTTAACAAATATAATACATTATTAAAGAGAACAATCATTTATTTCATGTCTCCTGTTTCAGGTACTGTTATTAACATATGACGTTCCTATGAACTTTATGAAGTATATCAGCTTATCTTACAGATAAAGAATGTGGAAATTAAAGAACTGAAATATTTTTTCATCAGTTCATGTTATCCTAAGTTACAGGAAAGACCTAGAAGGATCTTCAAAAGATCATTTGGCCTATTCCCACCATTAGAGCTGTTTTGCAAATAAGGCAATGGGTGCTTACAACTTTCCTTTTTTTGTTGTTGTTGTTATTTCAAGATTAATTCTTTTACCAAGTAGGAATTCAACCTCATGTGTTTACATCCAGAATCACAAAGGTACAACTGAAAACAAAATACTGCAAAAAATTTCCAGCTTTCTGACAAAAATAAAGAGATTCTCACTTTAGCAAATCAGGGACACTTGGGATAATTACACACTAAAAGGACTGAATCATGGTCCTGATAAGAGGAAAGAAAAAGCCTACATAATTAAACAGAACAAAAGCAAAGAATTTTTTTTTTTTAAAGTTCAGAAACAGCAGACCTTGTGCTTTTGGCAATGGTCCCAGTTCATTTCTGCTAAACAGGAATCACAAATACTTCATAAATAGAACATCCCAAATGGAAAAGAACAACAACAAAAAAAAAAAAAAAAAAAAAAAAAAAAAAAAAAAAAAAGAAAAAAAAAACAGGTCTGAAAGGGAAGAAAGCACCTGCATGCATGTCAGACAGTTTCTAGAAGGCTACACTAACAACATGCTTCCACCTGTGAATTCACTCACGTGCTTCACAGGCCAAAGCAAAGCCAGTCTCCCTTTAACCTCAAACAAAAACTTTAAAGTTTCCATTTGGGAAGCATCAGTCTGAGATGAGGCATGTTTTCATTCACCTTCTCTCCTACTGGTGATCCCACATTGGAGGAGCATGGCACTCGTAAGTGGAAACAATGCCATATCTGTGTACCCTGCATAAATAAATCTTGCTTATTCAAATCCAGGGGCAGTGAATGCAAGCACTGGGCAGAGAGATGGGTGGAGAATGCAATGTGATACATGTTGTTCAGAGTTTGGAGGATGCAGGGATTGCTACAAGCACGCAGTTGAATTTGCTTAAATGCTCAACAGACCTGCTAGAGCCTGCAGGTTGAAGAGATAGTATTAATGGTGAGAGACCAGAGGTGGCCCTTGAGGAAGTGATCCAACCTTGCATTTTCCTGAAAGTGACTCTGGACAAGTGAATGGGAGAAGTCGCCAGATGGGAAGCACTGGCAGCCAGCTGTCAGGGGAGTTAGATGTACGGGGATGACTGAAGGGGCTTCGCCATGGCAGGGACTTGGAAGACCCTAATAAGGGGTTCCTGGAGAAACCCACAAAAGCACCACAGAAAAAAAAATTGCACTTGGATATCCAACTGTCTCAGAGGGCACTGACACCATACCTTATCTACTCTCTTCCTCTCCTCTGCCCCCTCACCTAACTCAAAAAATCACAGGCAGGCTGGTGAGTATAAGAGGAAGCAAAAGAAACGAAGAAGTTAAGGGAAGCCAGAACAGGGCATGACAGGAACTTGCAAGCTAGTAAGAGACTGAAACTTTGACATTAAGCCGGTAAGGACCTCTTACTGCCTGAGAAACAAAACCACTCCTTCATGCCTGGAGTCAGTGCACAGGCAGTGGGAACAGTAAGGGATTTTAGCTGGGAGCCTGCAGGAAAGATGGTGGCATGAAAGAATAAAGATGCGTGTCCCCTACTGCGTTCAGCTAGTTCAATAAATCACTTACAACTGTATTTTCACATGGAAGTGTAAATATTAGATGAACAATCTTGTTAGTCCATGGTTGTTATCTGGACACATGCTAACAATAATAAGCTTCCATTTCCTTTATCATCAGGACTTTGTGGCTGCCAATTTACAGAGCTCTGTATTTCCTTTTCTGATCTGCTTACACATATCCACACAGAGAGAAATGTATAGGATTATACCCGCACAAATAACAGGAATCCAGTTCTTGAAAAATAGATGAGAAGAAATCAAACAGAACAGTCAAGTCAGGTAATGCCTGTTCCTCTAACATCAATTCCACAAATATCCTTCAACCGATACTCAGGTCTCCACAGTCACAAGCAGATCAGAGATACTGGAAAGTCAAGGTTATGCACCTGAACACAATTTGTACCATCTGCACACTGAAACTATCAATAAGCAAAATTCCAATACACATTGGAAGGCAGTATTTTTTCTTTTGGTCACTGGATGTTTAATCTATTAAAAAATGAATTCTCTGTTGTTGAATAAAATAATGCCATATCATCCAAGACAAAAAAAAATGCTCTGAGTTAAAAATCATCATAATTATACAAATTTTCTGACATGAAGCAGACTCATTTTAACTTGTCTGTGAAATTTTCAAGGCTGCCTTACATGCCACATACCCACATCACTATTTGATTAAAAATATGTGTTACATTTTCCTTGTCCTGATATAGGAATTTCCCACTTGTTAAAGAGGGTAAGTTTTCAGCAATTTCAGGTGTCTGAAACACAATCATAAGCCCAGAATTGGAGAAAGGATCTCTTGCAGGGTATCACAGAGCTAAAATAAACTGTGTTCAGGAGACTATAAAAATCTTTGGACTATTAAAAACTTCAGTTGTCACTAAATTATATTAACTAGCTTAACACAAGTGGTTTTTCTGGTTAGATCAAAGGGAAGAGAGGCAGATATGAGGGGTGGGCAGTAAGGCTATTTGATTAATACAAATGCATTTTTCATATTCAGAGAAACAAAAACACTTGAACACAATTTCCAAATGGAAAAAGAAAAATGTATAAAGAAGAGCCTGGGTGGCTCAGTGGGTTAAAGCCTCTGCCTTCGGCTCAGGTCATGATCTCAGGGTCCTGAGCTCTCTGCTCAGCGGGGAGCCTGCTTCCTCCTCTCTCTCTGCCTGCCTCTCTGCCTACTTGTGATCTCTGTCTGTCAAATAAATAAATAAAATCTTAAAAAAAAAAAAGAAATGCTGATAAGGAAGATGTGGTCCATATACACTATGCAGTATTATGCCTCCATCAGAAAGGATGAATACCCAACTTTTGTAGCAACATGAACGGGACTGGAAGAGATTATGCTGAGTGAAATAAGTCAAACAGAGAGAGTCAATTATCATATGGTTTCACTTACTTGAGGAGCATAACAAATAACACAGAGGACTTGGGGAGATGGAGAGGAGAAGGGAGTTGAGGGAAATTGGAGGGGGAGATGAACCATGAGAGACTATGGATTCTGAAAAACAACCCAAGGGTTTTGAAGGGGCAGGGGTGGGAGGTTGGGGGAGCCAGGTGGTGGGTATTATGGAGGGCACATATTGCATGGAGCACTGGGTGTGGTACAAAAACAATGAATTCTGTTACGCTGAAAAGAAATTTTTTAAAAATGTGAAAAAAAAGAAATGCTGATAAAAATGCCAAAAAATATGCATGTCCTAATGGCATCTAAGGCATTTTAGTACAGAAAAAATTGAAAACAAGAAAAATATTTTTCCTGATAATGATCTTTGTTCATCATAAAAATGTTTGCTGGTATTCACAAAAATGTGTTTCAAGAATTCATACAATTATAAATGCATTCTAGAAAGAGATATTAGAGAAAACTTACTAAAATAAAAAAGGACACTTTGAAGGAAGTAATACCAAAACATTCATTTATATTCATCACCTAATTCCTTAATAATGCCAGAAAAATTACATGTTACTACATGTCATGATCCAAAACAATATTATTATTTTTTCTCACCATATTTATAGCTAAGTGATAATATCTGTTTATAACATGGAATTGGTAACTTTAGGGCAGGAGAAATGAGTTTCAAGAAAAGAGAAAGATAGGATATATTTTCCTATGCATACATTTCCATAAAATGCTAACAGAAACAGAGACACATTTTAAAAATAATAGAACAGGATCCAGTGAAAAAAAAGATGACTTGCTAGCCCAGTATTTGCTTGTTCTCACATAAGTACATACGTAGGAAGATGAGGAATAGAGAAATGAATTATCTTTACTGATGATCAAAGGTACAACTCCCATCTACAAAATAAAATAACTCGAAGGAACAAGGTAGTGCTCTTGAATAAACTAATCATTTGTTATATTATGAAAGAGAGACATAAATATTCAGGTCTTGGGTGAGTTATGTTTCCACACTGCCTTCAGTGAGAATTTGCAACACTGAAAATAACTGAAGCTCCTTATTTGTCACCTTTGTTTCTATGATGAGTACAATTCCTTCTTTAAAGACAAAGGTTCTCAAAGATCAGCGATTGCCCAGAGCTGGAGTGCTGAATGAACAGACAGAACACAAGTGGGTTACTTTAGGGCAGTACAATACTATCGTGATGGATATATGTCATTATAATTTATCTAAACCCACAGCATACACAACATGGAGAGTGAACTGTAACGGAAACTCTCGACTTTGAGTAATTACAGTGTCAATGTAAACCCATCAATTTTAACAGAAGTGCCACTCTGTGGAGGATGTGGATGGGGGAGGCTGTGCTGATGGAGGGGCAGAGGATATAGGACAAGTCTCTCTACCTTCATCTCAATTTTGCTGTGCACCTAAAACTTCTCTCAAAAAATAAAGTCTTAAAAAGTTGTCCAGGGGCGCCTAGGTGGCTCAGTGGGTTAAAGCCTCTGCCTTCGGCTCAGGTCATCTCATGGTCCTGGGATCGAGCCCCACATCGGGCTCTCTGCTCAGCAGGGAGCCTGCTTCTCCCTCTCTCTCTGCCTGCCTCTCTGCTTACTTGTGATCTCTCTCTGTCAAATAAATAAGTAAAATCTTAAAAAAATAAAAAAGTTGTCCAGTATCTCAGAAGAAGTACTATAACCCAAGTCTATGAGAGTAATTAAATATACCTCACTTCTATAAGTGAAAAACTGTTTATCATGTTTGTTGAAGGTTTTGTTTTATTTTTAAGGAGGGGTGGGGCAGAGGGAGAGGGAGAGAGAATCTTAAGCAGGTTTCACGCCTACCACTGAGCCTGACACGGGACTAGATCTCAGGATCCTGAGATTATAATGTGAGCCAAAATCAAGAGTCCAATGTTTAACCGATTGAGCCCCACAGGAGCCCCTGTTGAAGAATTTTTATAAGCTAGCCCCAAACATGAAAACATCTGTTCTCACTCTTGCTCAACCCCTACTCAACCATCCATGATTTGAGGGAATAAAACACAATGTGCTCAATAGAGAAACAAACATTTTTTTGTTTCTCAATAGAGAAACAAACAAGGATTTTGGTGAGATTCTTAAGCTTAGAGACTAGCACTAATAAGATTTATTTATAAGCTTTCAAAACAGTAGAGGAGGAGAGATTCCTTTTACAGCATTCAGTACCAAAGATAAAGCACTATAAGAAAATGTTTTATTAGATCAAACATATGATTTGAAATAAACTCCACTGTGATTTGGATCTATCTCTGAATAATACATACTAGCAAATGCTTCTCAAATTTGCCATATCCCAAATCCCTTGTATTGATTTTTCTACAGAGAATGCATATTTTTAGAAATGTAATTAATCATACTGTAGTGATCAATAACTTGTTATTAAAAAAAATCAAAGCTCTTTTCCACATAAAAGTAAAAATTCAGCAATCTACTCTAAATGCCATTTCTGCTGGCCTTTTGAAAAGTGACCATCATCATCTTAACTCCATGAACTTCCAACAGAGATGACTAAGGCTACCAATTGGGTTTCCATTAGCCTGGACTCAGGTGAGAAATACAATTTTCCATATCTGAGAATGTGCACCACCAGTCTGTGGGCATTTCTAGGAGAAAAATGAGGTTCCATGTAGAATGTCTGCAGGATTTACTTTTGATTAAACACACACATAAGTAGAGAGAACCGAGAACCTCAAGTTTTAGCAATAACGTGGAATTTCTTTCCTTAATTCCTCTGTTAAATTGTTGTGGCAAATATGTAAAAAGAGAGGAAAAGAATACAGATTGGGTACAAGGTGCTGTATGAGATGTTATGCTATATACAGGCATACGTGTTTAATTTAATCTTCATGCTATGACCTTGGGGTATATAATGTTCAATTCAAAAACAGAAGCTTAGAGAATGTGAAAGATTGACTAAGATCACACAGTAAGTGAAGCATCTTGGATGCTCTCAGCTTCTTTCTGCCTGAGTGCTGCCCATAATTTTTAGATATTAATGGAATGAAACAATACAGATGGTCCTTTTTAAAGAAGCCAATCTGTTCAGCTCAGCACAGGCTGATTCCTGTCTTGATTATTTTCCAAGAATTACATTAAATAATTGCTGAAATTTTGTTTACTTTCCCAGATTTTACCCAATATCCTAAGAACAGGGCCAACACATTATCAACAAAATAATATGTTTATTACCAAGTACCTCACTTGCAGAAATAAACTATGAGAAGAAACCGATTCTAGCACACTGCAGTTGGCAACTCATTGAAATTGGCACAGGTATAAAATAGTCCCATAGTCAACATGGATGAAGTTCCCTACTATATACAGGCAATGTTCTGGTGGTGGGCAGAATAGCTTTGTAATTACACTCTAGTGGAGACACCCTGGTCATACAGAGGGATGTGTACACAGCACAGTGAGAGTGTGTAACAGAGGTCTGATCTAGGGAGAAAGGTTGTATTAGTGAAGTGTTGTATTAGTGAAGGTTGTATTAGTGAAGTGGCTAATATTACAGAACAATATTAAATTATATATAACTATATTTGGAGGTAAAAAGAAAGGATACATTTAAACATTTTAAAGATTTAAAATTGGGAGTTGATTTACTGTAAATGTTTCATTTTACAGATGAATAAACTGAGGGCCAATCAACTCATCTTGGCCTCAGATCCATTAAATGGACTGAATTCTTTGTCCCTTTTGGCATAGCCTTATGATATACAGATAGAGAAACAAGACAGAAAAACAAGTATATGTTTTTATGTATATGTTTAAGAGTATGTGTATGTGTCTAAACATTCAGGTGGATTTCTTTAGGGCTGAAAATATTTCCCTAAGGATGGCCAACCATGATCTTGCCAAAAACAACCAAGAACATAATTTAATGGCTTCATAACACCACTTGGATCATGAGAAGGAAGCTGCAAGAGAAATGCTAGCCTTCTAATTCATGTAGTGATGCTGTACCCACAGGCTTCTCTGATTTTGATATATATTTTAAAAGCACATAAGCATCATCAATAAAGACTGTTCATTAAAAGTTGTGCCAAGTATTTCATATGAATACCTGATCTCCTCATATCTCTATTCAATAAGTAGGATTACTATTCTATTTTTACAGAATAAAAGATGAAGATATACAAAGATTGAGCATTTGCCTGAAGTCAGGCAGCTAGTAAGTGTCAGATCCGGTTTTTGGATCCAAATCTCAAAGATTTATATCTGTGTTTCTGTGATCCTCTTCTTCTTTCTAAAACCCTTTTCTACAGAACCTGGAGCAGGACTTCATTCTACTTATGAGAACATCATGGAAATCATAAAGGCAAGGAGCAAAAATATTTGCTTTTAAACCTAACAAAACAACATTCTGTTTTCCACATACAGTCTGAAATTTACCACAATGCCAAAAATTAAAAATACCACAGCTGGGAACAAGTGTTCCTTGTGAGATGTGACTTCAAGTCTTTTAAAAAAAGAAACTTCCATTTGTTGCAGCACATCTATAGATGCATAACATGTATTTGAAAGGAAATAAGCTTCTGAGAAGAGATGACAGCAATACAAGTCACACAAAAATGTCTAAGGAAAGCGCTCTTGCCTCAACTTTGAGCTTGTCCTCTTTACCATCAGCATCCCAGCTGGGGAAAACGGAAGGATGAATGTTGTCATGGGTCTCCGAGGAAAATAAGAGAAATAAGCAGAGAAGAATGGTTCAAACAGAGAAGCTCTTGCTACGCAGGCGGTGTTTTTCATTTGATAATTTGCTACAATCTTTTACAAATGTAATCTCATCAGTCCTCAGAATAACATTTGGAGGAAAAGGGGTCTCAGTACTTAATGTCCTGCTTTGATAACTACAATATATTGGATACGTGAGCCCAAAGGGGTGGGTGACTGAAGAGGCTGACTAGGAAAAGACAAGGTTGGGGTCTGGTACCATGGGATCTGCCTTATCCTCCAAAGTCTGGGTGGCTGCCCTAACGGGCATGGCAGTTCTCCAGACCGATGCCTGTCTTCCTCCCTGTCCTCTGGATGCCAGCTGGGCATCAAGAAAGGTTCAAGCACTGAGCAAAACAATCAATCAGGCCTGCTTTGATGAAGTCAAGAGGACTTTACTTTGGGGTTCTGCATTTTGTTTTTTTTAAGGTCCAGGTATGCATCATCCTCTATCTGAATGGTCTTTAACACATTTTTCCTATTCCTATAATCAGAGCTACGAAGCAATTTGGCTTAGAGCAACAAGTTGAAGCAATATGTATGGTTTCTGAATATCTGATAAAAAAAAAGTGAGGTGTCAGCTCCCATTGGTGACAAAGCTGATGTGTGAATCTTTAAAAACAATCTCAGAACCGAATCCCTGTTTAATCCCAGAGTGATTTATTACGGAGATGGGGCAGCTCTGGAGGGACTACAACCTGTGTTTCTTTATGCGGCAGCTCTACCAGCATCACAGCATGAGGAGCATATAAAATTAATGGAAATGGTATTTCGTGTTTCTAAGCCCCAGCTGGTAGGCTGGCAAGGAGGCACTTATGATTCAGGAAAAAAGGACAGAATAGGTAAAGTCCCATGGATTGCCCTCCAGCATGGTGGACGCAGGCAGGCACTGGAGTCAGATGGCTAGATTTAAAATCTGACTGCAATCATTCATAAGATACTTCACCTTGGATGAATTATTTCTCTGTATCTCAGCTTCCTCATCTATGAAATGGAAATAACACTTCAAAACTTCAAAATGTTATAGTGCAGTTAAAGAAAATAAACATAAGTTACTTAGCACAGTGACTGGAGCCACTCAATGTTAGCTGTTATGACTACATATTCATCTTAAATTTTCCTTAGAAATTGTCTTACTGGAAGGTTTCTATTTCATTTATACAATAAAACAGAGGAAACTGTTCTTCAATTTAATTTCTAACTTAAAAAGGACTCACATGCATATATAAGCACATGGTTATACATATACACATTTATGTTAAAACTACCAGGTTAATTAAAAAGTTAGAATAATTAGGCAATCATGAATTTCAAGGTCATAGGATCTTTTAGTGGGCAATATGGGTACATGTGAATTATATCTTTTTTAAATTTATTTTATTTTATTTTTCATTTTTATTTCTTTTCAGCGTAACAGAATTCATTATTTTTGTACCACACCCAGTGCTCCATGCAATGCGTGCCCTCCATAATACCCACCACCTGGCTCCCCCAACCTCCCATCCCCCGCCCCTTCAAAACCCTCAGATTGTTTTTCAGAGTCCATAGTCTCTCATGATTCATCTGCCCCTCCAATTTCCCTCAACTCCTTCTTCTCTCCATCTTCCCAAGTCCTCTGTGTTATTTGTTATGCTCCGCAAATAAGTGAAACCATATGATAATTGACTCTCACTGTTTGACTTATTTCACTCAGCATAATCTCTTCCAGTCCCGTCCATGTTGCTACAAAAGTTGGGTATTCATCCTTTCTGATGGAGGCATAATACTGCATAGTGTATATGGACCACATCTACCTTATCCATTCATCCGTTGAAGGGCATCTTGGTTCTTTCCACAGTTTGGCGACCATGGCCATTGCTGCTATAAACATTGGGGTACAGATGGCCCTTCTTTTCACTACATCTGTATCTTTGGGGTAAATACCAGTAGTGCAATTGCAGGTTCATAGCGAAGCTCTATTTTTAATTTCTTGAGGAATCTCCACATGTTCTCCAAAGTGGCTGCACCAACTTGCATTCCCACCACCAGTGTAAGAGGGTTCCCCTTTCTCCACATCCTCTCCAACACACGTTGTTTCCTGTCTTGCTAATTTTGGCCATTCTAACTGGTGTGAGGTGGTATCTCAATGTGGTTTTAATTTGAATCTCCCTGATGGCTAGTGATGATGAACATTTTTTCATGTGTCTGATAGCCATTTGTATGTCTTCATTGGAGAAGTGTCTGT